>JADHKP010000046.1:0-203701 GCA_019925385.1 Raffaelea deltoideospora | reverse complement strand
GGTTCATTTTCATTTTTTGTGTCCGGGTGCAATTCCCCCAAAAAAAAAACGTTTTCAACGAGGGTTAGACTTTGTGCCGCCCCAAAGGCCTTTTTTTTTACCCCCCCCCCCCCCCCCCCCCCCGCGAGACCACACCGCCTATACAAGGAGCTTGAAAGTTGAGTCGGCAGGCGAGTCGAGGACAAGAGGACAGCCGCACAGCCCAAGGGGACGCGGGAACGCAAGGGACCGGCCGGAGGAAAGAGGAGAGAGCTACACGACGCACGGCGCACGGCACGCGTGCACACGGGTGCACAAGAGGACGCAGGACATAGCGGCGACGTCCCACGCGCACCATGCGGCTCTTCCTGCTTCCCGTCTCGACGCGGCGGACGCTGCTGTACTGTGAACGGCTGCCGGCGGCGCAACAGCAGTCACAGGGCCAGCAGGCGTCGCTGATGGACAAGGCCCAGGCGCGCGCGGCGCAGCTGTGGGCTGGCTGGGAGAAGAAGCCGGCCGGCACTTGGCAGAATCGCGTAGTCGCCTACGGCAATGCAGGGTTTCGACGCGTTGCCTTTGAGGAGTGGGGGCTCAAGTCGGTGCCGCCGCTTTCGTCACGCCGGCGCTTAGAGGCAGCAGCAGCGGCGACGAAATCGATAGCGGCGGCAGAGCAGTCTGGAAGAGCGAACGAGACGAGCGAGAAAGGGACGAACGCAGAGGCCGACGATGACGCCAGCAGCATCGGCAGCGGCAGCCGCGACAGCGGCAGCAGTAACACGACTTCGCCGGTCTCGCTCACAACGACAGCACCCTTCATCGTCAAGGTAATCTACCCGCCATCCATCATTGCATCCAGCGACGTCCCGGCTGTTCTGCACCGGCTCAGCACCGAGCGCGAACCTCTGCATCGTCGGCAACTGTGGCTGTGCTTCTTGGGCATGCCCTTCACGGCGCCCATTGGCTTAATTCCTCTGTACGTACTTGTTCTTTTGCTTCTTGGGGGGGGGTTGTTCCATGCCTGTCGTAACCGTTGCATTTCTTCTGCAACTGTTTCTAACCTGTTCAGAATCCCGAACCTGCCCTTCTTCTACCTGGTCTACCGGGCTTGGTCACACTGGCGTGCACTGTCTGGAGGCCGGCACATTCAGCACCTGCTCAAGTCAAACGAGCTCTCGTACGTACCGTCGCCGGAGCTCGATGCAGTCTATGAGGAGGCGCGGAGAAGAAATGTGGCAACGGGCGAGCTAGACGGGCCAAGCGGCGGCGGAAGCCAAGAAAGCGCTGCAGAGCCGGCTGAGCAGCTGCTGCTGTCGCACCCAAACGAAAGCCTGGCCATAGCGAAAGCGCTCGACACCCCCCAGCTGGAGCTGGAGCTGGAGCGGGCCATCTGGCAGGTTAAAGCGGCCTTGGAGAAGGATGCGAAAGCAAAAAGCCAAGAGAAGAAGGCCGAAGAAAAGGAGTCTGAGCCGCCGCCGTCCAAGTAGCATTTTACGCAGCATTACGAATCTTCGCCGACGGGCGGCATGCCATGCCGGACCAGGCTTTCCTCTTTTTCTCTTTTTGTAGGATTACGAGGGGGAAAAGGCGGTTGGAAAAACAAAAAAAATAAAAAGGAATGCGTGGGCTTGGGAGGTGGTCATCTACAGAGGGCATACGACGTATGAGTACATGTGCGATATGGGGACAGCTCAACTCAACTCAGCTCAGCTCAGCTCAGCTCAGCTCATTTATCTATGGCAGATGTGTAGGCGCTGCCGCCGCATGCGGCATGCCACGAGTCAAAAAGACTAGAAACAAACACCTCTCTCAGTCGGCCTCGCACAGCCCGATTGTCACTTTCCGGAGCTGGTGAGAGATTTGTATTAGCTCTCTCTCGTTTGGGCCTGTGCGAGTGCGAGCGAAGATGTGGTATTATGCGTCTTCTTCAGGCCAAATCCGTGTTTGGGAAGGTTAAGGGCGCAGGAGAAAACTGGGGAGGGGGCGGAAAGGGGGGGCGGGCTCGGCAAAGGAACGGCAGGGGAAGAGGGTGAATTGGAAGATGCTGTCCGAACAGGCCAGGGTCCATAGAGAGCAATGATACTCGGGAGGCCGCTCATGCGAAAGCCAAGGGATGGGTCCGTGATGGGCTGGCTCAGTTCGACACAGGGCACTCGTCTTTCTTGTACAAAAGCACGGTTGTATTACAGGCTGGCTTTGGCTTTTTAGGCAGGTCGTGCAAGACAACCTTCCGTACAAAGAAAAGGGGCCAGAGAAGAAAGAGAAGCGCACTAGAGAAGGCGCGGAAGAAAGCCATGAAATAAAAGCAAAAACGAAAACAGCAGCCATAAAGCAGAAATGCCGCAGCTTGATGATATTACTTACTCGTATATCGTGATGATAGCAGCAGAGAAACTTTCGTACTCTGTCTGAGGGGTTCATCTTCACATGCCAGAAGCTTGTTTTTTTCAGGGCGGGCGCATTTCCCCTTCTCTGGGGTGGAGGTGCAATACGACGCAGCTAATACGGAGAGTACGGAGTAATAATACAGGGGGCTCGAGTATAGGGTGTTAATACAGCGTTAATATTAATACGTCGTACGTCGTACAGGGAGTTACGCCGCGGGGACTGCGCCTTAGCTTAATACGAACCACACCGTGTCAATACTATCTCGATTCTGAAGTAACTCCGTCATCCATCTCCACTTCTTTCGGGGCACTCTTTTCCTCTTTGGTCTGTCGGTACGAGCAATTCGAGACAACCCAGCCAAGAACGCCGGGCAGCGCCTTCTTCGTCGTTACGAGTACGAGTACGAGTAAATATGGATAGGCATTGACAGTACGGGGAAACTGCCACCGGCATTGCTGACGAGTCCCAGAGCTGCCAGGTGAAGTACGGAGTACGAGTATACGGAAGTTGCGGCGTTTCTCGTGGGAAAGAGTGATCGATGAATACGGGATTACTGGAGCAGTATGGGAGTATTACAGGCCCCCAAGGTTGTGTGTGCTAAAAGGCTTGGTCTGGCCAGCGTACTGCTATGTCGCCCATCTCCCGCGTTCTTCTTACTCCGGACTTTCCACCTTTCCACCCCCAAGCTAAAGAAGCGTCCTTTTTTCTTTTTCTTTTTCTCCCTCCCTTTGGGGCTTGGCCGCGTGTGCACTGCTTTTCCGCACTGGTTTTGCTTTTTCTTGCTGTGCTTTGAATCTCCATTTTTTTTTCCCTCTTGCCTGCTTTTGCCTCTTACTTCTTTTACTTTTTTTTCCACAACTTCTTTCGGATTCATCTTGTGCTAAGCTTGTCCCGTTTTGGGGGTCGCCTTTTTTCAAAGTGCTCGAAGCCACGGCCCCCCCCCCAGCTCGCAAGGCCTCGACTCCCGCACTCTCCGCCGCAATACTACTGCATCGTATTATTACGACGTATCCTTACTCCGTGTTCCCTCTTCTCCGTGCTTGTGTTTCTATTTCCCGCCTTGTGGGCTGCCGAAAAAAAAGCCCCGCATCCACCATTTTGGCGCCCAGCTCTACCACACTCTCCTGCCCATCGAAAAAAAAAAGCACGTGCAACGTCTCTTGTTTTTTTTTTTGGAAAAAGTTTCGATTTTGCGGTGGGCGTTTTGTGTCCCTTTTTTTTTGTTTCTCCGTCTTGGTTCTTTTCTTCACTGTCTTGGGTGTTGCTAGCTGCGTCGCGTCTGGTGATCCGTCCTCTTTCTCCTGTCGACGGCCAGGCCCCTTGACCAGACCAGCAGAACGAGCAGAACGAGCAGAACCAAACCGTGTGGACAGCTTTTCCGAGCCCCAGGCGGTGTCGGTCATAAACACAGCACGCCCAGCAGCGGAAAGAGGAAATGCGAAAAGAGCGAGAAAGAGAAGATAGACGTGCCACAGATTCTCTGCAGACCATCATCGCCAGCGCACACGGAAACATTTTTTATCGTTCCGCCGACTCCGGAAAAAGACCAGACACAAGTATAACTAGGATAAAAACAGCCTTTCACAGCTCAGACGACAGCTCGGAGAACCGGTGGGCCTAGCCGTCTTCCTGGCCGGCAGCGAAGGACGACGATTTTCTAATCTGTGTTGTCGCGATCATCGCTCTTCAAGCTCGCCTTTGTCTTTCATCTTTTATCTCTCCGTCTCCTCCGTGCTACCTCCTTTCTCATCATGGAAGTTGATCCGCCTGCCGCCAACGGATCGTCGGCCACCTTCCAGTCGACTGCATCGCCGAGTCGCCCGGCCTTCGCTACCGGTACTCTCCCACAAGACAGCAGCTCAGCAGGAGCAGGCACATCCCATCTCAGCTTCCGGAGGTAGGTTCTGATTGCTGCCATTGAGTTGGCCGTTGCGCGAGATCCGGGTTGCAGTCGCCAGAGCTGCTCAAGAGGCAGCGGTGGCACGCTTGACAGACGATGCTTTTGCTGTTTTATTGTCTATTCGGGCCATGGAAAGCACTACTTGATTGAAAAGTGTTGACTAACGGGTTTGTTACCTCTACATAGACAAAGGGCCTCAAGAGCATGCGAGGTATGTCGTTTTTATAGGCTTGCTTTGCTTTCCCCTCCTCTCCCCTCCCCTCCCCTCCCGCCTTGTCTCATCTTTGTCGAGTCTTTTCCCCCGTTTGCATGTTGCTTGCGTGACATCATCAGCCCTGTTCCTGTTCCACTCTATCACTGAGCCGAGGCATCTCAGCCAGATGGATTTTCCACAGCACATCCCACCACCATCTCAGATCCACCGCCTCGATCTCGTGTTCGTCTTTTGCTCCTTTTGCTCCATCTTGTTGTGTTCATCCCGGACTAACGAATTGCGTTGACAGACCTGCCATGCGAGAAAGGTACCGTAAATCACCAGCAAACTCTGCTTTGTTTGAGCTCCATCTTAATCACACTTTCTTCCGTCCCGGTTTTGCCTCCTTTCCCTGCCACCTTTCCCCGCCCCTTCCATCTTCCTACTCCTCCTTCTTTTTTGCACCCCGCAGTTCTCTCTGCTGGTGGATGCTTCCCTCCCTTAAGCTGGGGCACACCATGTTCATCCGGCTAACACCTGCCTTTCCCCACCTCTTCCGTCTCTCTCCACCCCCCCTACCCAACACCGACTTACGTTCATGGTGCCTAGGTCCGGTGTGATGCCGCAAGCCTCGGCGTGCCCTGCACGAACTGCGTTGCCTTCAACATTGAATGTCGCATCCCTAGTCCGAAGCGCAAAAAGACAGCCCAGCCGGCGTCGACAAGCTCTGGGACATCAGCCGCGCTCCAAGGTTCAAAGGACTCGGACAGGTAGGTTTTTTGACTGTAAAGTCGCCCAGACGGTGGTATATTCCGAAGAAGAACGAAGAAATCTGCCACCCGACCCCCCTACTTACAATATGAGCAACAGTGACAGGGGAGGCGATGCATCTGACGAGAGGTCGCTGCGGGCGTCTAGTGTTGCCGCGTCGGCCACGTCTACGGCCGCCGGAGCCAACAACAGCAACAGCAACAGCAACAGCAGCAACGCCACCCGGCCGGTAGTGCTCCATTCAAGCGAGGGCACGCCGTCGTCGGCGGTGTCGGAGATGCAGGCGCGGAAGCAGGAAGTCGACAACAACACATATCTGGACCTCCTCATCAAGCCGCGGTTCACGCGGGCGCCGATCACAGAGGCGGGCCGGGTGGCGTATCTGGGCGAGTCGTCCAACCTGACGCTCCTGGTGCACGACCAGGCCGGGTCGACGGACGTGGTGCACTACCCGCTGCCGGAGAACGTGCGGGGCTCGCGGGCGCGGCTGACGGAGCTGGACAACATTGAGATTGAGATTCTGCAGCAGCGCGGCGCGTTCCTGCTGCCGCCGCGCGATCTGTGCGACGAGCTGATCGACGCATACTTTCGCTGGGTGCATCCGATCGTGCCGGTGATCAACCGCACGCGCTTCATGCGGCAGTACCACGACGCCAGCAACCCGCCGTCGCTGCTGCTGCTGCAGGCGGTGCTGCTGGCGGGGTCGCGCGTGTGCAGCAACCCGAAGCTGATGGACGCCAACGGGTCGACGACGCCGGCGGCGCTGACGTTTTACAAGCGCGCCAAGGCGCTGTACGACGCCAACTACGAGGACGACCGCGTCACGATTGTGCAGGCGCTGCTGCTGATGGGCTGGTACTGGGAGGGCCCGGAAGACGTGACGAAAAACGTCTTCTACTGGAGCCGGGTGGCCACGATTGTGGCCCAGGGCTCGGGCATGCACCGCAGCGTCGACAAGTCGCAGCTGAGCGTGGTGGACAAGCGGCTGTGGAAGCGCATCTGGTGGACGCTGTTTACGCGCGACCGCTCCGTCGCCGTCGCGCTGGGCCGCCCCGTGCACATCAACCTGGAGGACTCGGACGTCGACATGCTGACGGAGGAGGACTTTGTCGAGGACGAGCCCGACCGGCCGAGCGAGTACAACCCGCCGGCCGTGCACGTGCAGTTCTTTCTGCAGTACGTCAAGCTGTGCGAGATCATGGGCCTGGTGCTGTCGCAGCAGTACTCGGTCGCCTCCAAGATGCGCCAGCGCAGCCCCATCGACCTGGCCCACAGCGACATGGCCCTGGCCGACTGGCTGCAGAACTGCCCGCGCATCGTCTGCTGGAGCGCCCACGGCCGCAGCTTCTGGTCCGCCCTGCTCTTCTCCAACTACTACACCACCCTGTGTCTGCTGCACCGCGCCTACATGCCGCCCCAGCACGGCGGCACCGCCACGGCCCAGGCGGCCCAGCCCCAGGCCCAGGACTACGCCGCCACCTATCCGTCGCGCAACATTGCCTTCCAGGCCGCCGGCGCCATCACGTCCATCATCGAGTATCTGGCCGCCGCCGACCAGCTGCGCTACTGCCCGGCCTTTGTCGTCTACAGCCTCTTCTCGGCCCTCATCATGCACGTCTACCAGATGCGCTCGCCCATCCCGTCCATCCAGCAGGCCACGCAGGAAAACATCCGCACCTGCATGAGCGCGCTCAAGGAGGTGTCCAAGGTCTGGCTGGTCGGCAAGATGGTCTACACCCTGTTCGAGTCCATTCTGAGCAATAAGGTGCTGGAAGAGCGGCTTAGGAAGGCCGGCGGCGGCCGCCATCGCAAGGTGCAGCAGACTCTCGGCCAGCTGGACCAGCATGCGCAACAGCAACGCCAACAACAACAACAGCAGCAGCAACAGCAGCAACAACAACAGCAACAACAGCAGCAGCAGCAGCAACAACAACTACAACAAATGCAGCTGCATCTGCAACAGCAGCAACAGCAGCAACAACAGCAACGACAACAACAGCAACTGCTGCTGCAACAACAACAGCAGCAGCAACAGCAACAGCAACAGCAGCAGCTCTCGGACATGGCGCGCAAAAAGTACAACGACATGGCCATCGACTTTGGCGTCAGCACGCCGCAGCCCCAGGAATCGTACGAACGTTCCCGGCCGCAGACGCCGAGTCTTGCCGCCGCGAAGCCTCCCGGGGACAGCAGCGGCACAGTGGCTGCTGCTGCTGCTGCTGCTGCTGCTGCAATGGCGGCTCCGCCAGCGCCGGCCACGCCGGCCGCGGCGTCCATGCGACAGCCTGCGGCCGTCGGCGATGCTTTCATGGGCGCATCCACGTCGCGGCCGCAGACGCGGCCGCAGACGCCCTTCAACCTGTCCTTTTCGCTGCCGTCCACGCCGCCCGACCTGTATCTGGTCACGCGCAACTCGCCCGTGCTGTCGCAGTCGGTCTGGGAGAACTTCCAGCCCGACCAGCTGTTCCCCGACAACCCCGGCTTCTCAACCATGTTTTCGTCCACGCTGTCGCCGGCCCTGTCGAGCACGAATCTCGATCCCAACCTGATGGCGCTGGAACAGCAAGGCCAGCAAGGCCAGCAAGGCCAGCAAGGCCAGCAGCAGCAGCAAGGCAGCCCCTTTGATCAGCACATGTCGCCCAAGGCGGCCGGGGCCGCAGCAGCCAACAACAGCCCTGGCAATGCCATGGCGCAGGGCATGGCTGGCTTTCCGGGCCAGCAACCGGCCAACGGCCCAGGCGGCGCTGGGATGTGGCAGCCCGGCCTGGACACCACGATTCCCGACGGGCCCAGCCCTAGCGATAGTTGGAGCACAGGGTCCATGCAGGGCCCGGCGGTGCCGACGACTCTGAATGTTGAAGACTGGTAAGCAAAAGGGGAAAGGAGAAGAAGAAAGAGAAGAGATGGGGGGGGGAAAGAAATCTTTCGCTAACAAGCTCGCGTATAGGTTCCAGTTTTTCGGTATTAATGGTGACGTGAACGCTATGAGCTTGGATCCATCGTCACTGGCATGACGGCCTGGTTTAAAGGCGGCAAGATAAGAAAAGCAAGCGGTTTTGTACCAAGGCGGGAGGGCGACAAAGGGAAAACTTGCGGCGGCGTACTGGGCAACTACAATGTTTGGTGTCGATCTGATGATGTCGTCTTTTTTGTTGTTGTTGTTCGTCTAGGCTCTCTCTCTCTCTTTTAATGTAATAGTGCACACGAGGATGTCTGATGTCACGAAAAAAAAAAAAAAAAAAAAAACATGTTGGTTATATGCTGGGTTTTGGTTTGGCTTGCCGCCACTGCCTGGCAGGTTATAATAATGTTACTTGCCGCATTTCTACTGCGGGTGAATGTTAGGGATGGAACACGACTCTCAAAATACAAATAGCATTAACAATAACATTAACAGTGTTAGAAACTAAGAAGCAGCTTGAAAAGCAAGACGCATTCACCGTACATTTGACTTCACTATCCCGTTATTCTAAAGCCAGAAAACAAGAAAAATGTGGATATCGATGAGGACAGTATTACTATGAGAGCAAAGAAGGGGTATATTTTAATGCAGATGCAATGGCAAGATGCCATTGTAACGAGCAACGCAGAGTGTTATGTTTTTGTTTTTGTTTTGCTTTTGATTCCGCTTTGTTCCTGTATTCACTAACGTGACGATGCATTCATTGCCCTTTGATATCCAAAGAAAGCGAGCACTATGCCAAGCAATATATAGCCAACAAAAATTTATGGGAGAAATTAAGGGCGAAATAAGAAAAGGGACAAGAAAAACCTTTTGACCGAGGCCGACTCAAGACTCTGCCAGAATGTCATGGCAGCAGCATCACTCTGGATCCAAACGACTGCACAGGCGGTGCATCACGCTCTAAACTGGGCGGTTGGGTGGAATCGGCTGGAGCGGCTGGGTTGGCTGAATCGGCCGGGTTGGCTGAATCGGCCGGATCGGTTGGCTCGCCGGGCTCGGCCACTGGAGAGTTGGTAAGGGATGCCTCTTGCTGCTGCTGCTGCTGCTGCTGCTGCTGCTGCTGCTGCTGCTCCTGCTGTGGCTGCTGCTGCTGCTGCCGCGGCGAAACCAAACTGCTGGGAGGAATGCCCGACTCGGCAAAGGAGCTTTGCGTGGTGGGTCTGGATGGAAGAGGAGGCGTTTGCGGAACGGCGGCGGTGGATGAAGAGCGGCGGTCAAAGTTGTTGGCTGTGTTGGTCTCGCTGGAGCCGGTCATGACAGACGAGATGGACATGCGAGGACTCTGAACGCCACCGCCGGCCGTGCTGCCCAGCGTTGTGGCATAGCCGCGATCCGACGACGCATCCGAGGTTGTGCTGCTCATTGTGTTGCGGTTCCCCCGCCGGTACATGCCGCCGACGCCGCCGCCGCTGCTGCTGCCGTTGCCCGCACTGCCCAGAAGACTCCACGACGACGGCCCGCCACTGCCGCCACCGCTGCTGCCGTTGCTGGCCACGCTGCCTGTCCCGGACAGACGGCCCCAGCCGGCAGCCTTGCGCTTCTCGCCCGCCCACGCCGCCCAGCTGCTCATGTAGGCGCTGGCCCGGGCTCCGGCCGCCTGCACAGTCTGCTGGGCTTTTGTCATGTCGACCGACGCCGTCTGCAAGTGGAGGTTGTGGCGGTTGTGGTTGCTGCTGCTGCTGCTGCTGCTGCTGCCGCTGCCGTGGTCGCCGCTGCCGCCGTGGCCGTTCGTGTTTCCGTGGGCGGATGACGGAGACGATGCTTGTTCGCCAGGACCTGTGCCATTTGGCGTCTTGTCCCACAGCTTCTGCTGCTGCTGCTGCTGTTGCTGCTGGCGCGACTCCTCCGCCTTGCGCCGCTGCGACTCGCGCAGCGATTCCATGTCGGCATACAGCTTGTTGAACAGCGTCGACGCCTTGTCGCGGCCCGCCGCCAGGTTGCGGCCCAGCACTTCACGGCCCTGCGCAAACCGCTCGTCAAGATGCAGGTCCTGCACCTGCTGCGCGATGCGGCGCTGCACGTCGTCCACAGAGAGCCCGCCCGCACACGGGTGCTTGGGCTCGACAAACTCAAACAGGTGCGAGTCCGTGTTGCTGTGCCACAGCCGGTAGTTCTCCGTGCGGCTCCAGTACTCGACAAACTCGGACCCAAAGTCCGACGCCGGGTCGCCCTCGATGTGTGGCAGAGGCGAGCCACGGCCCGGGTGCCGTCCCAGGTAGTTGTGGTACTTGACCGACGAGATGAGCGAGAGAAGGTACCCCTCAAACTGCATGCGGATGAACTCCTCGCTGCCAACGTAGCCCAGCGTCTTGGGCCGGCTCGGGTTGGCCTCGTCCCACGTGTCGTTGACCTCCTGCGTGATAAAGTCGATCCAGCGGCGGTCCGGCACAGACAGCTGGAGCGCGTTGCGCAGCGATGGCGAAGTGATGCTGACTGTCTTTTCATCGAGATTGATGAGAATGTCGCTGTAGCGATCGCGCTGCTGCAGCAGGAGCGAGTTGGTGCTGCCCACAATGTACGACTTCGTGCCGACATCGGCCAGCACGTCCAGCTGCTGGAGCGGTGTGTATGGTCCAAAGAGGCTCCCCTGCATACGATTAGCAAGGATAGGGAAGGGAAAACAGAAAAGGAGAATGAACTCACCTTGCCAAAAATTTGAAAAGGTAGGCCCATGTAGGCCAAGAGAGAGTTGCGGTCGCTGGTGCGGAGGCTGGTTGGCTGCTTCAGTTTTCGCGCATTGTTGTCGAGGTCGGGGTCGGCGCAGTCTTGCAGATTGCGAAGGAGGCCGGGAATCAACGAGACCAGAGAGAACTGCACCATGCAGAGGCGGTCGCATCGGGAGCCAAAGAAGAGCATCTGGCGCTTGGTTAGCAAGAGCTTGGCTGGTGGCTGGGCCGTACCCGCAGAGGGGCTTGGGATGGCTGAAGGCTGTGGTGCAAACACCAGCTTCTCATTCAAAAAGAGTGTGGTGCAAACACCAGGTTCTCATCCCCCCCCCCCCCCAAAAAAAACACACCTTGGGCTGCAGCAAGCAGCACTTGAGCAGAACGAGCGTCTGCCAGCGAAACTCGTGCACCAGATCGCGTAGACTCATGCCCAGGTACTGGTCGCGGTCCTCGCCGTCCGTGCTGGAGCCCCAGCCCGACGAGCCGGCCGCCGATCCGCCGCCGCCAAGAGCGCCGCGCGCCTTTTCCTCGGCCAGCGACTCCTGGAAGCGCCGCAGAATGTCGACGTCGGAAAACTCGCGCTGGTCGAACCAGGCCTTGGTCACGACGCTCAGGCGCTCGCGCAGCATGCCAAAGAACTGCGGGCTGTCGGCAATGATGACCACGGCCTTTTGCACCGTCGACCGAGTCACGTCCGACGGCCGGTTGAGCAGCTGCGCCGCGTCGATCTGGCGCGTGCACGATATGCCAAAGAGCGACGTTGCCGTCGAACCGCCATCGCCACCACCACCGGCCGCCGCTGACGCTGCTGCTGCTGGCTGCGCCGGCCGCAGCAGCGTAAAGTAGGAAAAGTCCTCCGTCGACGCATGCGCGCCGTCAGTCAGCGCCATGAACGGCAGCAACGGCCAGTCGTACTTCACCGCCGGGTCGGGCTCACCGGGCGGCACGCCAAACCACATCTCGATCTCAGGACCGCGCGCATGGTGGAAGTCGACGACACACAACAGCGGTGTGAATCCGACGGTGTTGCTGCCGCTGCTGCTGTTGTTGCTGCTGCCGCTGCTGCCGTTAATGCTGCTGTTGATGCTGCCGTTGCTGTTGATGTTGCTGTTGCTGCTACTGCTTGTGCTCGGCGTCGGCGGTATCGCAGGTATCGCTGCAGGCGCTGGAGGTGGCGGCACTATCGCTAGTGGGGACGCCTCGGCCCCCAGAGCTCCCGCTCCTGTTCCTGATTCTTCGCCAGAGCCTGGCCCTGGCTCTGCTCCCCCGTCCGCGGCTTCGCCAGCCGTTGGCGGTGGTGCCGGAGCCAACGGCTCGGTCTGCGAAGCATCCATAGTCGGCTGTCCTCCCTAACTGCTATCGCTCCTCGCCTTCTCCCTCGTGCCACGTCTGTCCTTTGTAATCGTTCGTTTCGTTCGTATTGTTAAAGGGGGGGGGGGGGGGGAGGAGCGAAAAGTACCAGCAGGCAAAGGCGGTCGAAGAAGAGATGTCACCGTTGAAAGATCGACTGCCGCTGGTTTCGATCGATGGTTTTGTCGGCTGCCTTGCCACGCAACTCTGGCGCGAGAAAAAATGGCAGAATACTAAAGGAACACGGAACAACGTTCTGTCAAAAGGTGGCGGTGTGAGCGGAGGGCGAAAGCCCCAAAAAAAGAAGAAAAAACAGAAGCTGTCTCTCAACGTCGTGGAATGCACAAAGGCTCTGAGTTGGGAAGGAATGGTATATCGTAGTGACAGGTCAAGATGACAGAAGAGAAAGAAAATCGAGAAGAAAGAGAGGTTGAGAGAATGCGTGTTGCGTGTGGCTTCTTCTGGTTTTTGTTTTCTGTGTTCTTTTGTGTGTTGTCCTTTGGCGCGGGCGAACTGGGTAATGCTGATGCAGAGAGAGAAGTGAAAATCCCCAGCTGTTGTCCAATGAAGGCCTGGGCCGAATCAGTGGCAAGACACCACACGACAAGGGTTCAGGTTGGCTCGGTTTGCTGGCCTGGCCGCCAGTTTGTCGCCAGAGCTAATAACAATGTAAATACTACTCGTATTTTCCCAACGGGCGCGTAGACATATGGGATCAGGTACATCAGAAAGAGAGGGCGGCATAGGACAAAACGATGATTTTCTTGTGAAAAGAGTCCTACTAGATGTAATAATTGGGAGAGAGATTGGGCGAAGACAGTGGAGAGAAAGAAGAAAGAAAGCTAAAGTGGTTAAAAAAATAAAAGACGAAAAAGTAAAAGAGCAGAAGGGCAAAAAGAGCTTTTGCGTGCAGTGTGAAAACGGCATGATCCTTACTGCAGTGTCCACTGTGAGGAAGGTGCAACCTACGGGTCTGCTAAGCTAATTTTGGACTTCTTTGGGTGAGCCAATTGGAGATACCACTAAATATGCTAATATGGAGTAGGTTGTTGGCTGTCAATCACCAGCAAAAGCACCAGTTTGTAGTCGTTATCATCATAGTATATTTCATCAGCAATTGGCTGCTACTGTCGGGGGTCTGCGCGAATAAATGTGTGTGTGTGCATCTCGTTGTTCAAGTCGCGAGAAAAGCTGAGACGCTGCTTCAAAGTATGACTGGCGGCTGTTTGGCAACGAACAGATTCTGGCAAGCAAAACAAGAACCCAACGCCTCGT
This sequence comes from Raffaelea deltoideospora, assembly GCA_019925385.1. NCBI lineage: Eukaryota > Fungi > Ascomycota > Sordariomycetes > Ophiostomatales > Ophiostomataceae > Raffaelea > Raffaelea deltoideospora. Next base: position 190,217 of record JADHKP010000046.1, on the reverse strand, counting down.
TCTTTTCCATTTGCCTACAAAAGGCAAAAGAAAAAAAAGAAAAAAAAAAACTCAAAACCGAACACAAAAGAGGCAAAAAAAAGACAGGGGTTGAGGGACCGGAAGTACAAGAAGTTGCCGACGTTAGATCGCCGTTGTTTATTTTCAGGTGGCATCAGGAACACGACTGAAAAGGCACAAGAGCACCGTCCCATAAACTAAAAGAGGACCGCTCTCGGGACCAAAAAAAAGGCTAAAGGTTTCATGGGGACGATGTGAGAGAAGAAAAAAAACCCGAAGAGCTCAGGTTCCGTTTTTCTGCAAAAAAAAAACCAACGGCCAGTGAGAGAGCAACAGAGAGCGGTAAACCAAAAGACACTCGGGATGATCGACACTATTGCATTGCGAATTGCAGCTATCTAATAATATTAATACTCCATACAGCGAGAGCACGGCTTGCAGTATCTGTAGGCTGTATTTAATATGCGTCAGATCGAAGGACGGCCAGAGGCTCTGTTTCTTCGAGCGAGACAAAAAGAGAGAGCTTGTGACCACACAGAGTTGATACCCACAAAGCTCCTCTTTTGCTATTTTTCTTTCCCTGCTCAAATATACAACGAATGCAAAAGGCATCATGCACTTGCCCCAGCATAGCACGCAAGTAAAGTGGCCTTTGCCTTTTTTTTTCGGTTCTTGAATTATCCAACGAAGAAAGGCCGAGTTTCGAATAAAAAAGGTTGAACACGATATCGTACGAAACCGCTGCCTCAAGAAGCCTTCTGGCTATCGGCAACGCCAAAATACCAATTACTATCAGAGGACAAAGCCATCTGAGCCTTTTTTTGCTATCTGCCTGTTTTCCGGACTGCTAACTAGCATATGATAATAAGGCTCACCATCCTGGTGGTATCCAAGGCTGGACAGACCGAAATGATAGTGGGCATGAGACAAGGCAAAAAAAAGTAGAATTCAAAATGAGCTTCAATCGTTTGAAATGGTATTGCATCCAACTCCGATATCTGAAAGCAATAAATCTCTTTCCCCCCTCCCTACCTTAAAAATACAAATGAATAGCCTCTGTTTTGTTTGTCCGTTGAGCCTGCCTTTGTCGGTTGTCGTTGTCATTGTCGTTGTCGTTGTCGTCTGGCCTTGTGATCTCGTCTCAAAGCTTCACAGCCGAACCTCGGCCGTATCAGCCTCCTTTTCTTCATATCCCTCCTTAACCGGGTCGAGGTTCCTTCGCTGTCACGACGTGCCAAAGCTTCATTTCAAACACCGCGCCGCCCATCGTAAACAAAAAATGTTCCCAAGTTGAGCTGCCGCCGCCGCCGAAATATGACCTTGAAGGACAAAAGAAAACCAAAAGACCCACACAAATGTAAGATATTACAAAGACTCCCAAACGTCTCACTGCTCCTGCTCCAGCTTTTTCTCGGCGTACTGTGGCTCTGAATCATACTGTGAAACGTCCGGCCCGACGTCGTGATAGTCCAGAATCTCAGAGTACCTGCGCAACATTAGCATTTTCAAAGTCAGACAATGAGATTAGGCGCTCAATATGAATCTCCTCAGGGCTAGCAGAACATCGCCTCCTGAATAACCACCCAAAGCTTACATCATGATCTTCCAGGTATCAATTGGCAGGTCGGCATCATTAAAACTCCAATCGAACTTCTCGTCCGCCACAGGTTCGTCCGTGGGATCGTGGTATGGCGCCAGATACTCGTGCTCCAATGCGTCTGTTGCCGTCACTCTCTTTTTGGGATCAAACACCAGCATTTTCTCAAGCAAGTCAATGGCTTCGCTGGCGTTAGCTAATACTGCGCGCTCACAAGACAGCTGAGAAAGGTAAGAGAGGGAAGGAGGGGCACGTTTGAAAACTAAACATACCTGAATCGTCGGCATTCTTGAACTTGTTCTTCAATGGTTGCCGTTCGCGCTTCGGTAGTGACTTGACAAATCGCAATGTCTACAGTCCCCCCAGCCAGTTAGCCCCCCAAAATTCCACTTCTCGTATTTGGGGTCCCTTTTTTGTTTTTCCATTGAAACTCACATTTTCACTGGCAATTGTGTTTATCACGTCTTCTGGAGGCGTCCCGAGCAGTTCCGTGATGATGGAAAACTGGTTGACGTGGTCCTTGCCGGGAAAAAGAGGCTTGCCTTCGAGCATCTCGGCAAAGATGCAGCCGGCACTCCAAATGTCCACCTCAACGTCGTACTTTTGCCATGTGAGCATGATCTCGGGTGCTCTGTAGTAACGGGTCGACACATAGCCTGTCATTTGCGGATCCTGGATGCGTGCCAGGCCAAAATCGCAAATTTTAAGGTCGCAGTTCTCATTCACCAAAATATTGCTCGGCTTCAAGTCCCGGTGGACCACGCCAGCTGAGTGGACGTATTTCAGGCCTCGCTACAGAGAATCCCGTTGTTAGTTTCAAGCATAGACGACAAAAACTAGAGTCTGGAAGGGGAGGAGTGGAATGCGTAACGTGAGAGGGTAGCAACATACCATAATCTGGTACAAAAAGTACTGGATAAACTGCTTCTCAAGAGGTCGGGATGTGAGGAGGCGGTGCAAATCGGTACCCAGCAACTCCGTCACAAAATAGCTATGTCACCGCATCCCAGTAAGCCGCCGTTTCGGTAGTCGGGCAGAGGAATGATGATAAGAACATAAAAAATAGAAACGAGTACTCAATCGGTTTCCACATACATGTCTTCTAATGGTGAGATGAAAATGTCGGACAGAGAAATCACCTATACCAGTTAGTCAGTCTATACTCACGAGAGACCCCAATCAACAGGCAGAACCAAACAAACAAACAAAAAAAAGGTGGCACTTTACATTTTCGTGTCGTAGATGCTTCAACAGCTTGAGTTCCCGGTACGTTCGCTTGGCCAGGACTGGGGTGCTAAACGGCTTCATGATCTTCTTTATAGCCACATTTTGGCTTGTGAGCTGGTCACGCGCAGAGCTGTTCACACCGTCCTATTAGCTAAGGTGAGCTCGGTTGTTGGCGGACGGCAAACCGTCCGGGAAAAGGACAAAAAAAAAAAAAAAGACTCTTCCATCATACGTACCACACGAGGCCGAAAGCACCCATGCCGACAGGCTGCAGATCCGAGTACCTAGACGTGATCTCAAACGTCGTCCCAAATATTTGCGTCCGAATAAACTCCATGGCTGTAGAGGCAGAGAGGGAAGAACAGAAGGAGAAGGAGAAAGGCGTTCCAAGATACGCGGCAGTGATGGTGCAAATGGTGCAAAGCAAAATGGCTCCACGAAGCAATTGCAACCGTCTTAAAGACTAAACAGGTAAGCAAAGCTCCCTTAAGAATTCGGTTGGCTGGCGAGGGAGCCCGGACTCGCAATGCTGAGAACTGAGAGTGGGGAAGAAGGCCTCCGAAGAGCAGGAGAAAGAAGTGATCAGCGAACGTCTCTGAAGTCAACAAAACGATCCCGACCGCAGTAATACCGAATCTCGAAAGGAAAGGGAGGAGAGGGTGAGGGGCCGTGTCTTGGTATGCGTCTATTTTTTGCGCTTTTGTTGTTTTTTTCGGATTTCCCTGCGTTTCAGCTTGGAATTCAGCTTGGGGTTTTCGAGCCACAGATCTGCAATTAATTCAATCCAAGACGAATCAACAAGAGTCCAAACTAAACAAAACCAAAACCCCAAAAGATGATAAAAAAGGGGAAAAAATTAAAGTGATGCAATTCTAAGACGGCTTTTAAGGCGTTGTTCCACTCTCGTCTCTCCTTTCTTGTCTCTGGACCAAATAGAAGATATTTGCAGGGTGTTAAGGCAAAGAAGAGTCATAGGGTGGTCAAAAAAAATGAGGAGAGAGGCACAAAAAGAAAGACGATAGGAAAAGCGGGTGAAGTGCGAGTAAAATTCGTGCGGGCTGCTGGTGCTTGTGGATGCACCCAGATAGCTCGACAGATCGATAGATGCTTACTGGCTGAACTGTCTGGACGGATCAGCTGGGCTCTGTCGTTTAAAAGTCTGTCCCGGAACGGTGAGGAACGATATGTGGGCGGCAGGAGAACGGCGAGCAAGAGGCAGTAACTTGGATCTTCTCATGAAGACACCAGGGTGAGGGGAGAAGGAGGGCGAAAGAGTGCGGGAGAGCAGTCGTAAAGTGGGAGAGAAGGAAAAAAAGAAAAGTGAGGACCGCCAAAGAGGGGCTCTCTGTCTTCTTTGTAGTAAAGGATTATTACTACTAATACTACGAGTATATACGGCCTATTAAAATTTGGAGGGGCGAACTAGATCATGCTTCTTGCGACTGAGTGGAGCAGCATTTTGGCGGGCAAACTAAGACGAAAGATATGGGTAAACTCGAAGGGGGGCCTCAACTCGAAGACACACTTCGTTTTGCGAGCTAGATTTTTGCATATCGTAAGTTTGCCCCCTGCTCTGTTGTCCAGTTGCTCTAGGCCATGGTCCATTATTACACCTTTGGTAGCCAAATGCCACATGTTCAATGGCGGCACATAGGCCATGCCCCTTTTTTTTGGGTACCTTTTTACCTTTTCTTCCCTTCTTTCAGTCTTTTTCGTCGGTCAGGGTTCATTTGTATAATACGTCGTAATGGCTATGAGTATTCGCTCTTCTCCTATTTGGCGACAACGACAAGTAAAATCTATTGAGAGCAACATTTGAAGCTGGTATTACGGGGCAATGCGGAGTACTCATAGCAATTTGCAAGTTAATACGTTGTTGCCCGTTGTGCTCTGGCAAGAAATACCGCTGCCCCAAAACCGCGCTGGGCAACAATGCCACAATCGGGAACAAAAGAAGAAGGAAAAAGGGCCACTTGCAAGGGTTGTCGCACTGGCTCAACAATGACGTCACAGAAACCCAAAAGGTAATACTCACAATCGTCTTGACAATCGCCCCCTTCGCCTGTAAGCCTGACAGATTGCCAAAACTGTCAAAAATATCGAAATGTTCAAAAGCTTTTTTTTTTTTCTAACGGTCGGGCATATCTCGTTTCAGGGTGATTTTTAACCCAACGGCCGCAAGAGTGGCCTAAAGTTGCTGCAATACATAATAATACACAGTGAAAACAAAGGGTATTTATTCCAGTATCAGTTATTACTGTCTTTTTGGGGGCCGTGAAAAGAGCATGACAAAAGCCACAATTTCCCTCGCCCGTTTTAAATGCTCGCTTGCCTTTTTGTCTTATGCCGTTGCTTTTATACTTCAACAACCACTCCATCCCGGCTGGGCCTTTGCACTCCATATCATTGTCCAGCTCTATTTCTGCAGGCCTCCCTTCATTACGAGTTTGGGATATTTGTTTGGCCATCCATCCCGTCCCACTTATGCACTGTGACATCACTAAAGGCCGACTCCCAAATGATAAGTCATCTCCCGTCTCTCCCCGCAGTAACATAATAACTTTTTTGGGCCTCGTCCGCTCCATCGTGGCACCACTCCAGAACAAAATGGCAGCTTTCGACTGTTTTGAGGCCAAGACAGCAGGAGAAATCGAGCGCGTCATTGTACATTGAATCTCGGGTCAAAATGCCAGCCAGCGTTATCGAAATCCAAAAAAACGAGTACGGGGTATTAGAGCCAACCCTTCTGTAAACATCACGTGACACTTGTAGCAAACTCGACAAAAAAAAGATCTCGTTTCGATTATATGATAATAGACAACAATCTGGCAATTCAAAAAAAACATAAAAAAAAGCGGAAAAGTGAAAAAGAACAGAAACTCTTGCAGATTCTATCCGAGTTCGAGACCCGTTCTCCACCCATTGCTTTTGACGCTCTGGTCTCGTCTCTGGTCTTTCTTTTGTTCTTTGCAGGGCCTAAACCTTGCTCGTTTTTTTTACATCCTCCCTCGCTTTTCCCTTTATATCTCTCCTTTGCCGACGCCGCCGGGAGCGTCAGGGTTCAGCGGCTCAATGTTCCAAATCTCCTCGGCATACTCATTGATGCACCGGTCGCTGCTGAAAAAGCCCATACGCGCCACGCTGGTGATGGACTTGGTGACCCAGCTCTCCTGGTCTAGGTACGCCTTGTCCACAAGCTGCTGTGTCTCGAGGTAGCTGTGGAAGTCGTCCGACACCAGATAGTAGTCACCATGTTCACGGACGGCCGAAATCATGCCCGCAAAGTCCTGTGGGTTGCCAAACATGCCACTTTCAATCGCCGTAAACACTTCAGCCAGGTCAGCGTCCAGGCTGCTCTTCCCGTATGTGTGGTTGTGCCGAATGTCTTCAACATCTTCGGCCAAGTTGCCGAAAAGAAAGATGTTCTCCTCGCCGATCTCACGCGTGATTTCAATCTGTCTTTATTAGCATGGAAGAGAAATGAGAGAAATGAGAGAGAGAGAGAGAGAGAGAGAGAGAGAGAGAAACCTACATTAGCTCCGTCGCAGGTGCCAATGATCAGGCCGCCATTCAGCACAAATTTCATGTTGCTCGTCCCGGACGCCCTAAATAAAAGCAGATAGTGTCAGCATGCGTAGGAGAAAGCCAGTTGCAACGAGGCACAAAATGGGTAGCCAAACGTACTCAGTGCCGGCTGTGGAGATGTGCTCGCTAATGTCGGATGCCGGGATGATCATCTCGGCCTTGCTGACGTTGTAGTCCTCGAGGAAGATGACTTTGAGGGTGTCGGCCACGTCGGAATCCTTGTTCACCACGGCGCCGACGTTGTTGATCAGGTGGATGATCTGCTTGGCCATCCAGTAGCCCGGGGCGGCCTTGCCGCCGAAAATGTGCACGCGCGGAACCGCCTTTTTGCGCTCCTCAGGCGTCGCCTTTTTGAGAGTCAGATAGCGGTGGATGACGCTGTAGATGTTCATCTGTTGGCGCTTGTACTCGTGGATGCGCTTCACCTGCACGTCAAACAGCGCCGTCGGGTCCACCGTAATGTCGAGCGTGTCCTTGATGTACTTGGCCAGTTTCTTCTTGTTGTTCAGCTTGATCTGCGCCCAGGACTTTCGGAACTCCTTGTCGTGGACGGCCAGCTCAATCTTGTTGATCAGCGTCAGGTCCTTCAGGAAGAGGTCGGCCGGGCCGGCCTTTGTGGCAATCAGGGCCGAGAGCTCTGGATTCGCCTGGTGCAGCCAGCGGCGCGGCGTGATGCCGTTCGTCACGTTGACGAATTTGTCGGGCCCGTAGATGGACACAAAGTCCTTGAAAATCGTGGTGCGGATCAAGTCCGAGTGCAGCTCGGCCACGCCGTTGACCTTGTGCGAGCCAACAATGGCCAGGAAAGCCATGCGCACCATCTTGGGCTGCGACTCCTCGATGATGGACACGCGGCGCAAAAGGTCGCGGTCCTTGGGGAAGTTGCGCTCCACGTACTGCAGGAAAAAGAGGTTGATGTCGTAGATGATCTGGAGATGGCGCGGAAGCAGGTGCTGCACGAGGCCCACGGGCCACTTCTCCAGAGCCTCCGGAAGCACCGTGTGGTTGGTGTAGCTGAAGATGTTTGTCACAATGTTCCAGGCCTCGTCCCAGTCAAGGCCCTCCAGGTCGACCAAGATGCGCTGAAGTTCCACGATGGCCAGCGTGGGGTGGGTGTCATTGAGCTGGATGGCGACCTGGTCGGGGAACTCGCGCCATGGCCGCTTTGATTTCTTGAAGCGGCGCACAATGTCGTAGAGCGATGCGGCTACCCAAAAGTATTGCTGCTTCAGACGCAGCTCCTTGCCCCGTTCCAGGTTGTCATTGGGGTACAGCACGGCGCTGATGGTCTCGGCCCGTTGCTGTTCCGCCACCGAGCTCTCGTACTCGCCGTTGTTGAACTTTTGAAAGTCAAACTCTCCGCTGGCGGCCTTGCTGGACCACAGCCGCAGGTTGTTGGTTGACGGCGTGGCAAAGCCCGGAATGGGCACGTCGTAGGCAACAGCCTTGACGGTTTCGCCACCTTCCCAGTGGCAAGTCACTTTGCCGGTGGCATCTGTCGTCTTGTTGACGTATCCGTAGAATTGGATCTATGGAAGGGTTAGTAGCGCCCTCCCTCTCCCTCTCCCTTTCCCAAATCCTGACATGACAGGCACTCACATCGACAGTCACGTCGTGGCGGGGAAACTCCCACGGGTTGAAGTCCAGCCAGTAGTCAGGCACCTCGACCTGGTAGCCGTCAATAATCTCTTGTTTGAAAATTCCATAGCGGTACCGCAGGCCATAGCCCCAAGCCGGGTAGTTGAGCGACGCAAGGCTGTCGAGGAAGCAGGCAGCCAAGCGCCCCAGACCGCCGTTGCCCAGAGCAGCGTCGTGTTCCTGCTGGATGATGTCCTCGATGCGGAAGCCCAGCTCAGAAAGACCGTCTAGTGTCGGTTAGAGTTGAAGCGAGGCAAGATAGAGGGTTGCTGTTTTGTACTCTGCAACGGAGACAGCCCGAGAGAGAGCGAGAGAGAGAGAGAACAAAAAACTCACCTTTTGCAACGTCTTTCAGGCCAATGTTCAGCATGGCATTGTCAAGAGCACGGCCCATGAGAAACTCGAGACTGAGGTAGTAGACGCGCTTGGAGTCGGCAAACGTCTGGCGCTGCTGCGTGCGGTTCCAGTCCAGGACGAGGCGGTCGCGGAAAGCCAGGCCCGTGGCGGAGTAGGCGGCAGACTCGTCGCAGTTGAACATGCTGCGGGCCAGCGTCGTCTCAACATGGCGGACCACTTCCTTCTCGAAATCATCCTTGCTGTCAAAGCCCTTGACTTGGTGGGACAGCCAGGCCGCACGCTGGGGCTCGGGGATCGAAGCTGTTCAAAGACCCAATGTTAGAATCAACAAGCATCCAATGCGCGAGGAGGAGAAATAGGAGGAGGAGGAGGAGGAGCAGGGCGGCCCACCTTCCACGCTCTTGATCTCCGTAGCTCCAAAGCCCGTAAAGGTCCGACGATGCTTGGGCCGGGTGATGCCGGCCGGGCCAACAGGACCCTGGATGTCTACCAAAGGTGCACTGGACGACGGTCGTCGCTCTCGCGTCGGGAGGTCTGTGGAGGCCATGATGGAAGGCTGACGGAGGAGGTAAAGACGAAGGGGGAGGGAGGCTTAAGAAGAAGGGAAAAAAAAGAAAAAGAGAAGGTTTAAAAGAAGTCAAAAACCAACACCTTGGGAAATACCCCAAGACTGAGAACCAATTTGTTCTTTTAAGAAAAGCAGCAAAGAGAGACAGACAGCTGAGGGTTCGACACACGTCAATAGGGAGAAACAGGGCCAAGAGGAGGTCAAGATAAGAAGGGGAGAGAGAAAGAGAGAGAGGGAGGGGAAAATGAAGCAAGCTGAAGAGGATGATCAGGCTTTTAGGGAGGGGGGTTGGAAAAGTCTAGGCCCTGTTTTGCAAGGTTAAAAAAAAACAAGGGAAGTGAGATTGAGCAATTAAATAGTGGGCAGCAAAGCAGGAGCAGATGGGAGCAGACGGGGCATTTCTACAAGGTCTGCTCCGTTCTCGAGTGCGAATGGTATCGATCGCACAGAGCACGCCAAGCTTCGACGTTAAGTCGTTTGGTTGCAGTAAATACCGTTTCTTTTTACGACTATTCCAGCGATTGGCTGGCCTTGGAGCCTAGAAAAAGGACAAAAACACCCAGGCCTGTAGTACCAAGACTAAGCACACTCCCATTTGTGTGGAATTGTGCATGTACGGAGTACCTACCTCAGAAACGCAGAAAAGCAAGCTCTTGTCTGGCTTCGTACTCGTATGATTGCGGCCGCAGTCTTGTACGCACTTAGTACGAAAACACCGCAGAAGGCAAGGCGGGGCAAAAAGAGCAGAGCTATCAAGATAAAGGTAGTCGATCGAGGGAAAGGGCGACTCAATTAGGTGGGGTAGGTAATACGACAAGCTACGGAGTACTCGTACTCGTACTCCGTAATACTGCTCCGTTGTCTTACGAAGTAATAATGCTGAGGTCGGTGGGGTAATAAAGTGCCTTTATGAACACATGCCACCCGCATGAAAGCCACATTCCAGAACGAAAGCATCTTTTGCCGACTCGAAAACAACGACCTGAGGAGCCCATAAATAAGGCAGAACCGCTTTTGTCTTGCTTTTCTCCAGGGCACACTGCTCGGGGGACATACGTCCCTTCACCCGGTTGGGGAAATATCCCGCAGCTTCAGCAGGTGTGAGACATTGACTAAATCCGGCGCCGGGCGAGCTGTTTTTTTTTTTCTGCCCACTGGCATGCTATCCAGGTTTTGCATATGGATACGGAGTATTAGAGTCATGTTTGGACCGCCTTCCCCGGTTGCTATAATACTACGACGTACGCACTCGGAGTTCACAGATAACGTTAGCCATTCATACTAGACTGTTCGTCCCGCATCCGGCAAATCATCGCCAGAGACCAGCCGAGGGGCAAATGCGAGTACATTTTGCCAGTATGCAAGCGGTGCGAGTTGTGCGACTCTATCCATAATAACTCGAAGCGTATGAGCGTGGTCAGGCTAGCGAAGGCAAAGAAAAGTAACCCCCAAAAGACAGAAGAAAGTCTTTGGCATGCACAAGGCGAGAGAAGCTTTATTACATCCAAAATCTCATGGGTGTCGGCTCTCTTTTTGTAAGCATATAGCCATCAGCTTTCGTCATCTTCCGGGACGATAAGACAACATACGAGTATGGATACTCGTATCCCATATATGCGACTGGCTTAGAAAGCCAAACCCCACACAAGTGCTCTCACTCAGCCATATTTTGATCAGAAAGTCATGTCATTTGTCGACATTGTAGGATTCGAGTTGAAGCAATTTGTTGTCAGAGGGGCCTGTTTGAAGGGGCTTGGTCATTAATACTCGTATATTTCGCATGCAGACAATATATGATGCGAGATATCAAGCTCAAGTGATAAAACGGCGCCAGCAAAAAAGAGGTTTTCTACATTAGGACGAGATATATTATCTGCTAGTTTCAATAACACGCCCACTTAGTATCACTCCATCACAAGCCATCTGCAGCTGCCTGCAGAACGCATCGCAAAACTAGTTCGCATCTTTGAATAAATCGTCGAGCGTGAGAGAAAAGACAAAAGGCAACAACCTTCTCAGCCAACTCAACTCCTTCATGCTTCACCAACTCGTCCAAATTTGAGCTTTTGAGCCGATTTTAAAAAAGAAAACCCTTCAAAATCGGATCACTGAGCAATCGCGGAAAAAATGTGCCCAAACAAGCCCATATAAACCAAGCCACGCTTAACCAAGGAGAGAAAAAAGATACAGAGAGGAAAATTCGTAGCTGGTGTCGTTGCAGGTTTGTAGACTCTCACTGTGTAATAATACTTAGAACTTCGCAGAAAACAATTTAGCCAAAGAACATTGGTATTTCAAGCCATTGATGTGCCTGAAATCCCAAGATGTAAAATGAAAATAAAAAGACAACTCCTCCAGATGCCCAGTAAAGTAGACCAAAAAGCTTCCCGAGCTACACTGCAGCAATAAACTGACCCCAAGAAAACATCAACAAAATGAGAGAGTATCACGGTGCAGTTCGTCAAACACCCACCACACCTCCTTCCGCCCATGAAAAAATACGCCACATATCCAAGGGGAAAAAAAAAAAAAACTCAAATTGAGTCATTTTCGCCGTCCCAACAACGCCGGTAACAATGCCCAGAATAGTAAAACAGCATGGTGGCTGATCTGTGGTAGTTCATCAAACCGTTTCCGCCGCCTGGTCTAAAAGGAGAACGTACGAGACGGAGGAGAATCGTAAGAAAGCCAGCGAGAGAGAAAGAGGAGGGAGCCGTGGGCTAAAAAAACTGCAAAGTGCAAACGCCCGTATGGCGTGTGGGTATGAGTATATTTGGTATTGTAAGCTTACAGCTCTTAGGCCAGCTTTGTTCACAATATGCCCGAGTCCCTTAAAGCGTTGTTCAAAATCGTTTCCTTCACGGCGGCAAAGACGAGGCGAATGTTTGATGTATCGGTTGCCTGGGTCAAGCTGCAGGTTGTTGTTAGATGGCCGTTGCGAGGGAATAAGATCAGCGAAAAGGAAAGAAAAGGGAACAGCAGTGACGTACTGTGGATATAAATTAAGATGAGCTCTATTGACCTGGTTGAATCGCCAGAGCAGGTACTTTGCAGCTTTGCTGACGTCGTTTCCGCCCGAATAATCGGGAAAGTAGATACCCAAAGGTGATCGAGGGAGCTTTTGTCGGAAAATGTCGACCTTGTTAAGAAAGAGAATGATGCTTGTGCGCATAAACCACCTGGAATTCACCACGGAATCGAACAGCAGCAGGCTCTCCATCATCCTGTTCTGGCTGCTCTCCTCCAATAGCACTTGGTCATATTCGCTGAGAGCAACACAGAATATAATGGAAGTGACGTTCTCGAAACAATGGATCCACTTCTTGCGTTCGCTCCGTTGGCCGCCGACATCGAACATGCTACGGTAGTTGTTAGAAAAACTACCACAACCTCACCTCGTTGTCGCTCGTCGGAGACGTAGGGCACTATAACTTACTGTATGCTCAGCTGGCCCATCTGGAAGCGGGTTTCGTATATGCCGGTCGTTTTCGTTCTCGCGCGCAGAACATCCATTTCATCGGGGAGGTAGTCGGGCTGGACGATTCGTTTGACTTCCTGGAAAAAGCTACGAGATTGGAAAGTCAGTACAGAGGCCTTTTTCTTCTTTCGACTTGGGGGCGGGATAAGGAGATTATTAGCACGTACTATTCGGCCGAGTCCATGAGGTAGAATTCGGTCTGTCGCTCCATCAGCTGTGCGCGAGCTGGATCATTCCAAATAGCTTGCACAGCATCGCCGACCTTGGGACTGATGTGGGCTTGGGGACCGGGCTCGATGGAGTATTCTAGGATAAAATCGGCATATGCAATGTTGTCTTGGTCTTGAAACTCAATGTTCAGATCACGCATGGCATTTACCACGGCTTTCGCACACTCTAAAAGGTTCTTGAAGACGGTCGACCGGTAGTTGTAGAGCTCATCCTCGGAATAGCCCTTTAGGTGGATAATTTTCATTTGTTTCACAATGGTTGATTTTCCCGACTCGCCGGAGCCTGACAAGCAAAAAAAAAAACAAAGTTAGGTTAGCCAAAACATCACAACGCGTGCCCCGGATGGCGCCTCGCGAACTGCGCAAAAAAACACAAAAGAAGGAAGAAGGGCTCGCGGAACAAAAGTCCGCGCCGCAAGCAGCATGTGGAAGAGGTGGCTCGTACCCAGCAGAAGAATTTTGCACTCCCGTCGTAATCGCTTTGAGTCCTCCTCTAGATCTTTGTCGATTTTCTGGCTCCTCTTTTTCATCTCCACCTCATCGCTTGATGTGCTCATGCATGCTCCCATGATGACCATTTGGACAGCAAACCCTTTCTCTTGTTCCTTTTTTTGAGTGTCATGCGATTGTGCCTGTGACGTCGACCGTCTGCGAGACTCTCTTTCGTATCAGACTGGTCGATGGTTCGGAGAAAAGGAAACGGCGTCTCGAAATCCAAAATCGGTAGGGGGACTGCACGATAAAGACGAAGATAGATCGAGGACTAGAATCGTGGCTGCAAAAAGGAAAAGACGGCGACAAAACCGACGTTGCGTGTAAGCTTACGCTATGCGCAGCGCATGCCCAGTCGTCGAGTAGCGCGTTTCTAACCCCGATGAGTCGTAGCAGTGGACGTGCGTAGCCCTGTGCAAAAAAAGGGTTTGGGCAGGTATCGACACCGAGCTCGAAACTTGGATGATAGGGGTGAGCAGCCAAAATTGACGAGTTCGGGAAACAAATAAAATACAAATTCCCCCCCAAAAAGAAAAAATGTCCAAGAAGAGAGACAAAAAAAGCTGTAAAGTCGCAGTAGCCAGGGAGCTCAGGTCGGGTAGAGGAATGGTGGCGGCGAGTGGAGAGGATGAGGAATTCGGAGACGGGCCGAGCGTCGAGGCGCAGTGATTATTTTTGCTGAGAGAAGGCAAAGGGAGTAATACCCAGACTGTAGGACAGGAGGACGGCAGCCAGACGTGTAAATGTGAAAATTGCGGGTGTCGAGAACCAAAAAGAGCTGTGTGGCTTGCCAATTTGCGAGAGATGGTTCTGAACTGGGGATCCGGCTAAAAGGAAAAGTGAAGAAAGAACCTAAAACGGCGTGTCAAGCGAGCAAAATTGGGGACTTTTTGGAGGAGCAGCTGAAGCAGGCAATGCCGATAATGCAATATAGCCAGGCGCGTGGGGTTTTGTTTTCTTTGGTCTTGTTCTGCTTGTTCAGTCAGCCAACGACAGCAACATCATTTGGGCAGAGACAGAAAGATACGGAAAAGAGAGAGAGAAAGACAATGCCAGCTTTTGGCGCGAGGGTCGTGTGTGTGTGTCTGCGAGTGTGCGTGTCTTACATCGGAAGCACAAACTACAAAACTGACGCGAAATGAAGAGAGGCAGAGTGAAAGAAAGGAGATTGGGAGCAAGGGGGGAGGTTTGGCAGAAGCAGTGTAACAGCAAAGGAGATTGAAGGCAAGGAAAGGGAGACTTTAGAAGCACAAGAGCACAAAAGCATAGGGGCGAAGCATACAACAGAGCAGCGAAAATACGAGTAAGGTGTGGTGAAGAGAAGGCACTTGGCGCACAAACGAAACAAAAAAACAACAACAGAAATCAAAAAGCTGTACAGAGGACGATATAAAGGGCCATAGATGCTCCACAGCGGGCGCGACAAAAGAACAACAACACGGCGTAGCGACAATCTTCAGAAAGGGGAGGACAGTAAGGGAGGACAGGAAGGGTAAGGGTAAGAGGAAAAATTAGAGCAAAGGGTTTTTTTTAGTAAAGTGGTGATAATAACGCCAAACCTACTCGAACAAGTGGTGCACTGCAAAATGCAAATGCAGGGGAGCAGACCCAAGTGACAACCGCCTGTGCATGCAACCCAGACGGGGAAAAGGTGTAGCGTGGGCCAAATGTCCGTGCGAAGATAAATCAGAATTGCCACGAGGCGAGATCGGTCCCCAGGGAGGGGGGAGGGTTGCTGTTGCAATTGGGGATAGAGAGATAGGAGGAATACTCGTTAAGGCGTGGAAATGGGAGGCGAAGAAGGGTTGAAGAGAGAGGACAAAAAAAGAATAGAGGGCTTGAGAGTGTGAATGCACAAGCTAAACAAGAGGAGACGTGTGTTGTATGGAGAAGGAGAGGAGAAAAGAGAGAAGAGAAAAGAGAAGAGAGAGGGAAAGAAGGAAAGAGGAAAGAAGAGAAGAGAGGAAGGCCAAAAAAGAGAAAAGTAGGACACGATAGAACGAGATACGAGTAGACCAAAAAAGACGAAAGCGTTGCAGATTATGAGAAAGCTATCGCTGGTTCGAAACCTTTCTTCTTTGGCCCAGATGGTGCAAGAGGCGGATAGCAAAGGGAAAGCGCAACCCTCCTAGTTGCGTCGGTCACAAATGCAGCATTATTACTGGGCCAACAATTGGGGAGAGATTGAGACAGACAAGATAGCAATCGTCTTGAGACCAAAAAAAAAAGAAGAAAAAGTAAAATGACGAGACTCTGCGATAAAGACTTACTGGGGGAGGAGATCATACGAGAAGAGAAAGGAAGGATAGAAGACTGCAAACACCTTTGTGCATGTGCCAGTGGGATATGTATCCATACTCGTACTCGTACTCGTACTCGTAGATACGGAAGGAACAATGGACCACAAAGACGTCGACTGCGGATTACATATTACCACATGTGCGGTAGAAGAGGGGGCCGTCGACAAATTTGGCAAAGGAAATGCGCTAGAACGATTTTAATGCCTGGAAGGGAGAGGCGTGATTACTCGTAATCTTTGCTCGGTACGGAGTAGAGAGAGGGGGTGGGCAAACCGATCTACAGAAAAACGTGACAGTCCAAAGAGGTGCTAGGGAAGGTGCACATGGCAAAGGTAACGGGTACGAGTAAGTACGGAGTACTAAAAAGAGGAATGACGGGATAAAAGGTCGAAATATGATGTGATGGATTTGGAAGCCACAAAGCGCGGTCAGCGTCCTGGAAGCTAAAAAGACCCGCCGACGGGCCAGGTCAGGTTACCAAAGTACTTTCTTTGACTGTGGTAAGTATCCATATATGGATAGTGAATGTATGTACGGAGTACGAGTACGTCGTATTACTTACTGCAAGGCAGTCTGGCACATTCAAGCATATCCGAAGTAATACCGTACAAAAGGGTGCATAGGTATGACATGTATTTGCGACCTATTTACACACATTATGGGTTTTAGCACAGAATACCTCCCCTTTAGCCCAAAGGTTTCAAAATGCATTCGCACTTTTGCTTTATTGCTTTATTCTGTACGTGCTCGTGTTTGTACGATACACGCGTGCATTGCAGCACAATTTCCTTGTTTCCATCCTACGTCCAGCCGCATGCGTCAGCCGAGAGCGAGAAGGGCCTCGGTTTATGAGCTTGCTCTGCTGACGGGGAGGGGGACGAGAATGATCGGCCGCCAGCGAGAATAGCTCGAGCCTACAGGGACCAAGCCAAGCATTACTCGTACGTTCTTAAACGAAGTACGGAGTATGAGTAGAAGTATAGTAGAAAGTATAGAAGTATAGAAGTACGGTGATTTAAACTAGTAACGAAGTATGAGTAGAAGTATAGTAGAAGTATAGAAGTATGGGTAGAAGTACGGTGATTCAAACTAGTACGATTCTTTATAGGATTTCTCTGGCGAGATTTTTCAGTCACATTTCCGAGGTCTTTTGGGGACCCTTGCACAGGGGATCGCACAGCCTGGCACCGGCGCAGAAGTCATGCATGTGCCTGTGATGGCATAAGACCGTGTAATAATACCGAATATACGAGAGTATGCACTGCCGATTATGCCATTTCGCAATAGGACATACGTAGATGGCTCTTTGACAGGCAGTTGTACTCGTACACTCAGACCCAGCTGTCTCTGTTACGGCCACCCTGGCCTCATGTAGACGTCTGTTTTTTATTCTGCTGGTTGTTCTGCTTCTTTCACTCTGCACCTCTTTGTCTTCTCCATTGTCAAAGCGTGTTCATGGCTCTCAGGGTGAAGGCCATCTGGAAAGCTTCCCGATCGTCGGAGTAAAGCCTGGCGCATTCCCAGTCAGTCGTCATCGCCCTTACTGCCGTCACCCAATCTCGACAGCGCCGTGCGCCCGTGGAGCCAGAAAAGGTCGGCAGCGCCTCCTCGAGAAACACGAGGGGCGTGGTATTACTTGTCTACAGCCAGCTTGACGATGGTGAACTTGCACACCACTCAAACTTGGGAGCGGGAAGAGGCTTTGCGGGGCCCTTCGTAGATCATCTCGGCCGCCTCAACGGCCTGGAGTCTTGGGGCTGCTTTTCAGTTCGACGTAGTCCTACATTGTCAAGGTGCGTCGTAATACGTCTGCAGTGATTTTTTGTGACAACACCGAGATGTAATATGTCGTACTCATAAAAGACCTCTCTCCTTCTCTCTCTTTCCTGGTGTCTTGGAATTCATGCCGCTGCACTAGCTGGCCATTTCAACAGACAAGCTTTAATGTGCCAGATGTCGTGCTCTGTAATTCCGGTTTCTCGGTTGTGGGCATCTGGTGCACCTCATTTGTTCCATTGATGTTTGTTTATGCAGATTGGGGGCATTCAAATTTAACCTGTCAAAGGGATCTCCACCCAGCAGTCTTGAAACATAGCTGCATATCTGCAGGCTGTTAATACCATTCATCTTTTTGACAAATAAAACCCAAATAAAAAAAGGAATTGAAGTAAAGAGAGCCTAGGAGGAAGAAGGCTAAAGGGGACAAAAAAAAAGGCCAAACCCAAGATTGCAGGCGTTATTTATTTATTTATTTTTTTTGCACCTACAGAGCACTGATAAGGCTTTCTTGCTACCCTCAGCCCTCGTGATGAAGTATTAAATACCGAGTAGTAATAATCCGACTGACGGCATTCATTTGACCTGCCGAGCAAAACGCCCTTTTGCATAGAACAGCGGCTTAAACTCGGTTCTCTCCCCCCCTTCCTAAAAAAGAAAGGCAGTTTTGTCTTTGGGCCCCCCCACCCTCTACTCTCTGCAAGTCCCATAAGAGGAAGGAGGGAAGAGTTTTTTCGACCGACAGCGCATTTGCGAGAACCTGCATGTTCGGCAACGAGTCAAACCTGGCATAGCTGACAGCAGAACTACGAGTAAAATCGAAACAAAGAGTCAGGAGCTAGCGGGGACGCATTCTGAATTTGCCCAGTCTGGCAAGCTTTCCCCTACTTTGTACAAAGGTATGTACTATTACTCTGTATTAATGCTCTCTAAACAAAACTGTCTAGCCAATAGGACGAGGAAAAAGGGAGGAGAGGCTGTGCTTTCAACGGCATTCGCTAGAATTTGCCTGTTTCTTTTCTCGGTAAAGGAAACCGTCTGTTAAGAGCATGTACACCGTATATCTCTTGGCGTGTTGTCAAAATCGTAAAACGTTTTCCTTGTAGTCTGAGAAGCAATAGTCACTCTCGTTCTTGGCCCATTATACGTAAAAGTGGAACAGCACTATCCGCTGTAGGCAGCTCAGGATGTTTTGTCTTCTTCGCCTGAAAGCCAAGGATCAAGTATTGCGCACAAATTCCCAACGCTCAATCAGCCTGCAAATCACTCACGCAAAACCCGTCTTTTTGGACGACTGGACGACACATATGCACAACAAAGCCGCACATCAAACAAATTATCATAAGTATTAAGAAAAAAAATAGTGAGTTGAAAGAGCCCGATAAAAGAGCAGAGGGAAGGTCTAAAGAACCCAAAGAAAGTCAAACCAAGTCTGTCGTAACTCGAGGGGGGGGGAACAAGAATGAATCTGTCTTCAGAAAAGAAGGTGAGCAGAGAGACAAAAATCAAAAAAAAAGTCTCGTGACATAAAACAGAAGACAGCCCTGAAGTAAAAGAGGGTATTCTGTAACCTTGTAACCTTGAAACGCCTTGCAAAAAGATTATGTCATGAAAGAACAAAGAATCACTGTCAAAAAAATAAAATAAAAAAAAACTTCTAGCTCCGCGTCAACATTAGCTACTTCATACGATCACGGAATGCCATGAACTGGCGCATGTTCTGGACGTGTCTGGCACACGCCGCAGACCAGTTAGACCGTGCGTCTTCGTCCACCTCCATCCATTCCAGGTACTCGGCGAGGCCATCGTCGCCGCGCGTCGTCAGCCAGGCAAAGTTGCTCTCGCGCCGCTGCTTCTCGATTTCGCTACGCCGTGCTTGGAAATGGTCCACGTAGCGGTTGTTGAACTCGTTCCACTCCATAAAGTAATGCCGGAACTCAGAGACGTACTTGTCCCACGCCCCCGGGGTCGGCTGCAGGCCAGGAACCGCCAAGGCAGGCGGCGGATGCGGTGCCGTTGGCGGATTGGGGAACTTGATCGTCTTCTTCTGTCGAGGCTTCGCCAGCGGCACTTTGCTAGATGCTTTGCTTTCAAACGGAAGCGTGGTCCGCAGGTCTCCAAACGACTCCAAACCACTGCCGCCGCCTCCGAGTATGCCCGACGTCCCTTCATTGAACGGCTCCACCTTCTTGATGTCGGCAAAGCTGGCACGGAACTCTTCGCTATCTTCAGATCCCCCGACGTAGGCGCCACCAGTTGCCGCACTCGGCACGACACCGGGTCTCCATTCTGGCCTCGACGGCTCAACCGGAATATTTCGAACTCCACTTGCTTGCGTGACTCCGATGTTAGGGACGGCTGTTCCGTTCGCCTCGCTGGCCTTGGGAGCGTGAGAAGATGGGCCGGCAGTCGGTGTTGAGGCGGACGCGGAAGCAGAGGCGGAAGCAGAGACGAACGCAGTGTTAGGTGAAAAAGAAAAGCGAGGAGGAACAGAAGCAGAAGCAGGGGCCGTCCAATCGGCAGATGGAGGAGAATCAATGTCCATAGCCATAGGACTAGCAGACATCTCCGCCGGTTCGGGTTGGTGTTGGTTCGTGCCTGGCTCCGGCCCCGTTTTCGTTTCTGTTCCCGCTTCCGTCGCCGCTTCTGTTCCGGCATCATCCGTCGAGTCGTCGGCGTCATCGGCCGTAAACGTCCGTGCGGACGAGCGGATAGGCTTTGGCTTCTTTATTGGTCGCACGGGGGCCTGCGTCGGCGTAGGCTGCCGTGGTGGAACTGGCGGTGGTGCTTGTGGCGTCTGTAACGTCTGCGCGGATGCGGACGGCGTCGGTTGTCCTGGCTGGGTGGGCTGGACAGGCTGGGCAGGCTGGGCAGGCTGGGAAGGCTGGGCAGGCTGTGCAGGTGGTGCAAAGTGCTCGGAGCTGATTTGCGCAGACCACATCTCTTCAAATGTCGAATGGGAGGCTCCTTCTCCGCCGTTTGCGTTGGAGGCCTTTTGTTCACTTTTGTAATTTGAAGGTGGCGGCGATGGCCGCGCTGGCACTGGAGGCGGCCGTGGTATAGAGTTGGCACGGGAGCCGGCGCGATCCTTGCCGGGAGATCGTCGGCCAATGCGACTGCCCGACTGTGAGCGGCGGATCTTGGAAGCCAGATCTGACCCGCTGGACTCCGCCTCGCTGCCACCGGCACTGAACTGCCACTGGCTAGCAGACTGCTCCTCGGCAACGAATCGCATGTTGATGTCTTCGGCGCTATTGCTCGTGAACCGCCGTCTCTGATCCGACTGCCGCCGGTCGGACGGCGTCGTAGGCGATGCGGGGTTGCCAAAGGAATCATCGCCGAGGGAGAACTTGGGGCTAGAGCACATTGAAGAGTTAGCATTTCTCTCGCCAGGCAAATGAAGACTTGGTGCATCTGCATCTCTCAGGCTCTCTTGCGGCTGCGGTTGGCTCTCTTCATCTCTAGTGGGCGCCGCCCCGCAAGAAGACTGGTGCTTGTTGTGCATATTTGGGTCGAAAACTGCAACATTGCGAACGAGCCTCTGCAAAATCTCAAACTGCTTGCATTCCACAGATGTCAAGGTGTTGGTGTTGGTGCTGGTGCTGGTGCTGATGTTTGGGATGGAATTGGCATTCAGAACGGCGCTCCTCTTCATCTTGTTGCACGCGTGCCCACTAGGTTGCGTCTCATTTCTGCCACTGCAGAGCCTTGCTTTAAGCTGGGGATCTGACTTCCCCGGCTGAAGCATATCCGCCTTGTAATACCCTGCCCCGTGCCTTGACGCAGCAGTTTGTGTCGGGACCCCAGAAGCTTCTTCACCTGCCACTTTGCTAGGAAGACGGTCCACGCCGAGGATATTTGGATTGGGTGATTGTGTTTGTGGGTGTGATGTTGCATACAAAATAGGTCTGGTCTTCCCGTCGGCGGGATCTCCACTTAACGAAGCTCCTCCTTTAGTGCCGAATTAGCCAGCCATACCACGCAAAGTATAAACAACGAGGAAGCAAAGGGAACAAAAAAAAAAAAAAAAAAACTCGCACTAACCAGTCTGTTCTTTTGTAGGCGTTCTTGTAGCAGCCGCTGCCGCTGTCGCTGCCGCAGCCGCTGCTGCTCCTCCGGCGGCGGCGGCGGCGGCGGCTGTGCGAGACCAGCTCGTGCTGCTCGTGTTGTTCTGTGATGCATTGGACTTGCGCTCCTCTTCTGTCATTACACGTTCGTATTGCTGTTCAAACTGGGGCATAGTCGAAAACGTGGTTGGAAACTGCTTTCGTGCTGCTGACCCTGGCCGCGATCGTGTTCTGCTTCTCGCAGCACTGGAATTGGCCGTTGCGGGATTGGAGCCAGGAGAATCAACATTGGCATTGGCATTGGCAGCGCCGTTATCGCCGTTTTCGGATGTCTGCGCCTGTTTTGCGTCCTTGTCCTTGGCACCCATCTTGCTAGTAGTATCAGAATCGTCTGGCAGACTGGAGCTCCGACGGCGTGGAGCTGGTCGTGCCTCGGCTTTGACAGACCGCTGACTCTTAGTGCGGTGGACGGTCGAGGCAGGCATCTCGTAAGGGTTGAATTTCTCGCCAGTATTGGCTTGGTACGGCGTGCTATGGCGGCCGTTTAAGATGGACTCCTCTGACCTGTCGGACAGGTCTGGGTTTGAGTCAAAGTAGCTTGTGCTGCTGTGTGTCCGGGTTGTAAAGTAGCTGCTGGTGTTTGTTGCCGGCGGCTCATCGCCCATGGGCGATCGCGGGACGAAGCCTGTGGTGCGCCGCGCGCCAAAGGCAGCATCTGCCTTTTTCTTCTGCGAGGCGGTGCGTGGTGGCGGCGGCATATTCGGAGAAGCCGACGGCGGCGGCTTGTTGGCACGTGTGGCACTGGGGGCTTTGGTGGACGAAGATGACGCATCTGCAGCGCTGGATGCTGCAGCATAAGCAGCACTGGCGCTCTGGCCGCCGGCACGGGAGGTGTTTGGAGTTGCGCGCATATTCTTCCAAGCCTGATATCGCTTTTCAAGATCCTCCTTGCTGGCTTTGTAATGCTGCGGGGGCACTCCAAAGCCTGAGTAGCGGTTAGCGCCCGATGCGGAGGAGGTAGACGCAGAGCCGCCTGGGGCCGAGTTGCGCGATGCCGAGGTGGGAGCTTGGCCGGGCCGTCGAGGGGGAACGGGGAATTGGTTCGCAACGTCCTGCCACGGGTTGCCTCGGACGCCCGAGGCGGTGGGGAAGCGGCTGGCGGCACGGCTTCGCTGGGCATCGTACTTTGCTTTCTGATCGGCATTCGTCAAGATCTCATGTGCAGCCTGGATGGTCTGGAATTTGATGTTGGCTTCGGCTTCCTTTCCAGGGTTTCGATCAGGGTGGTATAACAAGGCTGTGAATCAACAATTTTTGGTCAGCAATGAAAGGGACAGAAAGAAAGAAACATGCTGGCTCAAAATCTCGTAATCGCCTTCGTCACGTAGCTCGTAGCTGCCGCAGAAACAGAGTGCAACGTAAACCAACCTAGTTTGCGAAACTGCTTCTTGACCTCACTAATATCGGCCGTCGCCGGTAGGCCCAGGTCGGCATAGTAGTCCCTCGTGAAGTCCACCTTCGCCATAGTGCCCGAGGCAGCGGAGGTCCGCTCACCAGTGGGAACGGGAGGGTGGATCGTGTGGCTCTGGTTACTGCAGCGCCCCTAGTGTTCTTGACGTCCTTTTTTTTTAAAAAAAAAACCCTTATCCCGGTAAAGCGAAAGACAAAAAGGCCTCAAATACCAACGCGGTCAAAAGCCAGTGCTTTCAGTAGAGTGATCCAGTCCTCAGCTTCCAGCTTCCTCCTCGATCCTCGCTCCGCAAGACGGTTGGGTCAATCTTGTGCGTCGGCTGCATGTATCGCCACAGCAACGTGCGCGGTGCTGAGCAAGAAGACCCTGACAGATCATTCACCTCCGGTCGGGGGGGGGGGGAGGGGGGAGCAAAATCCTAGGCAAGAAAAACGTCGCGCTGAGAGAAAGCGGCTTATTTTGAGACGGTACTTGTATGCTCAGGCTCACGGCCGCAGCAGTCGTGGTGCAGCTTCGCAGGGTTCGCTTTGCAAAAATCGCTTCTTGTTGTTGATCACCGTCGTGTAGGTTTTTTTTATTTTTGGACGAGCCAGATTTCGCAGCAGACAAGGACCAACAGGGGCGGCGGGGAAGACGATTTTAAAGAGAGGAGCGCGCACGCGCAGCTGGCTTTTCAACTGGACCGTCCGTCTGGCAACTTGCTCGACTGCTGGAGTAGTAAGAACGCAACGTGTAGGTCGTGTCTGGAGGAGCTCGTGCGGCTGACGGCGGGAAAAAGGACGAAAGGTCAGCTCGACGGAAAAAAGCTCAGAGGAGAAAGCCACGAGGAAGCAGAGCACGTACAGAGTATATATGTACGGCGTATTATGCTTGCACGAAGCAACAGATCCTTGCTCTCTGGGAAAATCGGTCGTTTTCTCCCTTGTGTTTTTCTTTTTTTTTTCAGTGGGGGTGGGGACCTGCCTGCTTGTGTCCACTTTGGGGCACTATTATTACCCAGTTATCGTTTTTGATTGCTAGGCAACACACATGAAAGCCTAAGAAAATGCTTGGGGCTGCAATCGGTTTTCTGCCTCTCGACAGACAGAACGCAAACGCGAAAAAAGGTGAATGCAATGGGCTATTGGACGACGGCAAAAAAATACCAAAAAAAAGAGGAGGGACCCATCAGCTGAGTGCTAATGCAAAGTGAAGAACGATAAAAGAAAGAGACCGTAATAACTTAAGGCTGCAAAAAGGGAGGACAGGTAATAATAATACTACCTACATTGCAGTGCGAAAGAAACGAGGGTAAAAAAAAAACAAAGGCACGACAAGCCTTTTCTTTCAGAGTACTCGTAATATCCCATACACATCAACGAGAAATGCCCGACAAGCTTGCTGCCCACGACGCTTGCTGCTTCATTGATGGTCGCTTACTGCCGACTCGAGAAAGCAGGATTGGATGAGGGCGGCGGTTGGCATACTCGTAAATGCACAAGCGTGGAGTTCAGGGGGTCAGCTGGTCGCAATTGTGGCTGCACAGCCTGGCTTTTGTCGACGTTTGTTTTCTTGCCTCTCACTTTCTTATGCTGACACAAAAAGGCACAGCTGCAGCAAAGGAGGACAGAACTGGGGAAAGAGAGCAAGAGAATGAAGCGTGGCGAGCGTAGCAAAAAGTCCGGCAAGACAAAGATGAAAGATGAAAGCCTGTTTGTCGTTGTATTCTGTATGTTGAAAAAGATCTGACACTTTGTCCCTCTTGCTTTTTTACATTTTGCTGCTTTAGGGCTATCTCAACCAAGTCATTCGTTCCTTCCATTTTGGGTTTGTAACGACTGCAGTTGTCTTTCTTTCCCTTCTGTCCTACTGGCTCGCGAAACGGTGACGAGAGCGAAACGGTCGCTATATTCGTGTACTCGTAATGTTAGCCCACGCTGGATACGGCGAACTCCGTACTCAAACACCCTTGGCAGCAAAATGACGTAGGCAAAAATGGTTGTCACTTGACAATGCTCACTCACAGGCTCGAACCAAATGAAATGCCATCTGTCTAAGATATACAATTCCTCGAATAAATGCAACAAAAGCTCGGTGAAATTCACCCGACGTCATGGCAGATTTAAAAGGAAACATAAAAGCATAGAACAAAAAGCGAAAAGGCAAAAAATATAGTCTCTTGATCCCCCCCCAATCTCTTCTCCTTTTGATATTGTATGCAATGCAAAACAACCGTGAACTACCAACACCATAAACCCAAAATATGGACAACCTGAAAAAAAAAAGATATAATCAACAAAACAATACTCCATATTGCCATCCTGATCGAGTAAAGTTGACAGGGCTGCTTTGCTCAAGAATTCGCCCTTGCCCCCCCTCGCCCACGTACCCACTCCTCCCACTCCTCTCACTCCCCTATAGCTCCTTGCTCAATTCGTAGGTCCACCCGCCTTCGCGGCGAATCTTGTCGCGCGCCATGAGGTCTTTTCTAATATCCTCCTCCGTTAGACGGTCCGATCCGCTCCAGTTGGCACTGCTGGTGCGCGCCCGGAAACGCTGGAACCTGTCTTTGCTCTTGCTAAACACCTCCTCCATGTTCAGCGGTCCCGGCTGGCCAAACACGAGCATGGGATTGATCGATTCTTGCCGCATGAGCGCCCGGCGCAAGTCCGGCGAGTCGACCCACGGCGCCAGGTTGGTGCCCCCGCCGCCGCCTTCGTCGTCGCTGTCGTCCTCGTCCGTCTGGATCTCTGGCAGCTCAATGGCATCCCCGTCTGGGAACCGCGGCGAAGACCGTGCCGCCGTCTTGGCCGCCGACTTCACCGCCGACTTGGCTGTCGATTTCGCCGTCGATTTGGCTGCTGACTTGCTCGCCACTGGCTGGCCAACTTGCCGTGCTGGTGTCTTGTGTGGATTGGTGTTGCCAGAGGAAGTAGCAGTCGTGGACGAAGCTGCTGCCGCTGCTGATGCTGCTGCTGCCGCTGCCGCCGCCGCGGCCGAGGTATTGTGGCCGTTCGGCGCAAACGAAATGGCTGCTTTAGACACCTGGGCCATGTCCAGTGGGTGGCCAGCCGTCTTGACCTGGTGGTTGTGCTGCGAAGCCACAGTCGACTTGAAGAGGTCGCGAGGCCCGTTGGCTGAGGCTGCCGTTGTCGTGTAGCCGTTTCCAAAAAGCGATTTGCTTGGCAGATCCTTTGAAGCCAGTTAGCAGAGACAAAGACGTGCGGATGGAGACATGCGGACAGAGACGTGCGGACGGATAGAATGTGTGTGCGTATGTGTGATTGTGCCATAGACATACCTTTTTGAACCCATTCGAAGGACGCACAGGCGGGCCCTTAATGTTGGACACTCGCGGGACGTGTCCGCCCATTTCAAGTTCGTCCTCGTCAAACTCCTCGCTCACGCGAATCCGCTTGGCATCCTTGGCCTGGTATGCCGGCATGTTGGCAGCAGCGCCGCCGCCGACGCCTCCAGCCGTGCCTGGCCGCCCATGGCTTTGACTGTGGCTGTCTGTTGGGCCAGGCAGCGGCCGCTTCGACAGAGTCTTGCCTGCTCCACTGGTCAAGACGGCATTCACCGGCCGATGCAGATCCTCCTGAGACCTATGCATCGTCGCCATCGATGCCGTCGACGCTGTCGATGCTGTCATTTTCAGCGTGCCTGTGCCTGCGGCCGTGCCCGTGGCCATGCCGCCGCCCACGCGAGATTGCGGCCGCGGCGGCGCCGACAACTCGTCCCGGCCGTTGTAGTCGGCCGACGGCCCGCTCGGGAGCTGTGTCCGCGGCGCCGGCGGCGGTGCTCTGGTTTGCTTGGCCTTTTCAATCGCCGCTTGCCGCTGCTGTGCAGCCGCTGCTTTCTTGGCTGCGTCGGCCGCCGCCTGTTCCCGTTCACGCTCCTGCTCGCGCTGCCTCGCCAGCTCCAAACGCCGTTGCTCTTCTTGCTCTTGTATGACCGCTCTCTTCCGCTCAAGCTCCGCCTTCGCTTCCCTTTTCCGCTGCACTTCGCGCTCTTCCTGCTCTTTCCGCTTCGCAGCCAGCTCCAGTGCCTTGGGCCGCCCGGCCGCGGACACTGAGCTTTTAAGGCTCTGCATCGACGACTTGGTGTGCAGCGATGTGGTGCTGGCTTTGCTCTTGATTTGTTGCGACGGTTGCTGAGAGGACGCCAAAGTGTCGCGCAGCGTAGCTGCGAGCGCTATATTGGATGGGTGGGTGTGGGCCTGTTGTTGCTGTTGCTGTTGCTGTTGTTGCTGCTGCTGCTGCTGCTGTTGATGGTGATGCTGCGAGCTGGACGTGTTGACGCGAATCACAGTTGGGGCCTGTTTTGTCTTTGCACTTGCTGGTTTCATGGGTCGCCGGATGGTGCGGGTGGCCTGGGCTGAGCGCGTCACGGAAGAGGCTCCTGCTGATGCGACAGACGTTGCAGCAGCAGAAGCAGAAGTGGTAGCCATTGTCGGATACGACAAAGGTGCAGGAGGAGGAGGCATAGTGGAAGTGATATCCTGCATCTCCACGTCCGCATCTGCCTGCGGCGCCTTTGCCTTGCGCGGGCTGGATCTCGTTGCTTTTGCAGGGGCCCGAACTGGAGAGCTGGTCTGTGGGTCGGGCGTCGGCATGGCTGGAGCTGGTGCTTGTGGTCCTTTGCCGTAGTGGTCGTTCTTTACAGCGTACGCTTCCGGCTGTCTCTGCTCGGCCACTCCCGTCTTGTCTTTCTGCATAGCCCTCGCTTGCTTGTCGGCAGCAGCTGTCGTCTTTTCCTGCTCTTCACTGAAGACGCGGGCCTTTTCGCGCTCCTTCTCGCGCATCTTTTCCAGCCTGCCCATCTGCTCTGCCATCCGCTGGACTTCCTTCATCTCCTTCTCTCGCTGTTTTTGTTCGCGCCGTTCCCGTTCAAGCGATGCTCGAGTCTTGCGTGGACTAGGCTGCAAAGGAGTCTCTGCCGACCTCACGAGTGACCCCTGCCCTTGGATGGGTAGACGCCCGGCAGAAGGGTCGGCAGAAGAACCCGTCGAAGCGGCGGCAGCAACCGCGGGAATGGCACCGCCAGCACTGGCAGCTGCCAAATCAGTTGCAGAAGCTTGTCGAGAGGAGCCGGCGTAAGTGAGATCTGTGGCGCTGGCATTTCGGGACTGGGCAACCAGGTTCTCAGTAGACATAAAAAGGCCAAGCCGAGCAGCAGACGGAGACAGCAACGACGATTTGCCTTCGGCACTGATTGCCGCACTGCTGGCCAAAAGCCCCTTTGAACTCTTAATGATGGAGGAGAGCTTGTTCTTAACCTGCTTCAGAGGACTGTCGCGGAAGCTGCGCGACGGTGATTTGGACGGCGACGACGACGGGTCTTCCCGTTCCGACACAATTGCGAGAGACAGGTTTGCTGGCTTGGTCGGGTTAGAGACCGAGATGGGCTTCTTGCCCGCTTGCGACACATCATCGCCCGCAAAAGGCAAAGAAGGGACAGATGCCGACTTGGCATGACCGATGGCACTCGTTGTGCGTTCGGGAATGGCGGGAGCCACAACGACTCGCTTCGGAGAAGAGGGTCCCAAGGCGGCGCTTTCCTGGTGTTTCAGTTGGTGGTGCTGGCGAGACTGGTGTGATTGTTGGTGCGACTGCAGCTGTTGTCGTTGCTTAGGCAAGACATATTCTGTCTGATTATCAGTCATAAGCACATCTCTGCCCATATCCCTGCCAGAAAGGCTTTTAGCCAAATCGATACGGGGGCTCTCGCTAGCATTGACTGCAGGTGGCGCAGGCCAGTTTTCGTCGTCTTGGCTCTCAGTTGGAAATGCACCGGGCGCTTCAACTATGGGAGTTTCTCCTCTCGTAGGGGAGATATTGAGATACGACGCTGGCTGTGGCTGCACTTGCTGCTGCTGCTGCTGTTGGTGGTGGTGGTGCTGCTGCTGCTGCTGTTGCTGTTGCGTCAATGCAATCAGAGCATGTTGCCCGGCAATGGGCAAGTGGTTTGCCAGCGACTTGGACGGTCGTGGGCCATTAGCTTGCGACTTGCCCAGCATGCTGATGCGATCCTGAAGGCGCTGCGTATAGGTCTTGTTGTGGACTGCAATGTTCTTTTCAATGTCGTTGGTGTCTTGGGCATCGAGACTGTCTACATCCATGTCGTCATGGTCATCGACATTGTCGTCTCCGTAGGCAGTCTGTACGTTACCCAGACTCTTGCCGCCCGTCAGACGATTGTAGTAGCTAGCCCGTGACAGCCGCGATGTACCGGCACCAAAGCTTTTGTTTGACGTAAATGGGGCTCTGGCTGGAAGCGAGGCAAAATTGATGCTCTTTCGGATGACCGGCTTTTCGGGACTCGACGGATCCGTCGACAACGGCGCCTCTTCTGTCTCTTTCGCCCGCCCTGTCTCTTTCTCTTGCGCTTTCCCGTCATCTGGCAGTTGCCCGGTTGTTGCCGACTCTGGAGCATTGTGCATCTCCTCGTTGTCGCCGTTATCGTTGTCGTCTTTGTAGTCGTCGTCGCCACCTTCCTCCTCGCCCTCCCCTTTCTCTTCTTCACCGCTATTCCCCTCATCCTCGCCAAGGTCGTTTCCTGCGGCCGAGAGACGGGACAATGCAGCCTTGCTATTGTTGGCAACAATGGCAGCCGGGGTGGCCGCAGGTGGAGGTGTGGGCACTGCTGGCGGCACGTTTAGCAAAGCTGGAGCGGCGGACGGGGTTTGCAAGGCATCGCCGTCCGCACCGGCGCCGGCCATACCCATGGCAGCCAGAAGATCTCTTGGTGGCGGGCAGGCCGGAGTGGTAGACTGCAAGGGTGAAGATGGCTGTTGTGACGGCACCGGTTTTCGGCGGGGAGAAGACGCTGCCTTTGCTGAGCGCGCAGAAGGAGGCGATTGTATGTGGGAAGTGGGAGGAGACGAAAAGATGGACGTGGCCTGGGCAGCTGCAAGTGGCGAGGTGATGGAGTACGGCACAACCACGGCCGTCTGTTCTTCTTTGGCAGAGTGGAAGCTCGACTCTAGAGTCGGTTGCGTAAGACTGGAGCGCCTCTTGCCCGCAGTTGGCGACGCCACCAGGGCAGCCGTTGGCACTGCTGTCTCCGGTGCCGCATAGACTGGAGCGGTGACGGCAGCGACGGCGTCTGGCGAAGAAGCAGGAACAATCGCGTTTGCATCTGCTCGTGCCCGTTGCGCTGGCTGTGAGGACAAAGCTGCCTGCGCAACCGGCTTTCTGATTGGCTTTGTTGCCGGCTTCGTCGCCGGCGGTGTTTCGACGAGAGCCAGCTCATCCTCCTCGTCGTCACCGTCCGCGTAGAAGGTCTCCTGCGATTGACTCCCATGATATCCAGAATCAATCAAGGACGGAGCGGCTGCCGAGAGGGCCGCTCTTGTTCGAGTGGGCGCGTTTTGTGTCATCATGGTGTTGCTAGCGTTGGCGTTTCGTGCCTTGGCCAGAGCTTGAGCGGGAACTGGCGCCGTAGTGCGGCTTTTCGGCGATGGGCTCCGGCGCGGAGGAGTGCTGGCTGGCGAGGGTGCTTTGTCCTCGGCGACCTTGAATGTGGGAGACAGACGCCTCTGCTGAAGCTGGAACGAGGTGAGCTTTGAGACACCAAATGGATTTGATGCGCCTGATGCGCCCTTTGGCGTGGCCGAAAAAACATCTGTCAACGGCTGAGCAGAGGAAAAAGGCCTGTTAGCGTGTTTGTGTAAAAGGCAAAAATGAACAAACAGACGGAGAATCAACTACGGCCAAAAAAAAGGATGAAACAGCGTACCGCTCGAATGTCTCCGCGGTTGACTTTCCGCGCTGTCCGCGGCGTCTTACCGCGCAGCTTTCCTGGCGTTTTGAAAATATCGGCGACATTTCTGCGAACACCTGTCAGTAAACAAGAGGCAAAACAACAGTAACACAAATCGTCGGCTTGAGGAGCATCAAAGCACAAAAAAAAAAAGTCATAGCAGGCCCGCCACCACGCGCAAATCAGAAGCACACACATTTGGTTTTCGGAAAAGATCTCGGCCATGTGCTCGTTCAGCCAGTCCATCTCGTTTTTTGCCGAAAACGAAAACTCGTCCGCCTCGGAGTGGGCGATTTGCAGCGCGGTCGCGCGCTCTTCCATAATCCATGAAGCGGCCCCAATGGGGTGACGCGGTCCTCTCATTGTCGCCATCGTAAATGCGAGGCAGACGGCACGAGGAAAGGAAAGGAACAAAAATAGAGAGGTTGGGTCAGAGATCGAGAAGAAGAAAAAAAAAGGCAAGACGCGGATGCCTGAAAAAGGGAAACAAAGTTCAGAGGAGCCAATCCGATCTACACATGATTCGATGCTGGGACAATAGAAGTCGGAATTGTCCAGTACCAAATAACAACGGAAAAGAGAATTGACGTCTGCTGCTTCCAGACTCTCTTTTGCGAGGGTTGATGAGAGAAGTGAGGAGTTATGAGTTATGCTGTCTTAGAGGGAGAAAAGGTAAGAACTATAACTTATGCGTAGAAGAAACGCCAAAAAACACAAAGCTTTCGGGAGGAAGGAGGGGGCAGTAGCAGCAGCAGCAGCAGCAGGTTCGGTTTGTTTTGATTGTGATTTCCTGTTTTGGACTGGCGCTCTTGGTGGAACATTTTGCTACTGCGGCTCTGTGGAGCTCAGACGCGACGTCACGTGATATATCGAGAAAGCCAGGTGCTCGTACGAATATGCCATAATACGAGATAGACCGACGACAAGAGCATCCATACATTCTGACGTTCAAAAGCAATGGCTGATAGACAAACAAATTTGAGAGCAGACTACGAGTGGCCCCTCCCTTATAAAGTAGACAAACAGTAAATTGAGTAGACGGAGTAATTAGATAGATTTATCTGTATGACAAAAGGCAATCATAGTTCATAGGTGATGTCGTCTGGGAGTGTTTGCCGTCTTCAGGGTTGCAATTTACTGTCTTTTTCTTAAGGGTTTTTTGTTTCACTTAATTTTATCCCCCAGGTATCGAAAACCCGTTGTGAAGCTCCCTTTCATTTGATGCCTTATTGTTTTCTCTGTTGTGCTCTGCTGTTTTCTGTTTTGTTTTGTTTTTGTTTTGTGTGATATTTGATTGATGTTTCTCTTTCAACGGGTTTTGCCACCTTGCATGCTCCATCGTGAAAATAAAAACAACGTTAAAAGAAGAAACCAATTCATACACGCCTGGCGAAGGCGGAAGAGAAAAAAGTAGAATACAATTAAGTATATAATGGCCCCCGCATAAGCAAAAAAAAAAAAAAAAAAAAAGAGCGCAAAACCATAGAAGCCGCCGAGGGTCGCCCAAAGATTCGTCATTGCAAATTCAGAGGAGAAAAAGAGGGACGAGACGAGAGGCAAAGACTGACTATTCGGCCGCAGCCGTCATAGCGTCGTCGTCGCCATTGTCCGCTGCTGGCGGCACAACAGCGACACCCTCGGTCGGCTCACCTTCCTTCACCTTGCCGCCGCCCTGGTAGGTGATGCGGCGCCAGCCACACGACTCGTTGCGGTCCTTGATCCACTCCACTGTGGGAAAGTAGTGCTCGTTCTTCTTCATGGTCACCACCCACGGCACACTGTCAAACGTCACGGCTTTGATGCGGAAGTCTAGATGGTCAGCATGCGGGTGAGCAACAGAGGAGGGGGAAAAAAGAAAAAAAGAAAAAAAGAAAAAAAGGCCTTTCGACACCGATACACCCCCCCCCCCAAAAAAACCCCTTCGACACCAATACACCAATACGTACATGTGTTGTCCGGAATCTCGACGACGGCCGCCAGGAAGGCGCTCAGGTCGGGCGTGGGCTTGCCGTTGACGTGTGTGATGAAGTTGGTCGGGGCCAGGCCGTACTGGTAGGAGGGCGAGCCGCGGGTGCGCGACGAGACATAGACCTCGCTGAAGAGCTTGCTGATCTGCTGGCGCACGCCGTGGTGGGGGCGGTGCAGCACGGCGCCGCAAAAGGACACGGCCCGGTCGGTCTCGTGGTCGTCGGCGGCGACGGTGGGCAGCTTGAGCGTCAGCTCTTCGCAGTCGCGCACAATGACGGTGTCGAGGAACTCGTGGTTGTACATGACGTCGAGCTCGGAGATGCGCGTGATCAGGCGGCCGTTGAGGGTCAGCAGGATGTCGCCCTCCATCAGGCCGGCGTGGCCGCCGTTGTCGGACGAGCGCTCAAAGGTGCGCTTGGTCACCATGAAGAGCTGGTGCTGCGCCGTGTTGGCCAGGGCCACCTTCTTGATCCAGTCCTCGGACACGCCCATGAGGCGGGCGCGCGACATCTGGATGGACCGGAACTCGACCGGCAGCATGCGCAGCTTGGGCACGACGCCGCGCTGGATCTGCTCAATGACGGGCAGCAGCGTCGGCGTCGCCAGCCCCAGGTGGTACTCCTCGTCGCGGTGCGTCGACGGCGACCGCTCGCCCAGATAGGTCAGCCACAGCGCCCGCACGGTGCCGTCGTCGGCCACCAGCACGCCGCTGCCGCACTGCCCGCTGAGGTTGGTGTCGACGGTGATGGCGTCCACGTTGACGGCGCGGTAGCGCGGCGCCCCCGGGTTCGCCGGGATGGCCACGGCAAACACCTCCGTCACCGTCGTGGCCGCGTGCACAATCCGGCTGATCCGGTTGTAGCCGATAAAGTTGGTCGACGCGCCCTGCGACAGCTCCTCCGCGCTCAGCCGCGCACTCATCACCGGCGCGTCCACCAGCGCCGGGTCGTACTGGATGATGGCGTAGTTCTGCAGCGGATGCAGAAACACCACCTTGCCCTCCACCAGGATCGAGTCGGCAATCGTCACCGTAATGTCGCACAGGTCGTACGGCACAATCGCCCGCGAGATCACCACCAGGCCCTTGGCCGCGTCGATCACCAGCCCCATCCCCCACTTGCGGTTCTTGGGGAAGCCGTCCAGCTTGAGCGGCATGTAGCAGCTGACGTGCACAAAGCTGCGCACCAGGTCCGCCACCGCCGGGTGCGGCATGTGCTTCAGCTGGATGAACGACCCCGAGTGCGGCACCGGCGCCACCGGCGGCAGCGGGTCCGCCAGATCGCGAAAGTCCCACAGGCCCGTCACGTCGTTGCGCACCGCCAGCCGGATCTTGGACGACCAGTGCCGGTCGACGTAGATGATGGTCGTGTGCAGCGTGTGCAGGTCGCGCAGGTGCTGGTACGTCACCACCACGCGCGACTTGTCCGGAATCGCCTTGACCGCCTCAATGAACGCGTCCAGGTCCGGCACCTTTTTGTGGTCGATCGACTTGACAATCCAGCCGCTATCCGACGTGTCAAAGCGGAACGACCCCGACGCCTCGCACACATACACCCCCTTGCACGCCACGCCGTACAGCCGCGCCTGCTGGTACGACAGGTTGTGGAAGCTGGCGCCCGCCACCGACACGAACCGGTCCGGCGTGATGCTGTGCAGGTCGCCCACCTCCACCTCCACCACCACCGTCTCGCCGCCCCGCTGCAGCTCCAGCCGCACGTTCTGCCCCACGCTCGAGTCCAGGATGTCGTCCAGCCGGATAAACTGCGTCAGCAGCTCGCCGTTCACCTTGACCAGCACGTCGCCCTCCTCGATCTTGCCGTACGACGGGCCCTCCGGCAGCACAATCTCCGCCACCAGCATGTTGGTCTCCTCCGGAAACGCCGCCCGCATCTGCGCCTCGCACTCCGGCGTCAGCCCCAGCCGCCGGCACTCGTCAAATGGCTTGAGCAGGAACTGGCACTGGATGTCGCCTCGCGTGATCGGCTTGCCTTCCTGCAGACAGCGGAGGGCCCGCAGAGGCCGGTCCAGAGGCAGGAAATAGTCCGTCGATGCCCCGTCATTACGCCCGCCCGCTTGCAGAGCCACCGCATTGCCGTCAATGTTCACAACAGGACTGCCTGAGCTTCCCCCGCTGGCAGCAGCACTGGCCTGGTAGTAGCACGTGTTGAAATCGCTGTAGCCGTCGCCGTATTCCGGCGCATTGCGGTCCACCCGGCTGATGACTCCGGGAAGAATACTGAGCTTCTCGCCCGCGTCGTTGCCCACCACTCGAATTTCCACGCCAACTGAGCAAACGATGTTAGCCTCGCACCCGGAATGTGTTTTGCGTGTGTCATCGCCCCACTTGTCCCCCCTTCGAACTCACCCTTTGCTAGGTCTGGGCACAGAGGCAGCGGCTCAATGGGCATGTATTTGATGGCTTTGGGATCGAATTTCAGAAAGCCAAAGTCGTGCACGGGGTCCCGGTACACGGGATACGCATCCACCTCTTCGTGGTTGTCGAAAATGCAGTAACCCCAAAAGGGGCCAGACCCAACAACGTGCCGATTTGTCAAAATATACCTGTCCAGCAGTTCGGTCAGCGGGCAAAAAGGCGGACACAAAAAGCAAGGGGAAGCCAACACAGATAAGAAAAAACTCACCCTCTCTCCGCATCCACCACAAAGCCGGTTGCCTCACTGGTCAAAGCCGGATCGGTGTCAAAGGAGCACGTCTGGCAGAAGCGGATCGACACCACGTTGCGCACCACTCTCTGGATCGTCGCTTGCCACTCCGCCGTTTCCGCCGTGCCCGGCAGCTGGAGAAGAGCTGCTGCTGCCGCCGTGCTGGGCAGCGCCCCTCCGCCTCCACCTCCTCCTCCGCCGCCGCCGCCCCCACCGCCGCCGCCCCCGCCAGGCGCCAGTAAGTGTTGTTGCTGCGACTGTAGCTTCTGGTGGAAGTGGCTCGGCTGCAGCGGCGTCGACTCGCCCGACTGTGGAAGATGCTGCTGGAACAGCCTGTCGCCCACGTTGTCGGCACCGTCAACACCGCCAACGCCTCCTCGGCTCCCCACAGTGCTAATGTCGTCGTCCTCCCCATAGCCAGAGTAGCTGCCCTCGTCGCCGTCTTCCTCGTCGCCCTCGGCCTCCTCGCCGCCGCCATCCAGCATCATGTCGTCCGCACCGTCTGCCGCCTCCGTGCCAGACACAACAGACGCATGGCCGTTGAGGGGCCGCTGTACCTTAGACGGCCGGGCGCCATCGTCTGGCGTTGGCGTCTTCCTCTTTGACCGCAAAGAGGTTTCGGACGTGCCGTTCATACTGAGTGAATATGCTCGGGCGTTTGCCGTCAATGCCGCCGCTGCCGCTGCCGCTGCCTTGGCTGCTTCTGCTGCTCCTGCTGCTGCTTCTGTTGTCGCTGAGTTCGTCGCTGCGGTAGAAGCACGCAAAGAACCTGAAGATGCAAGATTACGAAGCAATGATGGAGGAGCTCGTCTGCAGTAGCCTGATCTGCCCCAAAAAGCCCTGTCTATGTCGCAAATGGTACGGTGAGTAGCGTATTTCGACGGCCGCGATCTCGACGTCGATGGAATCGAATTTTGAACGAGGCTCCCGCAAACGTTGCGTAAAGTCGCAATACTCGGACACTTCATCCAGCTGGGAAAAAAAATGCAGCAGAAGGGAAGGGGCGGCTTAGATATAATACAACAAGCAGTTGAGAGAAGAAAGAGAAAATGGGGGACCGCTCTGTGTTATAGGAGGACTGGAAGGTTATATCCATAGGAAGAGTGCGTTTGCACAAACAGACGAACCAGAACACCCAATTCAAGTAACACAAGACAAGAAAGAAGATTGGTCTTCATAGGTCGAGTGCTGAAAAAAAAGCTGTAGGCGCCAGGGGTAAGCCGCACTATCCAATTAACCAATCAAAATCGCCGTTTCGCTTTCTGGGAACGAATGCTCTTGTTTTTTTTTCAATGCTTATTAAGCAAAACGGCTGCATCAAGCCCTGGCATCTTCCTGTTTGCTACAAAATACGAGTACGGAGTACTCGTAGGAGAGGCCTTGCAGTCACGCAAAGCCAGTAAGACGGTTGATGAATGGAAGCAGGTTTTCAGTTGAACGTTCTCTAAGTTTATTTCACCAGCACCCAACAATTTCCCCCCCAAATACCAACCCTTCTTGTATGTGCGACAGAATAGAGAATTGGGCAATGAAATGAAAAAAAAAGAAAATTTACATAAAAAAACGTCAGCAAGTAAGGCAAACAATACAGCAAAGTCTTCCGCAAAAAAAGAAAAAAGAAAAAAAAGAAAAAAAGCGCATAAAAAATCTCCCTTAAAAATGCACATAATACGACGCAACAACCAAGCCAGCCAAAGTGAATCCTTGGCTCGCATGCTGTTCTCAACGTAGACCAACGGACAGTTCGAGGCAAATTTGAGCTTTTAAGCCAAGTAGCCAAGCTCGTCATCGTCTAGCCGCTCCAAGTATTCTTTGTCTAAGAGAATCTCAATGCATTTCTTGATATCGGCCACCTTGGGCAAGAATCGACTGCGGATCTGTGCAATGGTCTCGCTGACTAACTGGTTGTGCTTCATTCTCTTGCGTGCCTTCATGATACGAACGATGGCAGACTGCATGATCGTTAGCATTCACTTTTCGCTTGGTACTGCAGCATAGAAAGCATAGGACACAGTGGCCCTAGGCAGGACAGGCAGAAGCAAAAAAAAAAGAAAGAAAAAAGATGCGGGATAGACTAAAAAGACGCCAGAGAAACAGAATAAAAAAAAATGGTAATAGCTTACCTGCAATAGCAGCTTGCGGTCCTCCTCGATGGTTTTGTTTGTCTCGGCCTCTTCTTGCCGTTGCTCCGACTTCATGCCCACGTTGAGATTTATGCGGATCTTCTTGTTGCGGAAGTCGTAGTTCAGATTGAATGTCTTGCCCGGGCCCACCTTGTCGCCCTCCTGTGGCGACATCAGCAAGACCTTGGCCTTGACAATAATGCCTAAGCTGGGGTCCAAGGCGTCGCTGTTCAGATGCGTGGCCGAGGCAATCTCCTCGTAGGTATATGAGTCCTTGTCATTGAATAGCATCAAAATAGCCATCTGATATGCCGAAACCTGGAAGGTGTACGGCATCTTGCTGTTTTTGCAGTAGCTCGTCTTCAGCTCGCCCTTGCAAAGCTGCCACAGCCAGGTCAGCTTGCGGCCTTCGTGCTTGTTCTTGTAAAAGCGCGCGAACTTGTCACAGTCGCTCTGGACCTCAGCCGGAGGACTAAACGTCGTAGTAGGCGGCGCCAGTGGCCAGAAGCCAGTGCCCAAGATGGAGTACTGGCTGTCCAGTGCCGTGGTTTCCGTGGCTTGCACATGCTCTTTGAAGCCGGTGTTGAGATCCTTGGATATCTGCATGTCCTGGAACATGCGCTGCAGCTTGTTGGTGTACTCGAAACCGCACGCTTCTTTCAATTTGCTGATCATGCTCGTCTCTGCGTCGTCCGACGACGTGCTCGTATGCACTAGACGCCGGGCGAGCATTCGTGAGTAGAACTTTTGGAACACGTCCTTGTCCTCAATGTACTTGAACACGGTCATGATCTGGAGCAAAGACTGCTCCAGCTCACGCTCATCCACGCCGGTGCCGCTCTTTTTCAGCAGCATATCCGCGTATTTGGCCAACAGCTCAGGCGATTTGTTGGATCCCGACTTGCAAACCTCGTTGCGATTGACAAACTCGCGGCAGGCATTATCAAGCGAGCGTGTAAACTCGGGCTCGTCGTTGAAGGCCCGCTTCACCAAGCCCTGATACTTCGTGTGCGTTTCCAGCAGGGCATCCACATACACTTTGGGGTCGAGCTTTTCGGCATCGACAGCCACTTTGGCGACTGCCCCAAGACCAGCATTACGAACGTGCGCTTCAAAGCGGGTCCTTAAAGGATCCAAGCCTTCGGGTATCCGAGAGAGTAGGTTGTACATACGAGCCATGTCCTCCTCGCGATCGTTGTCAAGCAGCGACTGGAACTCGTCTCGCAGGAGGTTCGCGTGGTCGGCAATCAGAGCTTGGTTGCAGCACCGTTTCAGCGGCATGGCAATATCGGGGTGCAGAAACATCTGCACACGCTGCTCCTCTTCTGCCAGACGAGCCTCTGCCTTCTTCATA
The DNA here is from genome assembly GCA_019925385.1 of Raffaelea deltoideospora. Taxonomy (NCBI): domain Eukaryota; kingdom Fungi; phylum Ascomycota; class Sordariomycetes; order Ophiostomatales; family Ophiostomataceae; genus Raffaelea; species Raffaelea deltoideospora. The sequence goes on along the minus strand of JADHKP010000046.1, from coordinate 151,580 downwards.
TACTCGACAACCGAGTTCTTGGCGACGAACTGGCTGCTCTCCTCCCGATAGTATTTTTGGGTTGCTTCCAAAAAGGGCCGCTCGAAGTGGTAGCGATATGTGTACAGGGTCGTCTTGCTGCAGTCATTTTCGTCAAGACCCAGAGATACCATAGACTCTAAGACTTGCTTAATCTGCAGATACTCAATCGTCTCTCCATTGCGCTGGCGCTCGACGAGTTTGAGGACGGCCTCCATAACGTTGGACGAAATCTTATCAAACAAGATGCTGCGCCATTGAACTAGATGCAGCGTGTAGACGTCGTAGACGTTCTTCTTGCCCTCGTCCATTTCTCGCTTCACCCAGTGGCGATTGAGGTAGCCGAACAGGTGGTGGATGTATATTGCTGCAACGGTGTATCGGTCCCACTCTCGAATGTAAAAGCTGAGAAGAGCCTCGCCACTGTGATTGGCAGCCTCATTACGAAGACCATCGAGATGATCGGTGAGGTACTGGGTCAGCTTCTCATACAAGTCCTCTCCGAGAAGATGCGCTATGGGAAGTGTCAGTATTCCACCAAGCAGAACGGAAGCGAAAGCACAAAAAGTGTACAAGCCAACTGCGTCAAGTAGCGTGCCACAGGTATCTGACACTCGGTTAATCTTACCCCCTTTATGGGTCATAGACGGGCCCGTCGAGTGGTTTAAACTCATGGCCTTTTGAGACGTGCAAAAGTTGTGAATCGCACTAGACAGGTCGGTCAGTTTTGGTCTGGCTCTACACAAATCGATGAACTAGGAACAGGGAGCCAAAAAAAAAACGAGGGACTCGATCTCACGTATAGGTGCCCATATACTAGACAAACTTTTTAGCCTAAAGATCGAAGAACACCCCCCCCCCCCAAAAAGAAATGAACACGCCCGAAGCACAAGACAGAGTAGGATTGTTTTGCACGTGGCTCGTGGGAACAACTCACAGTCTCCATTGTCATTCCACCGTCGATGTTTACCATGATGCTGTTAACACCCTTCTGAAGATACGCCCAGCTAGAAAAAGCACAAGTCAGCAAGTTTCCAACATTCCCAAGGAAAACTCCTGTCCATCTCGTCGTGATTGAACTCACGTAGCGTCAATATCGTCCTGGTTCGGCTGCGGCGCCAACACCGACCCGCCTGGTCGGGCAGAAGCAACCGGAGGCATTGCGTAGAGTCGTTATCGAAAAGAGGTGGCGGAAAGTTGATCAAGTGATCAGCAAAACAAGGCTGCTGCAGATGGGGAATCGCCTTTACGGCTCAGTTGTATGGGCTAAGGTTCCAGACCAGGTTCTAAAGATGGCTTTTTCGTAACCGAAACTGGTCTTTAACAATCCGATTCTGGCGTCGCCGATTCGATGAGAAATCCGTAGACAAGTCGAAACTGTTCAAGGGTGCAAGGACAGCCCGTGGCCAGAAAAAAGCCTTCGGAAAGAGGATACCAGAAAGAAAAGGAGGGGAAGGGTGCTCGGTTGTCTTAAGCGGCAGCCTTTCGTATCGATGGCGAAAGAGGGCGAGGCGGAAGAAGCAGTTGATCTTTATGTTGTCGGGCACCCGTGACAAGTTGGGGAGGAATGCGATCGGTGTCCGTCGGTCCCAACGAGCAAGCACTATGTTCCGATTAAAAGCAAGCAGAGAAAATGAAAATGAATCAACGTCTGAAAGAAACACAGGTGGCAATATAAAAAAAAAAAAAAGAGAGAGAGAGAGAGAGAGAAAGAGAGAGGCGGGAAGATAATGAACTTGAACAAAAACGAAGAAAGCCCAGCAAAAAGGAAAGCGGGGATGGGAGCAAAACCTCTCGCCACGTCGGGAATCGAAGTTGAGGCTGGAGAGGGAATGGGGGTGGGTGGCAGTCGAGGCTGGACAACACAAGAAAAAAAAAAAAAAAAACTTGAACAAGAATTAAATGGTGATCGATGGCAAGACAAAACAAAGCAGTCGATTTGTACTTCGCATTAGGACAGCTGGAGAAGGAAGGGACAAGTGAACACGCACAATGAGGGAGGCGAGAGTGGCAGGCAAAAAAGGATTATTAAGATCTGCCTAGGCGGTCAAAGTGGCAGATTGGGGTTTTACGACGTAATAATACTCCGAAATTCGAGTACGAGTACAGCATGCACCATTTATTGCGAGTATGGTATAACTGGCAAGAGCGTGCGTGTTATTCCGTGTTACGGGTCTGATTCGATGCTGCTTGTAAGCACTCTTACGGTAAACTCCCGCGTGTTAAGCTGACAATCAATTCACTACGAGTCATATTACACCGCCGTGTCTGTCCCTACGAACATTCGTACTCGTTATGTAGAATCTTCTGCCTGGGCGTTAAATCGTGCCGCAGGCGTCACTTTTTAGCGCCAGTGCAGCCGCGCCTGCTCGTAAGAGGCTAATGAAAGGCTGCCTGCCACTCCTCGTTACCATCAGCGGTGTAATATTACTCGTATTACAATAATGCTGTCCCTTTTCTCATGTAAACGGCCGCCCTGTTTGTATGCTTGTTTCTTGTCATAGCTTTCCCTTTCATCTATGGTTTTTTAATGTCTCCTTTTCCCCTGCGATCTCCCTTTCTTCCTTGCGTACTCTCTCGTCTTGATTTCTTTCTCTCTCCGTTCCTTTCTTTCGCCATTGAATACTATTTTCTCTCTCCTCCTCATTCTCTTTTCTTTCATCGTTGTCTTTTCTTTTTTCCCCTTCTTTCGTCTCTCCTTTGCCCTTCTCCGTCTGCCTTTCTTCCCTTTCATATTTACTTGGCCAGTGCGCTTCAATGGGAACCTTCCGACATCTGCACGTGTGGAACAATGGTCCCCATATATGCATGCACGAGAGTAATTTGCTTTTCAGCTGACACCCAAAACGATAGCCACGCTGCCCCGGTTCAGCCGAGCAATTGGCCGTCATACCAGTAAAATGGCGGTGGGTTTGCAGCCCTGCTAATCATCCTTGCATGAAGGCTCCGTCTAAACAATTAAAATACAACACCAACATTAAAAGTCAAAAAGTTCTGCCCCTCCCACAAAAGGAGGAAAAAGGAAAGATGTGAAACAGGCGAGAATGGGTCAAAGTTGATTTTCCGGGTCTCGAGACAAAACACAACTGGGCATCCTTTTTATATATACAAATCTATAATAACATACATGTGCCATATACTATTATTCACGTTGTGCAACGAGCACAGGTCAACTTTCAGAATACGAATCGTATCGACGCCTTCGGCGCCTTCGGTCGACGATATTGTCAAATCCTCGGCGACACCCCCCATCATGCATCCGCTTTTGACGGCAACGGGGTGTGTGCGTGTCCGTTGGTAGCAACAGCCGCCGCTGTCGATGCTTTCGGTGGTGGTACTGTTGTACATGAAGACGCCGGCTGTGCAGAGTTGCCGTTGGAGGCCTTTGCTGTCGCCGTCGCTCCATCGCCTTCTTTGCTCGGTTTCTCCTCCTCCCCCTCCTCAATATCAGTCCTGTCATCATCGGCAACAACCTCTACGCCAGCAATAAAAAGCGCGCTCACTCCCTCCAGAGCGGCCACAAAGACGCAGAGCAGACTGGCAATGGCAAAGTGGCTGATGGTGGACCCGATCTCCAGCCAGGAGCCCTCGTCCTTGACCACCCAGAAGAAGTACAGCGTCAGCACGTCGCTGATGGCCATGACGGCCATGAACAGCGCCGACGGCGCCACGCCCAGCCGCTTGTTGAGAATGCCCAGGTTGGCCGAGATCAGAGCAAAGGGGATCAGCAGCTTGACCACCAGCAGGGCGCCTTGCGAAAAGGGGTCGAAGATCGGCAGCAGGCGGTTCACGCTGTCCAGGCTGAAGGACGAGATAGACGCCACATTGCCCGTGCTGAAAAACGCCGACTGCAGCAGCACGAAGAAAAAGAGCGCCACGCGCGCATCGGCCAATGCCAAGGGCCGGAAAGCCGGCGGCGGTGCGGCGGCGGAGGGCGTCTCGCCTGCCAAAGGCGTGTGCCGTGTCGCCATGGCTGTGCCGTTCGGCTTTGCAGGACCGCCCGCCGTGGCCTCTGCGCGCGGATGCGAATTCTTCAACTGCGACGAAGAAAACACGTACACAGCGTGCTCCAGCCGTACCCAGGCCACAAGGGTGGCACAAAAGGCCACATAAAATAGGCCCTCGTAGGAGATGGTCAGAATGACAAAGGTGGGCGCAAACGTCAAGAAAATCACCATCAACCGGTGCAGGTAGTTTGCATTGCTTGGTTGGCCGCGGTGCGCCAGTGGCATTGCAAAGAGCGACACGACCAAGACCAGCCACCCGACCACCTGGTTGCCGCGTGGCAAGCCCATGTTTGCCTGCAGAGAGAGCGCGCTGGACCGCGTCACCCACATTGCCAGCAGGATGAGCCCAACCTGGGCGCCCAAAGCACACTGGATGACTGGGTTTCGGGTCGGGGCGGACAAGGCCGCGGCAGCTGGTCTCTTCGCCATCGAAACATCGGCTAGAATGGCGTCCTGGAACGTGAGGTAGAACACGCCCACGGCAGCCATTAACGCACCGCCAAGCATGCTAGTCAAAACAGTCAGGGGCGTATTGAAGACTAGGAAACTGGGGGTGGAGAACAAAAACAAAAGCGAGAAAGCAAGAAAGCAAGAAAGCAAGAAAGCAAGAAAGCAAGAAAGCAAGAAAGCAAGAAAGCAAGAAAGCAAGAAAGCAAGAAAGCAAGAAACAGTCATTATAAAAAACTTTCTTCCGGCAGATCACTCACATTAGTCCAACATTCTCCACCTTCATAGCAGGAAGGAGTGTGAAGGTGCTCATCGACAAACACGATGTAAACCAGAGAGCTACAAGAGCAAAATGTTGGTGGAGAAATGAAATGCCATAGACGGCGGGCCAGAAAGCACCAATAATGTATAAGAGCGTGAGGATTTCGCGGTGGATGTAGCCCAGAGCCTTTGTACATTAGCCTATGCAAATGGAGAATAAAAAAAGAGACACAGAGCAGGAGAGGATGGAGCAAGGGGGAGAAAAAAAAAAAAAAAAAAAAAAAAAAAAAAAAGACACAGAGACGGATAGTGGGGAAAAAACCAAAAAAGCCAGACCGGCAATTTAACCCCCCGCATGGACCCCCAGCGATGCAGCTCGCGCGCCGTTGTCAATGTGTCCAAACAGCTGCCGACCGCCAACGACCAGGCTGGCCCGCCGCGCATACACCTCTTCCCAGAAGAAGACGGGGAAAAACGCATAGGCGTAGTAGGAGAGCGGCGACTTGGAGGCGAGGAACGAGGCATACAGGCCCAGCAGCACCGACGAGAACACAAGACAGCCGGCCAGGGGCCGCGACGGGCGCGGGCGCGTCTGGTCGTTTAGCACGTGCAGATCCACCACGGTCGTCAGCGCAAAGACCATCCAGCCCAGGTAGCCAACGGTAATGAGGGCGCGCAAGAAGAGCCAGTCGTACGTCTGCAGGTAGCGCAGGCCGGCCAGGCCGACCTTGATCAGCGCCGCCGCTTCCTCGATGGCCTCTTCGTAGTGGCCGGCATCGATCAGCCGTTCGATGGCAGCGATTCGGCCCTCGGCCGTTTGCGGCTGCGGCGGCTGCGATGCCACGCTGGCAATGCCGGCAATGCCACCAGCACTGCTATTGTCGCTCCTCCCGCCACTGTCCTCACGCCCGCTGCCCCGTCCTCCACTCAGCGCAGGGAAGGGCCGAAACCGCAGCTGCGACGCGCTCTTCTTGGCTTCCTTTACGTGGTACATTTCCAGTATCCCTCGCGCATTCACCAGCAGCGCCCGCGCCTTCTCCTCCAGGCTGGCCGCCAAATAGTCCAGCGGCAGCTCCCCGACCGAGTTGGCCGGGAACTCCAGCCCGACGAGGTAGGCCATCAGCGCCGCCACGTCTGCCTGTGCCACATCGTGGCGCTGCACCTGGTCCAGATGCCAGTCCGCCGAGTAATCGTCATGGCCAGGCGCGGCCTGTGGTGCATCCGCGTCGTCTGGAACGTCTTCCGCCGCTGTTGGCGATGCTGCTGATGCTGCTGATGCTGCTGGTGCTGTTGCCGCCGACGCTGCCGCTCCTGCTGCTGCTTTTGCCCCTGCCCCTGCCGCCGGATACAGCCGAGGCTTGGCCACGCCCGAGCCCCAGGCAATCAGCGGCGTGCGCGTGTTGTCTGGGTGGCCGTCGCCGTGGCTGCCCCAGTCGCTCATGCCGTGGTCGGCAGTAAAGACGAAGGCGGTGCGGCCGTCGCCATAGAAGCTCTCAATCAGCTGGCTGATTTCCCGCACGCCCTGGTCGACCACCTTGATGTTGTGCAGGTACTCCTTGGAATAGGGCCGGAACCCGTGGCCCGTCGTGTCCAGGCCCAGCAGGTGCAGGAAAAACACAACCTTGTCCTGGCGCAGACTCGCCGCCAGCGTCTCGTTGGTGCGCGCCTCGGCAAACAGCGCCTTGACGTGGTCAAACACCCAGTAGTCCAGGTGCGTGGCGTCCTGCGAGAAATCCTCGGCTTCGGGCTCGTACGTAAACGCATCGACACGGCCAGCCACCGCGCCCTTCTCAAACATTGGCAGGATGTCCGGGCTGCCCCAGCTCCACGTGTGGCGGCTGCGGTTAAACACGCTGTCAAAATGCACCGGGTTGAGCTTCCAGCCCGTCGTCACCGCCGACACGTCTTCGTACAGCCCGGCAATCAGAGCCACGTGGCCCGGTCGCGACTCCGTCGGCACCCGCGTGTGCGATACGCCAAAGGTCCCATGCTCGAGAACGCGCGATCGCAGAAATGGCGCAAGCGGCCTCGGCGCCAGGTCGTCGTCCGTCTTCGGGTACGGCTCCGGGTGCCACTGAAAGGCTTTGTCGGCACGCAAACCGTCTCCTGGAAAAGGTATCAGCACAAACCAAGAAGAAGAGAAAGAAGAAGCAGCGGAGGGGCGGAGGGCGGAGGGCGAAGATGCGTCTGAAGAAAATGCCAATCAAAAAAAAAAAAAAAGAGCTTCGTCAACAACAAAGCCCCGTCGAAACATACCAACAATTAGGACAAGGCGATCTGCTGGGGCCTTAACACCAGCTGGCCGCTCTACCCCAAACAGACGCATGCCGGACACCACGGGACTGACAAAGTAAATGTCGAAGATGGAGAAGATGTAGACCAGGTGGAAGACCATGGCTATCGCCAGGAACCAGTAGCGCGAAAGGCCGTTCATGTTTGCGGTTGTCGATCTTGCTGCTGCTAGAACGGTTCCGAGCCTTGATGCGGCTATTTTTTGCTTCGCTGCCTCCTCTTCGGCACACCCGGTCGAGTCGGCTTGCCGTGGCACTGGGATGCAACAAGGGGGAAAAGAAAAGAGGAGGAAAAAGGAAAGGAAAGAAAAAAAAAAAAAAAGAAAAAAAATCCTCCCAGATTCCAGACAAGGTATCAAATGCCAAAAGAGGGAAAGGAGTGGGACAAAATCAGGGCCCATCCATCGGCAAAATAAAAGATATAAAAGAGGGACAAAAACACGCCTTAAGAACGAAAACGAAGCAACAAAAAGGGCATTAAAGAAAGAAAAGAAGAATGAGAGAAGTGAGAAACGGCAGACAGCAGGAGGCAGACAGACGTTTCAACGAAAAAGATAGAAAGAGAGACGAAAACACTGGCAAAAAAAAACAAGGGAGCATTAAAAGGGGGTGTGCAAAGGGAAAAAAAGAATCGCAGAAAGGATCGGAGAAATGACGATGTGTCTATTTGCTCCTTGGGGGGTTTTCATTGCTGTATTACTAGTAAACTACGCGCTTGTCGCGATCTGGCGTTTGTGGTCAGGCACCACCATAAGCCCGAGGGAAGGATTGCTATGAGTGCGAGTACTCGTACACGGGAGGCGGTGAAAGCTCTGCCGAGAACGCCAAAACGTGCCATACACAGAGAAACGTTACTGGACCGCCTTGGCTCCCCACTCTTAGTCTCAGCCACTTAAACCAAATTTGTGGTCACACTAACACGCCCATCTCATCAACAGAAGGCTGAGAGGCTTGAGAAAGGCTTAGATGGCCTTCTACTCCAAAGTCAATTCTTTATACGAGTATCATGACGAGGCTGAGGCATGTTGGCAGGCAGTGCCTGTTTTAATGCTGATATTCTGCTCAATTTATCCATTTTCTCGTCGGTTCGTAGAATAATACGAGTATTTCTTTGACAAGCTCTTCTGTAACAAAAAAAAAAAAAACCATGTCTGAATGTCATTTGCCTCTTTCTATATCTGAAATACTTCTCTCCTACCCTTTTCTTCACGCGGGCAACACTTTCCGCCCCTATATGTCTGGTCCCTTCAACATACTGCTTCCACCTCAAATTCAAAGCCAAATAGACAAAAATATAGACACCCTAATCAAGATGCTGGATCCCACATCCAAGATATATACAGTCTCACCACGTCCAGAAAAGAAAAGGCACAGAGAGAGGGCGCTTACATGGGTGAATGAGATCATCGGCTTCAAAGCTGTCTAGCCATCCAAACTGGGACATACCAACAAAAGAACAACAAATTGGTAAGAGATAGCAACGAAGAAGACCAAAAAAAATGTAAGAATAAGAACCCCCCCCCAAAATTTAATCGTCAAAACCAAATAGATTTCCAAAGAACATACTTCGTCAAGTTTCAATTTCTTTTTTGTAAAAAAAAAAGCCCCCAAAAGAAACCACACACATACAAAGAGAGAGAAAGAAACAGGGAGACAATCCGGAACAGACTCCAAGAACTCCAACTGGCTCTGCCAAATTTAACATTGCGCAGACAACCTTCTTTCCTATAGTCGCAACAGATTCTGGATTCAAATAGGCAGACAAATCCGCACCACCAGTATGCTTATGCCAAGTCGTGTTCTTTTTTTTTTTTTTTGTGGGAGAAGAGTGATTATGGGTATGAAGCGTATTGACAGCTCCCCAGAAACGATTTGGCGGACTTGAAAGAGCCGATCGATGCTCTGGATGTGGCATGCGCCAAACAATGCTTCCAACAACGAGTCGGGAAAACAAGGAAGTGAGGGGAGGGAAAAAACCCCCACATAGGAAACAAGCTGGTCGGGCTGCTGCAAAGTGGCGAGGGTAAGAACGGCTGATGAGCAGCCAGAAAACCAACGCAGAAAGGATGAAACGATGACACGAGAGGGGAAAAGAGGAGGCACTGGCGGAGGTTAGGTCCTGGTGGTCGTCTAAAGGATCCAGTTCGATGATAAAGTAAAGAAGACAAAGCAGTGACTTAAAAGGCTGAGCAGATACGAACGAAGTGATGTGGCGATCACAAAAAAAAACCCCGAAAATTCGTATCGTAATGAGTAGGGAGGCGTTATGTTCGAAAAAAACGGCCCCCCCCTAACTTGTCGAGCATGCATTCTCGGCAACAAAGGTTGTGCAAAACTCGTCCAGCCAAAATGTCCAATGCAGTGGGGCTTGAGGCGTATAAAAGCGGAAGTGTTTGTGAAGCAGTGCCGCGTAGGATTGAAAGGTAAAATGGTAGGCAAACGGTCCGCAAAATCGACAGATAGAGAGAGCTGGAAAGGCGCGGAAGACTTTTTCTAAAAACTGGAGGCGAAAAGAGCGTCGCGACAAGTCGCACCAAAAAAAAAAGAAAGAAAAAAAAAAAAAAGGTTTTCTTCGTTGTTTGTGTTTGTTTGTTTCATAAAACGACACAGCGGCTGCTCTTGTTCCTTCGGTAGCGCTCTGAATCGGTTCGTCGAGAGCTGCTATCGCTCCCTTGCGGTCGGCGGCTTCCACCGCTTGGGGGCAAGGGTCGCGATGCTTGCATGCGTTGTCGGCGCAGGATACGAACGACGTCATAAAACGCCTTTTCGACATTGATGCAGTTTTTGGCAGATGCCTCGACAAACTCGCAGCCAAGCTCGCGAGCCAAAGCATGGCCTTCTTGGGTGGAAACCTCCCGCTCGGTAACGCGGTCGCTTTTGTTGCCGACAAGCATAATGGGCACGGGAGCCTGGGGGTTCGTGGCTGCCAAGGGCGAGCCGGGATAGGACGGTGATGAGGCGGTCGACTCTTTCACACGCTGAATCTGGTCGTGGAAGCGCTTGATGCGCTGGAAGGATGTCCGCGATGAGATGCTATAAACAAGAACAAAACCTTCTCCATCTCGGATCCATTGGTCGCGCAGAGCCGTGTATTCTTCTTGACCAGCCGTGTCAAGAACTTCCAGCATACATGCCTGGCCGTCAATGACCACCTGCTTGCGGTAGGAGTCTTCGATGGTTGGATCGTACTGTTTTCATAGCAGTCTCTTGTCAGAACTGGGCCAAGCATTGTAAAACACAGAAACACAAAAAAATATTGTCAAGGAAAGAGGGCCAATGGCCAATTCCGTGTTAGGATATAGCAAAGTCGAGGAAACAGAGCACTCGAAAAGAAGAGCTCAGACAAGGTGCGTGCAAATGCCAAAACAGGTGGGGCTTGAGCGAGGAACAGGAAACAAGAGCGAGCGCACATGGCAGGAAGCAATACAAAGATTAAAAGGAATCAAGCCGACACCAAAAGGGACAGGCGCCAGCTTTGCTTATCGCAACACACGAAAGCTGCGGTACTGCTCGTTCTATACGCCCACTGACTGACACGGTAGAAGACAGGAGAGTGTGGCTTTGACGGTGGCAGGACACAACAAAGGAGCTTGAGCTGATGGAGAAGATGCTGATGAGATGCGAAAGGGAGAAAAAGATGACTTACGGTTTCCACAAAGTGCTGCAAGCAGAGCTGGATTGTCAAAGCAGTCTTCCCCACGCCGCCATCGCCTAACACCACCAATTTGTGCAGCACCATCTTATTCGCCATTGTGAACAGTTGGAGAGGGGGAGGGTGTCACCAGGACGCCCACCGATTCAGCACCGATACAGCAAGGAGACGTCAACTGAGATGGCGATAAAATGTCGAACGTGCCGGCAAAAGCAGCGGCCGTTGAGAGAAAGAGGTGACGGTAACAGGAAGGGAGGGTGCAACACACTGACAAAAGGCAAAAGCAAAAAAAAAAAAAAGCGAATAAAACAAAAGGATGTGGGATTGGTTGCGAGAAAGGTTTGGTTGAGGGGGGGGGGGTTGTTGCTGCTGCTGTTGTTGTTGGAGTCAACCAAAAAGGACGACTAAATTGGGGCTGATTGCGAAGAAGGCCGCCGGCGGAGCTGGAGAAGTGACAGAATATCGACTTTTGAGATACTCCGTAGCAGTCCAGGTTCCGCAGCTACAGTAGCTAACCTCAATCCTGCTGGCGAAAGGTGAAATGCACGTTAGGTGTAAAGTGGTACTGTGCCGTTAATGCTTGCAAGTATTGCGTGTTTTTTTTTTTTTTTTTATTTCCGTCGTTTTTCTTCTTCTCCGATTTCCTTTGTTAGACTGGCAGGTCTAGGCGGGTAGACTGAAAGTTGAAGAGGAGGCAGAATGAGACTATCGAGAAGCGAGCACGACTGGGCCTGACGCTGGCGAGACGAGGAGAGGGATAAGAGAGGCTAGACTTTTTGGCAGAACTAGATGTCGGGAGACTAGTTGCTGTAGATTTTAGCTGCTGACAGTAGAGCGCCTTTGTTTTAGCAAAGCAAGCACAAGTGTCGTCTCCTTGTTAGATGTGTCGAGTTGGCTCTGAGCTCTGTGTGATGGGGAATCGGAGGTGAACTTTGGGGCAGAAGACGGAGAGTAGGATATGAGCAGGATCCAAACTGTATAAAGGTGCTTGAGGTTGGAGGAGGTAGCTCCCTGCTCAACAGGGCGAAGGGGGGGGGGGGGGCGTCGTAGTCAGCGGGGACGGGCGATAAGTATGATTGTATATGGAGTAATACAAAGGTATGCTTTTTGGCAGGCTGCCGGAGGCTTTCGCTTCTACAAGTTCAGTGGCACACAAAGTGGCCGCAAGAACAGAGCACAGACGAAAACTGGCCGCCGAAGTTGGAGGACGGAGACGAGAGATACAGAATCAAGGGGGGTTGCAGAAGAAATGGGATGCAGGGAAGCGCGATGAAGCGAAAATGATTGCTAACGTAGGGGGAAGAAGGGAGGGGGGGGGGCGCCTGTTTTTGTCCTTCTTGTCTTTTTTGCTGTCTTTTTTTGGCGGTTTCTTTGAAGCACTCTTCCTCTTATCATCGGGACTCTGAGGGTTTGGGCTACATGAAGGCAATGCCAAGCTGGTCTGAGCTTTTATGTGGGAAGGGAAAGAGAAGGAAAACGTGGGTAGCCCAAGTTTTTATGAGGAAAGAGGAAAGGAGGGGTGGGATATGCAGCCAAGACATATTACTCGTAAATAACAGGCGGACCTAAAAGAGAAAGGTGGGGGGGCCATAAAAAAAAAAGCCAGTGCTCGCAGAATGCTCCGTTCATCCTGCCAAAAAGCATTGATACAGAGTGCGGAGTACGGAGAACGGAGCACTCATGTCCCCTTCAAGGCCCCGACAGCAAAGCAAAAATGATGTGCGAGGGGGAAAGACGACAGCGTCGTGGGGTTGTCCAGCAGCAGGGGGCGGCGGAAGGGACACCTGTTGAGGGGGCGCTGTTAAGGGGGGGCCGTCGTTATTGTTCAGCATGAATTAGGCTTATTTCTTCACTTGTACATGAGTATCCATATGGATATAGCGATGTAGAGTACGAGTACTTTTTTTTATGTCGTTAGAGGGACACTGATGAAAACTATTTATGTAGCTTGGGCTGAACGGCAGGAAGCTTGGGCTGGCAAATTTTTGCTCGAAAGCAAGGCGCAACGCCCAGTTGGGGTTAACTGACGGGTGGAAGCCACAACTGCAGAAGGCTGACTGCCACAGGCTGGTCCTCATTACGGGACAGTGCTCGTACTTTTTTTGCATTTCGAGTCAGTACGAGGGCTCGTAGTAATAAATACACCGTGCATTGTCTCCTTGCTCCATGAACTTTTACGCTATGAAAAATAGTGGATACCCTGCCAGTCTAGCTCACCATCTTGTAATACATTACTCGCCAGTTTAGTCTCCCATTGCCGCCTTGGACTAGCTAATCTAGTGTGCAAGTTGTCGGCCAAGCGCTGTCCATTGCCCATACATGTGTGGTAATACAGCACAACAGGCTACGAGGTCTTATGGAGTGCGAGTACGTACGATGAGCTATTACAACAAGCTGATGAATGATATAGACCAGCCAGGCAATGTAATACGCAGTAGGAAAGGCATTAGAGATGAGAAGGGGCGGAAAGGCCAAAAACCAATGACAACGACAAAGAGAAAGCAAATACGAGCAAATACAAACACCCAATTCAAATAAACTGGAGAAAAAAAAGCAGAAACCAGCCTGGCTGCGAGGCAAGAAAAAAGAAGGCGGCAGCTTGCGCCGACAGGATCCAAAAATTTCAGATGGCGGTACTGCTGTCTACGAGTAGAGACAGAAGGGTCGTGCACGGAGTCTATCCTGCTCTTTTGGGCGGACCGTTTGATCCACATGGTTCGTCTCCCGGCAGGAGGGAACAGCTGGCCGTGGACGGCGACACTCGTACAGTTTTTTTTCGAGCCATGCTGTTGTCAGATGCGGCGGCCAATGGGGCAAAGGGGTGGGTCGACAAAGCAAAGCTCGTGCATGCACATCTTTGAACATTTGTTGACAAATTGTCTTTTTTTTTGGCAGGCAAAGAGAGTCTCGGACTGTAGGAAGGCTGTTGGAAAACTGCACCCCGATGTTGTGTCGTTTATATATTGTTCCATGTTGCGGGGATGCATTACGTCCACATGAAAACTCATATTTGCTCCTCCTGGGCAGCATGTTTCTTCTTCGCACATTTGCAATACTAGCCGTGCAGAGAGAAGCAGACCAAAAAAGGGTGGTCCTGCATTTCAGGCGACAGGCAAAAGCCAGAGATGGCTAAAGACGAAAACAAAACCGCCGGTGAGGGACTGTCTGTATCTGCTCATGCTTGACTCGGCTTCCTCCTCGACCTATTTCGTCTTGCAGCTCCCTTTCAGATTTCCTACTATCCCTCGTATCCTTCCTCAGCGAGCAGAGCCCGATAGGGAACAGGGACGCACGGCGCACGACGCACGACGCACAGCGGCCGCATCAAACCGTGCTTTGCGAAACGGATACTGGCAAGATTGCTCGGTCACTTTTGCCAAACGACCACTCAACCTTCTTCGCCAGAGAAGGCGATCCCGCAGCATAGGCCAAGAGGTCTGTCATCTACGTATTGCCACCAAAACCACCCTTGCCTCGGTGCTTGGACGCACACGGGTTGAAATCCCGAGGGACAAGAGGGGGGAAGAAGGGAAAGGGGAGGAGAAGAGAGGAGAAGGGAGGAGAGGGGGGGGGGGGGGGGGAGGGTAAAGCAAGGTTAATCCTAACCAGCGCAAAACTGCCAGGGGATAAGAAGGAACAAAAGAACGAATGCAGTCTTCGGCGCATGTAATAGGCAGCTTGACACCCGACCATCGTAGGGTTACCAGATGCTCACAGCCCGGCTGCTTGACGTGTGACAAGTTGGAAAGCACAAGCGGACAAATTGTATCCCATACGAAACAACAAGACAAGCATGGGCACAGCTATATTTTTTTATAAATGGACGGCCTTGGCACGCAGACCAGTACGGAGCAATGCTGTGAGAGCTCTGATTGGAGCATGTGTAGAAGCACGAGTAGTGTCGTACGAAGCGGAGTACGACGTACGATAGATACATGGAATAAATGCGTGTGGTGCTCAGGGTGCTGCATGCTACGGTGCAATATTCCTCAAAGTGGGTATCAATACTGGCTCTCCACGCACATCAACCGCGATGTACGAGTACGACCGCCGTCCGCTGTATTCGTACTCGTACTCTCTCTTTCCGGTGCAGGTTTGTATGGCTCCGCATATAAATAGGGTTTACCATGTATCGTAAAGTTACGCCTCTCAGCCGAGTACATGGCTACGGGAAATATCATGCGGGCCGTAGATTTCTTTCCAAATTTTTATTTTTTTATTTTTATTTTTATTTTTATTTTTATTTTTGCGGCAGCTCTTGCCTCGAAGGAGATCTACAAAGTATGGAATGCTACGGAGTACAGCCGTCGTAATACGTCTCAGACCAATTCCAAGCTCGAACGCACAGTGAAAGCTCCTGTACTCCGTCCTCCGTATGAGTACCGACTCGTAGTATTACAACCTCCGTTCGGTAGCCGCCTCGGATGCGGTTAGAGCACTTTTGACCAGCATCAGGGCAGCTATTCTGCTTTCTAGGTGGACCTTTTTGGGCAAGAGCTTCGAACTGCGCACAAATCATCTCGTATGTCGCGTTTAAACGCCTTACGAGTACTCGTACTCTTGTCATCCACCTCGTACTCCGCTCCCAAGTTCCGTCGTATCGCTCCTGGTCTCCGCCTTCCTAGGCTACCCTACGACTTCTTACTCGGCCGGCAGTAGTGCTATTTGGCCCTTTGTGGCCAAAGCAAGACCCCTCACCACAAAAAGCGGCTTTTTTAGTGTATATTTGCTTTGCCCGTAAATAATACAGAGCCGGCCAGCTGAGCAGGCATCTCGTTGGTTGAAGCCAGTCTAATACGTCGGCGACGGGAAATCAGCAAGTCGCCGACCTGGCTGACGCCTGCCCGGAGGGCTAAAGAATATCTGCGAAATGACGGCAGATTGTCAAAGTGTGTTTTTTTTTGGAGGGGGGGCACGGCATTGATCGTAGAAGCGACGCCAGTCACAAGCGGCTTGCGCCTAAAGAGTCGGCAAAAACAGTGCATGGGACAGTGTATTTGCTGTTTTTCTGCGCAATTAGCAGAGCCCTGATGGTGGGCACGACCGCTTGCCGTCGCCCTGATGAGGTCGTAAATTCTTTTTTTTTTTTTGGTCCCTCCCCATCTCCCAGTCTTTCCTAGCTCTCCTATAGGCCAACCTTCCTGCAGCCAAATAAACCCCACCAAGTGGCATCCATGAAAGCCCATCACACCTCTCTGCAAACCTTGCCTCAAGCGAGTCAGTACGAGTACAGAAAAAAAACGAGAAGAAGAACAGATTTTTTTCAGCCGTACGAGTATGGATATACGAAGTAAGAACGATGTCACTTTGTACATTACGAGTATACTCGTACGTTGCTCGTATTGCACCACGAAGACCTGTCCAATGTTGGCTTTGCTTTTGTTCAACTCAACAACAGCAATAGTTTGGAGATGTGTATCTGAAGTACTCACTCTGTTTGCCGTGCGTTCGTACACCGTATATTTCCCCCATTTTGTCCTGCTTCGGATCTTCATGCCAAAAATGGTAACGGAACCCATCTTGCTAGTCAAAATGTTGGTTTCCACAGCGAGTACAGCGACGTACTCGTAGAGCAATTACGGCCGCGCGTCTCTTCTTTTCCGCTCCCCTTCTCTTCCACTTATCCTGCCCTGCCTTTTCTGTCTCTCTCTTTCTACCTCACCTCTCTCCCTGTGTGTGTCTGTGTGTGCCTTTTCTGTGGTCTCCTCGCTTGCAGATGCAGCCACAGTTAAACAAGTCTGTTGTGGAAGTCAAAGCACAGCTCTCGGGTAGACCTGCCAAGAGTATGAAGTGCCGTAGGCAACTCTTGGCTTGGGGACACGGTCAACCGCAAAATTTGTATTGGATGGACCTAACAAAATCAGAAGAAACGAGTCTTGGCAGCTCACTTGTGATACATTTTTGTCTTTTTCTCTCTTGATTCCTGCTTTGTAATTCCATATACGGCCTATTATTACTGCCCAATCATAGTAATACCCCGTACGCAACTCTTATGAATACGACGTTCGTCGTATTATCCCGCAGATGCAGCCTTGCTCCCAACGAATTACCATGGCTTCGTTATTTCAAATTCCCCATCACACCCTATGGAGCACTGGGAGCAGTGAGGTTCTGAGCTCAATGTTGGCATGCTCCTTCGTCCTTTTACCCCCCGGACAGATAGACAAGCCAAAATACAGCTCTCATGTTTAATTGTTCCTCCACTTCCCTATCCGAGGTGAACAAAAAGCCACCAGACCAAAGATGTGTGTGCTTTGACAGCAGAACAAGAAAAGGCCCGCGGGAGCTTGTAAGCCACACGGCTTAGGTGAAAGAAAAGGAGCTGGCAAAGTAGAGCTTTGCAAAAGTAGTACACCAGATGGCAAACGGGTTATATCAGCTTGTGGTGAGAAAGATATGCACCCCAGGCGACCCCTACGCTCGTGTTGGTGAGACTGTTGCCTGTTCACACCATTATAAAGGGTTCAGATATGCGCCAGAGGCTCGAAAACCATGAGCAAGATCTGGGTCCTAAAGCTCTTCTGGTCCGTTCTTTTGCCGCACCGGCATCCTGGATCCCAAACCAATCATCTTTTTTTCTTAAGTGGCGTTTTATAGGGGGGGCTGTGATGGTCAACTCTTGTCAATCCCTGGACCTACCAGCCCTTCAATAAGATATGAGACGGTGTAGGCTGAGAACGTAGCGGTTTGATCCTTTTGGACAGGCTTGCGTCTTATCTCTTCTCTTGCTCAACCCCCTTCCACTGGAGAGAAGGGGCGTGGTTATGTGTGTGAGGAGACGAGGTATGGCAGAGATTGTCAAAAGTAGGTCGTATCACAAGGCTCTTATTTCAGGTCTTTTTTTTTAGAAGAAAAAACTGCAATATTTGCTAAGGAGAAAGACGGCTGTCTTCTTTTTGTTTCCTTAGAGCAGCTGCTGTTCTGGTACCCCCTCCCCTCCCTAAACGGTCTCCTTCCTGGTGCCTTTACTCTTTTTTCCTCTCTCTTTGGTCGGCTTGCGAAGGGTAGAGGATCACCCCTAAAACAAAAGCCAGAGAGAACCCCCGAACTGGTTTCTACTATTGCTTCTGTATATGGAGTCGGCTGGTTTAGTACCCGATGTCGCGGCCCGTGGGGGTCCGCCCAGCCCACGCAATAATATCTATTACTCGCACATTGTTGGAACAAGCAAGCAACAAAAGACAACCCCCCCCCCCCCCCCCAAACCGGCATTCTGAGTAGAACGTTGAGAATCCCGGAGACCAATGTTTCTTCTAAATTTTGTTTTTGTTTTTTAGGTTATCTTAATCTTGTATGGCAGCATCGTCAACAGATGGATCAGCGCCACACATTCTTGGACTTTGGCTTCATGGGTGTCGACGCTTGCACCCACAACGACGACCTATCCTTTTGACTTTGAAACCAACACTTTTCCAAAGACCGATAGAAACCAACCAGCTATCCTTTTTATTTTGATCTGTGCTGCCTCTGCCATCTATAATTTGAAACCCACAAGGCGTCTTTTCTCCCCAAGGCTTAATACCTGGGGGGGGGGCCTTAGATTCAGAACTGCTACATCTGTGCTCGTGGGGGTCCAACACTAAACATTTGCACATCGTAATAAATACCATTGGACTCTCAATACGGAGCATGCTGTACTATTACTACTCCTGATAGGCGAGAGGCAGAATGTTGAGGGATCTGGCTTGGGGGGGAGGGGGGGGGGTTGAAAAACTTTATGGGCCACATCCATCTCGAAGTTGTGACATTTTTTCTACCTTTTTTTCCCTACCTTGATATTCTCTTTCCCTAGTTAGGTTGTGTGTTCACATATTCAGAGATTAAACAAATTCAGAATGACCATGCACCATGAGCCAATTAGAAAGGAATGGGATGTCAAGGATACTCAATAGCAAACGTTCCACGGGGCGGTTTAATGAATTTTGAAGAGTCGCAAAACACGATTTGCTCTTGTTAAGTCATTTCACACTTTCAAGAGTGGTAGTTGACCTCCGTCTTTCCCCTGAACAGAGCACAAGGCTATCTTACCTCAGCCAAAGTCTCACGTCAATGACAACAAAGCATCACACTCGGCATCGTAAACACGCACAATTGTGGCATCACATCAAATAACTGGCTTATATATGCTTTGGTTTATGTGCTTGGAACATTTGTGTTGCGGACAATTCGGTCATCTCAATTACCGCGCAAAAAAAGATATAAGGATATTGTAACAAAAAGAATAGCTGTGTAGTCTGGCAGTGCAAGCTGTGGTGAAGACAGCCGGCCCTCTTCCTAGTGAAACAAACCAATCGTCTTCCCATCAATTGTCTCGCCCGAGACTTGAGCTCGCTCGTATCCAAAAACCCAAAATATAAAGAGAGATATAAGAAATCGTAAAAAAAGCAGTCCAGTAGTACTCTACTAACTAGGACCAGAAGAAGAATGAAGAAAAGAATAGTGGGAAAAAATCCAGAAATGTGAAGACAAAAAAGACAAATAAGAAAAATCCGTTTCAAGTGTTATCCGCTTTTCCTTTTTCTTTGTCTCTTTTTTTTTACCACGATAAGCAGCGGTTGGCCACGAAACTTTAGCAAACAGACCACACACACTCAATAAAAAAACCATTATGCAGCTTTTATGTTCCGTTGTCGACATCGTACAAAGAACAAGACGGCTAACAGGTAGTTGGATATAGTTTGAGTCATGGGTTATATATACCAAAACTAGAAATCGATTGGACGCCGTTCCAGTCATCCGTCTAGTCATCGTGGGTCGCGTGTTCGTCGCCAAAAGGGCTTCTCTCACGGCCTGCAGACGTGCTGCTGGTGTCTCTCTGAGACGCCCGTCGGGTGGCCTCCTCAATCACAGCGTTGAGGCTGGCTGTGTTGCGTTGGCCAATCGGCGAAGATGGCGGTGGGTCGGAGAATGGGCCTTGGTCCGGTGAAGGAGAATCCTCGATAACTGTCGTAGTCGTCGATACGCGACCCAGTCTCGACGGGGGCAAAGGGGTCTTCTCGTTGAGTGGCGAGGATGGGGTCTTGAATTCGTTGGTCGACGCTATGCTCGCTGTCGGCGATGGCGACGCATCGGTACTGCTGCCATTGCCGTTCGCTTTTTTGCTCGGCCCATTGCCAACGCGCACGACGACAGGCCGTACTGGCTTGGCTGCTTGTGCACTGGCGTTGTTCAAAAATGTTGAGCCAATGCTGAAGGTGCTGTTGGCCGTGCTGACGGGGCGCAGGCTGTTGTACTTTTCAAAGTCGATGTTGGGCACGGGGGGTGCAACGTTGCCGACGGGCGACTTCAGGTCCACCACGGTCGGCTTGGCCCTCTTGCCAGTCTGCGGTGGAGCGACAATGACGGCGTTTTTGCCGTAGATGGTCGAAGCAATGCTTGATCTCGGCGCATAGGATGTGCGGGCAAACGATGTTCGGTCTGAAAAGCCCGAAAAGCCCGAATACGTGGAGTCACGCAGATCCCCCGGCACGAAGAAGTGGTCGTCGGGTCCTGCCGGCGTGCTCGGATGGGAGCCGCCTGAAACGGCAATTGGGATCGGTGGGACGGGGGGCACGAGAAGGGTCGGGGAAGTGGGTGTGGCACGGTTCATGACACCGGGAATGTAGGCAATCTGGATGATGTTTGACGCTCTCGTCAAAACGGTGGACGCAATCGAATGCACGGTATGCGTCGAGGACCGTTGGTCCCTGCGGGCGTTGAACGACATTTCGGCGGCGTTTGCCTCGTCCCCCACAGGCACATGGTCCTCCACGCTCTGTAGTGGTTGCCTCTTGGTCTTGATGAAGAATCTCCAGACGAAGTACGTCAGAATGCCAATAACGGCCACGCCTCCGATGACACCTCCGGCAATGGCTCCTGTACTAGGCGAGTTCTTGGCTGCTGGAGTAGGTGTGGGTGAATTGGTCGCGCAATAACTCCGGGGACACTCGGTGCAGGTCAGAGGCACCGTCACCTGGCAGCTCTGTCCGCTGGGACAACTCGGGCACGCTGGCGTAGTGTCTTCGCATTGTATGCAGCCGTTCTGTCTGGGGAGGAGGTTGTTAAGAGCCACTATATACAAGACAAGCAGGTTAGTATGCGCGTCGCTCGTTTCTTCATTACCTTCTCCAGTGAGCAAGAGAGGTACAACGAACCTGCTGCCTCAGCGTCAACAAGGGACGGGCCTTGTGGGACAACATGTGAAGGCATTGCGAAAGTGGTGCTCGTCCGCTCTGGTGGGCTGACACGCTGGATGGTGGTATTTGGTTGTCACGTTTCTGGGATGACAGACAGTCCTAAGCCAGCCTTTTTATTTTTTTATTTTTGTTTTTATTGTTTTTCAAATGCTTGATTGGCGTTGTGTTTTCGTTTTATATTTATGTTTTCCCCGAGTCGCATCGCATGACAGGCCCGAGTCCGAAAAGGGGTATGAAATAGAGGAGGGGGTCGCAAGAAACGAACAGAGAAAGGGAGAGAAACCGGCGTAACAGTCGCTGTGCCTTGCTCGAAGAGGGGGAGGAAAACCGATGGGAAGCAAAGACGGTGAGGGCTCAACAAAAAAGTCGTAGGTCGTGCAAGATATCTAGGGCTGTCGGCCTAAATGCAGAACTGCGGAAAGAATCGAAGCAAAGAAACGGAGAAAAAAAAAATAAGAGAAAAAAAGAGAGTGTCCAAAAGAGATGCAATAGAAGAAAGGATAAACGAACGAAAGGCGAGGCTAGCTCAAGAACGAAGGGAGAAGAGAAAGAGATCAGGAATGAAAAGGGATTCGGTGTCTGCGCGCTGAAGACAAAAGACGGGTAAAGCGAGGGATGAAAGAAGCAAAAAAGAGAAGGATTGGTCGAGACTTTTTGGAAGATGGCAATCGTAGACAGAGCGAGGGAGTGTGTGTATGAGTGGGAGAGAGAAGAGGAGACAAGAGAGATAGGGGAAGGTGAAAAGACCCTCCTTGAAGATTACCAAAGTGGTGTGGACCAGGATGCGATGGATGGCGAGAGACAAAAAGCACACAAAGGATAGGGGAGAGAAACAGCGCGAAGGGAGAGCGACAAAGAAACACGGGAAGGAAGTGGAAATGCAAGGATCGAAGGTCGGATCTCAGCGAGCATTGGCCAGCTGGAAGTTACGGCGTATTATTACCTACGCGGCGTGTACGGAGTACGAGTACGAGTACCCCGTACTCATACGTGGTTACTTTCCGCACTAACAAAGGGGCGGGGTGGTAGCATAGCAGAGTGCTGGCAATGGCGGCTCGTTATTGTTAGAGCGCCAAGAATGACAGAGGACAGGAGTTGGTACCTCTTTGCCAGTAATACGAGCAGTGTGCTACAGGGGGCCAGAATACCGTAATACGAAGTATTATTACACCGTATGAGCATGAGCAGTCTTTTACAGCGGAGTACGGAAGTACGCGGTAATACGAGTCCATAGTAATACCTAACGAATACGTTGTATTACGACGCCATGAGCGTCGTATTGACAGGGTAGAAGGCGCAGCAGGTCAGCGGGGGAAGGTAGGGTGGGGAGGACAAGAAGAATAAAATTGGCGAGGAAGGAAGAAAGAAGAGGGGGCCAATTCAGTACGAAATGGGTTAGGCCAGGGGTCAAAAATGACAAAAGAAAACGGCGGAGGAAAGAGATAAAGGAAGAAAAGGAAGAAAGCTGCCCAATTTGCGCGTTTGTGTTTTTCTAAGTCCGTTAGCGAAACGCCTCCGACAGGGGTATGCACTCTCCAGCAATGTACGGAATACATGTACTCGTACTGTATTGTAGTACTCGTACGAGGTAGTAATACTCTGTGATTTTGGTGTACTCGTAGGAGTAGTATTTACACACTCTGCACCAGGAGCATTGCTTCGTATTCCTTATTACTTCGTAAGGAAGTATCCATACTCACTCGCATGGGATCTAGAATTTTGTCGTCCTCCGTGTACTCCGTACTCCGTAAACGCTTGTGAGTGGTACTCGTGCGAGTATGTATCCATACTCTGTAGGAGTATCCATACTCGTAGTTGCAGGCTCAAGTATGCTGCACCACAAAAGTATTACAGAGTATCCGTACGCGGTATTATTGCATACAACGCATTACACATTGTGCATTTATGCACGTCTTACAAGAACGCCGTATTTTGCTTGGGCAACTGACTCCGTCGTATGACTACTCGTACTTTGCTGCTCCATAAAGCACAAGAAATGCACACACACCATACGAGTACGAGAACGTCCTAACTTTTGAAAAAAAAATCACTCTGGTCTTTTGCTCGCGCCCACATTTATGAGTAGGGGGGTCCTTTCAGGATGGAGAGAGGTCCTTGCGGTAAATGAGCTGCCCCTTCAAAAAAAAATTACTTTAAATGTCTTGACTCTTTCCGCTTCCGCTGCTTAGTGTTTTTTATGGCGTCTGTCATTGGAGGCAGGTATTGCATAATATTGAAGGTTGCCCAATTTGATGAGCATTTTTTCAGGTTGTCGACAGTGCTACGACGTGTCAGTTCACTGAGGCGGCAATTATAAAGACATCTGCTCGTATACGAGTACTCCGTACAAAATCAAATGCACGCTTGTGGGTAGGAATATGAAAACAAAAGTGTCCTATGTTATCTGGACGCGATTTTCAAAAGCAGGCAATGAACGGCGAATGTGAATTGAGGAGTGCACCTCGACTGAGGAGTAATACGGAGTACAGGGAGTTTTGCAAGAGGCTGACTCGATTCTGGACCAGCCCAAATCCGACTGATGGCTTGGACTGTGTGCAATCATAAGACGTACGAGTAGAGTGCATCTTGAAGCTCACAGCGTTTTTAACCCTCCTGCCCATTCTGTCGCCGCCTGGACTTTCAGCTTTGTATGAGTAGGTCGTAATATACGGAGTATCTATACGGTATTGCAATAGCCAGCAAAACCTGCTCATAGACGTGCGAAGACTGCGGGCGCTGAAGAAGACATGATGACAAGCGAAAAGACCCTATCCAGCAGACCCTTCCCAAGGTGGTTGCTTTTCTGTCGTATCATATGACAAGCATGGTCTGTCCGATAACTTTCCAAGACTATTGACTATTGTGGCAACTCTCTCCAAACAGTCAATCCTTTGCCACAAACAGACATCCCACAGAAAACGGCTTTGGAGCTGTTGGAAACCAGCCAGCCCACGCCTAGTCAATGGCTTAAGCTGCCACCAGACTAAGACTGATGGCACTCGTGTAAAACAGAATACTCGTTAGTAACTGGTTCACGATACATCATCGAAGCTGCCAATGTGCCTGGCCCCCAAAGAGGGCAAAATGAGCAAAGCAGCAAAGCAGCAAAGCGCCAGCATTGAAGAATATACATCATAGTGGCGGTTCAAGCCAGCGGGCGTAAGCAAGGAATTGCGGAGTGTTTTGAGCCGCCTTTGCAATCATTGGGGCTCAGATCAGTGCCATTTCCTTCCTGCTATTACGCTGTACGAGCATTTGCGACGTATTAATATGGGGAGCTCGTACTCGTAATTTAGCAAAGTCTGTGTGGGTGACACTTTGGCCGATGGTGTCGGACGAATCAGCGCATGTCTTTGCTGCGATGTGTTTACCGAACGGTTGTTGTCCTCGTTGAAAAGGCTCCGTTGCCTGCCAGAGCACAGCTTCTCAACAGAATTCATGCGTAAAAACGAGCCGCGTTTTGGTACGGGTACAGTGTTTACGCTGGGCTGTTTTGTAGAGTGATAGGCTGTCGAAGGGGAAAGAGACTCCACCTTTAATCTCCCTACCGACAAAACATGATTTGTCCTTTAGGTGACCATCGCTGCTGAAGCATGATCTCAGCACACGTTGGAGCGATTTTTTGCACGCGGAATGCTCAAAATCCTCTCCGTTTGCATAAAAACTTGCATCTCTTGTCTATGCCGTTTTCTTAAGAAAGCGTGTAATGACCTCTTTTGCTCGTAGTGTGACCACCAATGGACTGCCAAGGTTCGAAAGCAGGAAAATAAAAAAACACTGCCACAAAAAAAGGACAGTGAACAAAAAAGAAGGATTGCGTCAGACTTCTGAAAGACAGTTTTCTCGTGCCCGGCAGGCCAGGCCTCGGGGCTGGGCACCTTAAAGGACCTGATTAAAAGATCCAGGTGGGGGAGAAGGGAATCAACTCCCTTCATCTATACACAACGCAATAAACATCAACCGCCTTGCTGAAAACACTTTTAATTGGGGGCGGGGGGGGAAGAAAGAATAAAAAAGGAAAGAAACGGAGAAAGAGGTCAACGCCGAGAAAAAGATTCCCGAACAGACTGAGAACCGGGCAAAAAGAAAGAAAGGCAGAAAAAAGAAAGAGAAAAAAAACAAAAAAAAAAACAGCCATAGCCACAGCCTAAAAATACAGGATATAGAAAAAGAAAGGTTTTTTTGGAGAAAACCAGATTCTGTCCGACCTCTTTCTGTCTTTTACTTGTCTTTCTGCTCCAGCCTCCCTGTGGCTGGCTGTTGTACGTAATGGCTTCTGGTTCATGTTGCCAATTCAACCGACTGAATTTTATAGGCAATTTTCAAAAGGCATATTATTACTCTTTTGTACGGAGGTGTTTGCCTGTTTGCCATTCTCTGAACGTCACGTTAAAGCCATCCTGTTTCTCTGCAAGCGGTAGCCAACTCAGTTACACCGCACAACTCCAAATGGCCAGTCGACGTCGGCCGAAGCCAAGCAGCTGCGAAGTAATAATACCAGCCTTCCGTAGAAATTCAAAGAGCAAGGCTGTTTGCAGAGGATGTGCGAGCAATACGATAATATGGATATAGATCATACGAGTAAGAGTGACCACAATGTAGGAAGTGATCCTTTGGTGCAGGCTAGAATGAATCACGTGACTATCATCCTGTGAGACAAAGCGCGCCGAGTTCTTCGTGACACAATGGGACGGACTAGCGCAGAACTTGGTAAAGCGCCGTCCCCAGGCATGTAAAATGGGGGCAGTAATAGCACGAGAAAATGCGATGCCCAGAGTCGCTAAGGATACTCCGTACGTACGGAGTACTCGTAGACAGTGGAGAAGAGGACGAACAAAGGAAAAAAAAAAAGAGGGGTGGAAAGCACTTGAAGAAATGTCGAAAGGGCCGAGGAGAGATATGGGAGAGGTTTGAAAACTTGAAAACAAAAAAAGCAACGCAGCGATTCCCAGGAATGTGCCAACGTCGGCAGCACCAGCAGCATCAACATCAACATCAGCATCAGCATCCGCATCAGCATCAGCGTCAGCATCAGCAACAGCCGTCTCTTGCGCTATGAACGGGGGAGGCGGCGCTGGCGGCGGTGGCGGCGGGCTGACGGATGGCATAAGCGGCAGCGAGGGCCAGCTTGTGTTTGGGCCGACGACGCAGCGGCGGACGCTGTACGATGAGACGGGCCAGGCGGTTGGGGTGCGGGTGCACGCGGCTCTGCAGGGCATGTTTCTGCTGTCTCGCGAGCCGGTTGACGGCAGCGGTGGCGGTGGTGGTGGTGGTGGTGGCGGAGGGACTGGCAGCGATGACGGCGACGACAGGGACAGCAGCATGGTGCCGATGCAGACGGAGGAGGTGCTGACGTGCTATCGGCGCAACCGGTTCCAGGTTGTGGGCGAGCTGCTGCTCAGCCGGTGGCCGACGTCGATGGGCGATGGACTGTCATCTGACAGTGGTGGCGGTGGTGGCGACGGGGATGGCGACGGGGGCGGCGACGGGGACGGCGATGGCAACGGCGACGGCGACGGCGATGGCGGGGGACGGGGCGCCGGCCAGGCGGTGGAAGCGATCCGGGAGACGCTGACGGTGCGGCTGACGGCTGTGGAGACGCGCGACTGGACACAGGTGGTGATTTTGGCGGGTGGCAGCCGGGATGCCGGCGAGTCGGCGTCAGCAACGAATCCGCCGGAGCTTGCGGTGACGGCAGCGCAGTGTCGTCGTCGTCGTCTTCGCGGCGAGCCACGGGCGGCGTCGTCGTCGTCGTCGTCGGCGCTGCCGCCACCATCGGCCGATGAGTGCGAGTGCGCGGCACCGCTGGCGTGGGAGCGGCTGCAGTTCCGAGCAGCCACGGCCAACAACGGCCGGCGGCGCCGGGACATCCGGCAGCAGTTCCGCATTGACGTGTCCGTGTTTGCGACCCGGCTCGACGGCTCGCGCGTGTGCGTGGCCGCTGCCAGCTCGGCACTGCTGACGGTGCGGGGCCGCAGTCCGAAGAGCTTCGGGGCCCGGGACGACGTCCCGGTCGTGTACGACAGCAGTGGTCAGCAGCAGCAGCAGCACCAGCAGCAGCAGCACCAGCACCAGCAGCACCAGCAACAACCCCAGAGCCAGCCGAGTCAGCCGAGCCAGCTGAGCCAGCTGAGCCAACCAAGCCAACTGAGCCAACCGGGCCAGCTGAGCCAGCCGGGCGAGCCGAGCCAGGCGTTCCAGCACTACGTCCCGCCACCCTACGAAACGCTGGCTTTGCCGCAGCCGTCGGCCGTCTCCTTCACGGCCGAGGGCATGCAGCCTGCTCTCGGAGGCAACGAGCTGATCTACTCGCCCACAATGTGGGACTGGATCGATCTCGGCGACGCCACCGTTGCCGGCTTTGCCGCCGGCCCGGAGGCCGCCACGGCCGCCACGGCCACAGCCACAGCCACAGCCACGGCCACGGCCACGGCCACAGCCATGAACCTGCACGACTCTCTTCCACCGCCGCCAGCACCTCTGCAGCACGTGCGCATCGTCGGCCCAGCATTTGCGTCGGACGATATGGCCTGGCGGCTGGCCGACGCGGCCGCCACTTCGGCCGCCGGGGACCCGACCCCGGGCTTTGCGAGCAGCAGCAGCAGCAGCAACATGCCAGCCATGTGGCCGCAGACGCCGCCGACCGCAGCCAGCGACATGTCGGCCATGCTCGCGGCGAACCAGCCAGACCACAACGGACCCTCTCTCGACAGCATGTTTTACCACCCCAGCAACAACGCCGCTGGCAATGATCACAACAACAACAGCAGTCCTGACCACTCCTCCATCACCGCCGCCTCCACGGCCACGACCGCCATCGCCCCCAACAACCACAACAACAACCACAACAACAACCACAACAACGCCGACACCTCCACCGCATCCACCACGCCGACCGCCTACCACCACGGCAACAACAACCCTGTAATATTGCAGCAGCATGCTTTGCCTGCGTCGCCTGGCGCCGTGGCTGGGCTTTTGCCAGCTCAGAGACAGCTGCACGGACGACACAGACAACAACACGGACGACACGGACAACAACACGGACAACGACAGCACACCGCGGCTGCGCTGCATTTGGCGCTTCCGTCGCCGCTGTCATCAACCACGACCGCTCCCACAGGTATTGCACAGCCGCCGCTGTCGCTGTCCTCGCCAACGCCGACCAGGCCCGCGAGGTCTGCATTGATTGCCGCGACGGCCGCCTCCACCACAGAAGAAGACGTTGCTGCCGCTGGGGCTGGTGCTGGTGCTCCTGCTGTTGCTGCTGGTGCTGGTGCTGCTGCTATCACCACTGCCACTCCCAGGAGCCCGTCGTCTGCGCCAGAGGGCCGCCTGCCGTACACATACATCCCAATCGGCGTGGACGGCTGGCAGCCGCCGGTGGATCCCGTGCTGTGGCCGCATCCGTGGAGCCACATCTCGGAGCCACATCCGTCGCCAGGCTGGTATCCTCCCCGCGCGGTGCGCATGGCCAAGCGGCAGTTTTCGGCATGTGAAGCCGGTGCTTGATTTCCAAGGGGGGGCGGGCGGCAATTTTTTTCTTTTTTTCTTTTCTTTCTTTCTTTTTTTTTTTTGTGTGTATTATTATCTTACGTCGGCCCCATGTCACCCTGCTCTCTCCGTGACTTACAAGTGCTTGCGCTGTTTCTGTTCTATCACATGTAACACAACTAGATTCGAGCTTCATCTTTACCCGAATGTTGTCATCACCGCAACCAGTCAACAGCTTCCCATTCTCTATTCTATCAAGGTCTGCTAGTGGGTGCACATCTATTCAGTGGTCAAACGCAGGACACACAAATCAAGTTCAGCGCAAGAAAATAATCTACAAGGCCGGATTTCTCCGTCATCGGAATCATGGAAAAGCGGTTGGCAAAAAAAAGCGGCACCTGGAGGTTGGCAGGCTTGCTTCTTGCCTAGGCTTTGATCGCTGTGCGCCACCGCCGGAAGCGGCTGGCCAGACACCGCCTCCAGCGCGACAGCCCCCCACCTGTCTTGGGCACAGCCACCACTGCTGCCTGCGGAGGCGAAGGCTGGCATTGTTTGCGATCTCGTCCGCCTTTCCGACTGCTGTCACTGCTGCCGTTGCCATCTTTCACGGCCAAGTCGGGAGGCGAGGAGGGTGTGGACGAGGCCGAGGGCGAGGGAGAGGGCGAGGAAGCAGAGAGAGGTGAGGAAGCGGACGAAGGCGACGCTGCCCGGACAGCCGGTCCCGGCGGCTGTGGGACCATCTCGTCCACTTCCGTAGCGGCCGCAACGGTGCTGCACTTGGCATTGCCACTGCTGCCGTTGCTCCTCGCCCTGCCCTCCTGCCCGCAAATCTCGTCCGAACGTGCCATCAGAGCGGCCACGGCCACGCCGGTCAAACTGGCTTCGTCCACCACAGCCAGGCGAAGCGCTGGGATTGCCCTTGGTACTGGTCCGTCGGCTGCTGCTGCTGCTGCTGCTGTCGCGCCGCCCACGGCTCCGCCAACGCCGCCACTCCGCCTTGCATGCAGCTGGTCGAGAAGCTCTTGGCACTGCTGCATAAAGCCGGGGCATTTCTCAACCACCGAGCCCGTGCACGACACTGCGCTCACCGACGGCCATGCTTGAGCTGGCGAGGACGGCGAGGACGACGAAGACGGCGAGGACGGCACCGGCGACGCCGATGCTCTGTTGTATTCGGAGACATGCAACATGTTCATGGCATACGCCGCCGCCGAGAAGCAGCTGACCGAACGTCTCATGACCACCCGCACCGTTTCCACCAGGTAGGCACAGTCCTCCGCCGACACCAGCGATGGCAGCCCCAGCGACGCCGACAGCCGCGCTCGCCGGCTCTCCAGTGTGCCGTCTCTGCTTTTTGTTAGCGTGCCCGAGAACAGAGAAGAGAGAACGAAAAGAGACGAGAGCAAAGCAGACAAATCAGACAGCAGACAAACACATACGCCAAGAGCATGGTGGCATGTTCCAGGCCAAAGCTAAAAGGCTCGCGAATGGCCGGCGGCAGCGTCCCGCCCAGAAAGCCGGCCAGGTTGACGGCATCGACCATGATCTGCCGGACGACCTCGGCCACAAACAGCCCGCCCACCAGCACCTCCAGGCCCAGCAGCTCGTAGTGCGGCACCAAGCCGGCCAGGCGCTCGTCCCACACCGTCTTGGGGAAGATGTCGCGCCCCGTCACGCACAGCTCGCCGTCGACCAGCACGTGGTCTGCCGTCTGCAGCCAGCGAGGCGACCGCTGGCCGTACTTGGCCGCCGCCAGCGCCGCCGTCGGCAGCTGCACGGCGCCGTTGAAGCCGGTGCCGGCCACAATCGACAGACGCGTCGTCCGGTCCAAGTACGCCAGCGCCAGCAACACGCTGACGCTGTCGTTCAGGATCGCCTCCAGCCGCAGCCGCAGACCGGCCCGTTCCAGCGCCGCGCCCAGGACCGCGTTGACGCTCTGGCCCAGCAGCTGCGGGCCCATGCGAAAGGACTTGCCCGTGTCCTTGAACTCGCCGTCGTTGAGCCGCGTTTGGCTGCAGGCAAAGCGAGGGTCTGTCAGCAGGAGAGAAGGACACCAACGAGAATCAAACGCAAAACGCCTCGACAAGCCTCGACAAGCCTCGACAAAAAACTCACTTTATCGGAAACGACCACACAAGCCCCAGAGGTAGATCAGACTGCGTGGCGTCGCCGTCGCCGTCGCCCTCGTTCGCCTGCTGGCTGGCCAGAAACGTCTTCGCATTGCTTGCCACCCAGTCGAAAAAAGCCACGCTGTCCAGGTCTTTGATATGCTGCTCGATGCGCCACTTCTCAAACTTCTCAAGCACCACCTCCGGCCGAGCCGCAGGCTCTTCTTGTGTCCGCCCGCCGTTACTCTGGACCGACGCTGGCGCCGACGCCGGCGTCGACACTGCCTCGGCCACCAGCCGGACCGTGGCCATCCGCATGGTCGAGCCGCCAATGTCAATGGCCAAGGCGCGTCCGCCCTCCCGGCCCGTCGGCGCCCGTCCTATAAAGGACGGCAGCATCGAATATGACGTCGCGTCGCCAAGATTGGCCTGCAGCGAGCATGCCAGAGCCTCGGCCTGGCTGTACACCGTCTCGACGTCCTGGCCCGCCATGAAAGCCGCAGCCACCCTGTCGAAAAAGGCCTGTTTTCTGTCCTTCACGCCTTGCCGTCCATGTCCACATCCTTCCGAGGCAGCCGCCGCCGCCCCTTCGAGACTGACGGGCACAGCCTCCGTCGCCGTTGCTTCTGTTGCCGTCGCCGTCGCCGTCGCCGTCGTCGTTGCCATCGCGTCGATGTCGAGTCTGGTCAAGTCTGTCTGCACAGCTCCAAAAGCATCTCAAGATCTCAAGTCCTGCCCCTCCGAAAGCACCTCGTCTGTCCCGTCCCTCTTTGTATCCCTTGGCCAGGCTAGCTGTTCTTCTATGCAGTCTTCTATGCAGTCTGGCGAGCCGGCCGGGGCGCAGGCTCACCTTGGCTTTGGCTTTTTTTGTGTGTTTTTTGTCCCCCTCGGTTTTCAGCCACCATTCGCCCTAGGCAGGCTGCGCACACTCCCCATAGCTTGAGTGGACCTTGGGGGGGGGGGGGGGGGGGGGGTAGGAGGCAGAGTTTCTGATGGCCTCAGCATGGGTGGAAGCAGCCACTCCCAGCTTGTCGCCCTTCCCAAAGACCCGGGACCTTACGTCGTACAATCCAGCCAATTCTTAGCAACGAGCCATCTGGAGCGCTCCCCCGCCCGACACTTCCGGGCTCCGGTCGCGTTACCGGGTCATGCGTTGCTGGTTTCAAACTCTTCTCTCAACTATTGTTTTCTGGTCGTACCTCTGTGAGACTCGTGGCAATGTTGCAAAACTATCGCTTCGATGGTCGGTGGAGTTAAAGAGGTTGTCCCATCAAGCTAGAGATAATTACTAGCTCAAAAGACAATGTGGAGATGTGTAACGCTGCCAGGCCCACAAGTGCAAGCCTAGCTGTGGAGACTAGGAGGCTGCACATCCCACGGCCAGGGCAAGCGGGACCTGTTGAGCTGAGGAGCGTCGATTCATGTCTTGTGATGAACAGGGCCGTGATCTGAGAGTGGCCATGTTGGACAGTGGAGTATTGCTCGTATGGTGTGTGGGAGATAAGATTGGCTGAAGCTGCCCGTCGTCGGGCGAATGGATGAAGAACCGACGTGCGAGGAGTTTGATGCCATCGTGCCGGAACATTGCAAGCATCGTTGACAGATTTGATTTGACGCAGACGGCATAGAGAGACCTTGTCCGGTGACCTGAATGACCATCCAAACGAAGAAAAGTAAAAAGGCAAAAAGCAAAAAGCAAAAAGCACATCCACCATTAGCAAAAAATGGCCTCGATCATCCGCTTCACCAACGGGGTGTTGGGTAGCGAGGGCGTAGAGCTCCAAGGTCAAGACCTGTATGTTTGCGAGGCGACTGGCAAGATTGTCGAGGCTCCACAGTCGGCATCGGCGGTTGCAAGGACAGTCGACCTTGGCGGCCGGCTGTTGTCGCCGGGCCTGATCGATGTGCAGCTCAACGGCTGCTGCGGCCTCAACTTCTCCGAGGGGCCTGACGATGCAGACGACGTGGACGGCCACACGGCAAAAGTGGTCAAGGCCAAAGTGGACCTGATTGCCACAGGCGTGACCAGCTTCATGCCCACCCTGACGACGTCGGGGCAAGACAAGTTTCAGCAGGTCCGTTGTTTTGCTTTTCCAACCCCTTTCCAGCCTTGTCTTGCGTTCTTCTTGCTCTCCTCCTTTTCCCTTGCGTATGAGCGGTCTTCCAACAACACATGGCAGACAATCCCGTATTTCGCACCAGACGGCCATCTGCGGGATCCGGCGCTCGGCAGCGAATCGCTGGGGATCCACTGCGAAGGGCCCTTTGTCAACGAGGCAAGAAAGGGTGCCCACGATCCCGCGTCGCTGCGGCAGGTGGTGCCGCACGGCGCCGACACCATCGAGGCCTTTTACGGCGTGCACAACCTGGCCCCGGGCACGGACGGCCGCCCGGCGGCGATCCGCAAGATCACCGTCGCCTCGGAGCTGCCCGGCATGGCGGACGCCATCCGCGACCTCGTCAAGCGCCACGGCACCATCGTGGCCCTGGGCCACTCGGACGCCACGTACGAGCAGGGGCTTGAGGGCCTGCGCGCCGGCGCCACCATGCTCACCCACACGTACAATGCCATGCGGCCGCTGCTGCACCGAGCCCCCGGCCTCGTGGGCCTGATTGCCGCGCCGCTGACCGATCTGGCCGCCGCCGACCGTCCGTTCTTTGGCCTCATCACGGATGGCATCCACCTGCATCCAGCCCCGGCGCGTGCGGCCTGGTCCGTGCACGAAGACGGCTGCATTGTCACCACCGACGGCACCGGGGCGCTCGGCATGGACGTGCCCGACGGCCTGATCATTTGGAAAAATGGCAACCGGCGCCTCATCAAGCAGGGCCGCAAGATGTTCCTCGAGGGAACCGACACCATCTGTGGAGGGTGAGTGCATGATACCAAGCGGCCGGCCATTTTTTTATAAAAAACCAACCAACCAAACAAACAAACAAACAAATAACAAACCAAAAAAAACTGACCTTCTTACACAGAACCACCACGCTTTTGCAGTGCGTCTCCAACCTGATCCGCTGGACCGGCATCAGCCCGGCCCGCGCACTCAAGACAGCCACGAGCAACCCGGCAAAAATGCTCGGCCTGAGCCATGTCAAAGGTACCCTGCGGCCTGGTGCCGACGCCGATCTTGTCGTGCTGTCGTGGACAGACGTTGGCGGCCAGAAGGAGCTGGTGGTGGACGAGGCCTGGAAGTTTGGGAAGCAGGTGTATACAGCATAGCACCGCCAAGGCCCAGACAGAAAAGAGCTGCGCTTTCAAGCTGACCGCTCTTGCGCTGCAGTTGGCCTATGACTGCGAGCACTCACGTTATGGATATGTCCAAGGGAAATCAGCTTTTGAACAAGAAAAGCCGGCTGTATTAGTTTCTAGAAGCGTATTAATAGATGCAATCGATGGGGGGGACCTGTTTGCCGTCCCACTCACGTAATTTTTCACATCACACACAAAAAAGAGGAATATCACTGCAAAGAGAGGAAAATGTAAAGAGAAAGAGGAAAAAAAAGGTAAATCGGCAATGGTAAAGCTTCATCTGTTTTGTTTAAAAACTGTCTCGGTCAAGAATTCATTTCTTCTCCGTTCGATGTGGCCGGTATACACGTGATTGCCCCATCGAGCCAAACCAAACCGCTGGTCGTGCCTTCCGCAACAAAGCCCGCCTGCCTTTCCACCCATCATAAAAGCCAAACCAGAACACTTCCATTGCCATTCTCAGACACTCGAGACGGCAACGCCTCATCTTTGTGTCTACGCATACCCCGGTATGCAAGCATACATTGGCAATGTCATGAGCACACCGCAGCCAGCTGCCACGCGTGAGCTTTCTCGACCTTTTTAGAACCCGCCTCTATGGCTGAACCGCCGCTTGCATCTGACGCCGGAGGGCGAGACCTCAAATCGTGAGCCAGTGGATTTGATTTTTGTGCAACTCTTTCAGTGTGTATTTTGCGTATGCGGAACAGAGCGCTAACTCGGACATTGCCAGGACCTTGGGCTGTCTGTTTATGATGGGATTCGAGGGCACAACTGTGACGCCGCACGTCCGGTCGCTCATCGAGGACTACCGGCTCGGCGCCGTGCTTTTGAATGCCACAAATTTTGTGTGTATGCAGAACTGTTTCATATGCTTGTTTTTTTTTTTTTTTTTTTTTTTTTTTTTCCCTGTGATTTTATGGTCTCTAGTCTTGGTTTGGTGCTGACACGCGCCAGCCGCCAAGCAGGCCGTGACGCTCATCCGCGAGCTGCAGATCGTTGCTCACAATGCCCGCCATGAGCACCCGCTGCTGATTGCGGTCGACCAGGAGAACGGGGTAGTGCAGTCGGTGTCGGACCCGCGCTGCATCACGCAGTTCCCGTCGTCGCTGGGCCTGGCGGCCACGGGGTCGACGCGGCATGCCTACGACGTGGCGCTGGCGACGGGCCGCGAGCTTGGCTGCCTGGGCATCAACTGGCTGCTGGGCCCAGCGGTCGACGTGGTGCTGGACCGCAGCGTGCCCGGCTTTGGCTCGCGCAGCTTTGGCGACGACCCGGCCAAGGTTGCCGAGCTGAGCGGGGCCTTTATCCGCGGCCTGCACGAAGCCGGCCTGGCGGCGTCGGCCAAGCACTTTCCGGTGGGCGGCAGCCTTAAGTTCGACGAGTCGTCGACGGACGTGCCGGTCGTCTTCAACACGCTGGAGCAGGTGCGCCAAAAGGTCGTCATTCCCTTCCAGGAGGCCTTTCGCGAGGGCGTCGACTCGGTCCTCATCGCCGGCTGCGCCATTTCCGCCATTGGCCCGCGCCTGATGCACGCCTGCTTCTCGCAAAAGGTCGTCACCGAGCTGCTGCGCCAGCAGCTTGGCTACGGCGGCGTCGTCGTCTCCGAGTGCCTGGAGATGCAGTCCATTGCCGGCCACATCGGCGTCGGCCAGGCCACCGTCATGGGCATCCACGCCGGCTGCGACGTCATCTCCATCTGCCACTCGCTGCCGCTGCAGCTCGAGGGCCTGGCCGCCCTGTCGCTGGCCCTGGAGAACGGCGCGCTCTCCTACAGCCTCGTGCGCAAGAGCGCCGACCGCGTCATGCGCATGCGCGCTGCCCGCACCTCCTGGTCCCACGCCCTGAACCCGCCGGGCCTCGCCCGCCTGGCCGCCCTGCGGCCCTCGCACCTGGCCCTGGCCTCCCGCGTCTACGAGGAGTCCATCACGCTGGTGCGCGACGACCACGGCGCTGTGCCGCTCCCCGGCATCTTGTCCGACAGCAGCACGCTGGTGATCTTCTCGCCGCTCCTGAAACACCGCATCGCCACAGCCGCAGCCGCAGCCGGAGCCGCAGATGCAGCAGCCAGCTACAGCCGCACGGCGCCGCCGCCCGTCCACAGCAGCAGCAGCAGCGACGGCACCAGCTGCGGCATACGATATCGCCCCAACCCCACGGCGGCGGCGGCAAGCCGCAGCCTCGGTCTCCAGATCGGAGAGGACTACTTCCAGGACTTTGGCCGCCATCTCGCCAGCCGCAACCTGGGCAGCGTGCTGCACACGTCGTACACGTCGCACGGCGTGCGCCAAGAGCACGAGCGGCTCATCGGCAAGGCCGATGCCATCATCGTCTTCGTGGCAGACGCAAACCGCAACCAGTACCAACTCGCCTTTGCCAAGCACGTGGCCATACTGGCCATGCTGGAACGTCAAAAGCGGACGTCAACTCAGAACCAGCACCAGAACCAGCACCAGCACTACCAGGGGCGCCGCATGCTCCAGGCCGGGCCTGCAGTGCTCCTGGTGTCGCTCAGCTCTGCATACGACATCCCCGCAGAACCATATTTCCCCACCCATCTATGCACCTACGATAGCAGCCCCGTGGCGCTGCATTACTTGGCGCGGGTGCTGTGCGGCGACATTCAGGCCCGCGGCAGCGTGCCAAGCCTGCCTCCTCCTGGGCCGGCCCGTCGAGAGAGGGACCCGAACCAAGGCAGCACGGCCCACCAGCAGGCGTGGCTGGTCGAGCGCTTTGATGCTGAGCGTGACTGGCTCCCCCTCGAGCAGTTCCTGGCCGCCTTTCGAACGGCCGACAGGGAGGCTGGGAGTTTTCTCGCCGGGCGAACCGGCAGCGACAGCGAGAGCATCGAAGACGGCGACTTTGACAACAACAGCAACATGAGCAACATGATCCACCACCACCAGCGCATCCAAAGCGACACTGGCAGCCCCCGG
This sequence comes from Raffaelea deltoideospora, assembly GCA_019925385.1. Taxonomy (NCBI): domain Eukaryota; kingdom Fungi; phylum Ascomycota; class Sordariomycetes; order Ophiostomatales; family Ophiostomataceae; genus Raffaelea; species Raffaelea deltoideospora. Next base: position 114,938 of record JADHKP010000046.1, on the reverse strand, counting down.
GACAACGGAAGCAGCAGTGGCAGGAGCCACAGGAACGACGGGGCTGCCAGTGAGATAGCGACGGGAGACGGCGGCAGCAGCAGCAGCAGCACGCGGCTCGAAGCCAGAGGCAACAACCATAATAACACTGCTGCTCGTACGAGCTATGTAGACACTGTGCTGCAGGCCGGCCGCCACTTTCAAACAAGCCGCGTTGCCGTCCAGCACTTTGTCATTCGCAATACAAGCACCGGCGCCATCTACGGCTTCGCGTCTGCTGTGGCATTCCCCGACGTGCGACGTGGCTGTCTCGGTGCCCTGCTGGTGGACGCCGAGAAGAGAGAACTGGCCATGGGCCGGGATCTGCACACGTCTGTCTTCCGGCATTTGGAACAGAATCCTGTCATCGAAACCATCCAGCTGGGAGCCCCGTTGGCAGCCATGTATCCTGGCTTGCCGCTGAACAGAGACGGCAGTCTGCCCCAAAGTGCAGAGTTCTTCAAAGAGCTGTACGTCCAACTCGTCTCGTTTCCTCTTTTCCTCTTGTTCTCTCTCCCCTTGCCTCTGTCCTTCTCTCGCTCGCTCGCTCGCTCGCTCGCTCTACAAATTTACGTTCCCATACAAAGTATTAACCCAATACGGCAGGGGCTGGGATCTGAGAAATGACCAGAGACGCCTCGTTTACTCACTTCTAGTCTACACTTTCGGCCGCATTGACAGAGGCGCAGCAGCCCGCCAGCACCAAGACTTCGAGATAGAACGTGACTTTGTCGTCAGGGTGGACAGCAGTGGCCTCTTCTGGCACGAGATTTTGGCCTTTGTCCATAGCAACAGCGCAGAAGGGTCGGAGGGATTCCCGACCGCACATCTCATCTACCGAGAGGCGTCGGTGCAAGCAAGCCACCCCCCGACGACGGTCACTGCGTGGCACCGGCAAACCGGCGCTCTTGTCGGCTGTCTCTTGCTTGTGAACAACAGCCTGGGAAGTTTTGCTGAAAATTTCCCAATCCTCTGCAGTCCAGGGCTGAGCGCAGCACCGGCAGTGGCGGCGACGCTCCTCTGCCCCGTTGTGTCGGCGACAAGTCCGGAGAGTATTGCCAGGGGGCTCTTTCAACGAGGCACGCTGGAGGCGCACGACGTGGCCGCTTCCTCCGTCTTTGCCTACCCAGTAAGTGTCTTCTTAGCCCGATTCTCCCACCTGCCCATGGGCAAAAAAAAAAAAGAAAAAAAAAAAAAAGCTACCCGACGCAGCTCGGAGCAAAGCGGTGCTCGTAGCTTTGCTAACGTCACTTGCCACAGATATCGTCCGAGGTGACGACGAGAGCTCTCGTGAACCTGGGCTTTCGGGTCAGCCGAGGCTTTAGCGCCATAGAGCGACCGGTTCGAGACTTTGCAGGAAGGCTCGCCTGATGAACGACGTGCCAGCCGCAGCTGCAAGGTTCAATGGATCTCAAGAGTATGGATAATGTCACGAGACATTTCCAGTGTGGAGAAAAGCTGGGGTTTTTCTTTTGCGGAGTGCGGAGTCACACCCAAAGCCGCGTAGCGGACCCACATGTGTTACGCTGCCACATCGACTGATAACCGATGGCCGGCCTTGCTCCGTAGAGAGAAAGAAGGACAAAGACCGACAACAGCTTTTCGCGAAGTGGAGGCCAGGCAAAAATTTCCCACGACGTGCAAAGCTTAATTGCTCTCTGAGCGTGAGGACAGATGCTGCGAGAAGCGAGAAAAATCGGCAGTCCGCATGGCTACTGCGGAGCAACAAAGGCTAACGACGCCAGTGGACAGAGCACGGTCACGCACCTGCAACCGCATATGGGGTTCGGGGTCTGGGGCACGACCCGGGAAAGGAGAAAAACGGCCGGCAAGACAAAAGACACGAAAAGGAGACTGAGGGGGCCCCATGCTCCCCAGTCGATGCTCCTCCTCCTCCACTGCTATATATAATATAACCGACGGGACCAGACCACGATCCACCTGTCCGACGACTGAGACAGTTGAGAGCAAGATCCAAAAAAAACAAAAGGCTGTCTATTCTCTCTTTTGCCTGTGATATCCCCCTTCAGCCGTGCTTGGATCTGTTGTTTTACACTTGCAGAGGGCATCGAGTATTGCACCTCCGCAGCAGCCGTCTCCTTTTGCCTTTTTCTTGTTCCTTCTTTTTTTTAATTTCCTTGCTGCTCCGTTGCGGTCATGGCTGCTGCGACTGAATCAGAGAAAGAGACAGAGGTGCCGGGCAGCACGCAAGTGGACGTCCCAGGCGCTACAGAGCGAGCCAGCGGCGGCGGCGGCGGCCATGGCGGGCCTGACGTGGTGATGCCGACGGGGTGGATCTACAAGCGGTTCAGGATTGGCCGGTGGCAAAGCACGTACTATGCATCGCCGCTGATGCAGGTGATCCTGGTGTCCTTTGTCTGTTTTCTGGACCCGGGCATGAACAATGCATTGACGGGCATGGGCGGCGGCGGCCAGCTGAACCCCAAGGTGGCCAACAACGCGACGGTGGCGGCGTTTGCGACGTTTTCGGCGTTTGCCTTCTTTGCCGGATCGCTGTGCAATCTGATCGGCGTGCGGTGGACGCTTGTGGGCGGCGGCTTTGGCTTTGCGCTGTCGACGTCGTCGTACATCTGCTACAACCACACGCAGAACGAGGGCTTTGTCATTTTCGGCGGCGCCATGGCCGGCATGTGCGCCGGCTTGCTGTGGACGGGACACGGCACGATCATCATGTCGTATCCGTCTGAGGAAAACAAGGGCAAATACATAAGCATATCGTGGGCCATTTTCAACATGGGTGCTGTGATCGGTTCTCTGGTTGGTTTTCCGTCCTCTCCCCCGTTTTGTGTCCGCCTTTTTTTTCCCGTTTTTCTTTGCCCTGACAGTTCTGCCCCTTTTTTTTTCTGCTTTCCCGTACCTGACACTTCTAGATCCCTCTCGGAGAAAACATCGACGGCTCGTCCTCCGGCTCCGTGGGCGACGGCACGTACATTGCCTTTACGGTGCTGATGTTTCTTGGGTCGGTGATGGGCGCAACGCTGCTGCCGACGCGCAAAGTGATCCGCGAGGACGGGTCGCGGGTGATCATGATGCAGCACCCGTCGTGGAAGTCGGAGATTGTGGCCATGTTCAAGCTGCTCAAGACGGACTACGTGATTGTGCTGCTGTTCCCGATGTTCTTCTCGTCCAACTGGTTCTACACGTACCAGTTCAACGACTTCAACCTGGCGCGCTTCGACACGCGCACGCGGGCGCTCAACGACGTCGTGTACTGGATCATGCAGATTGTGGGCACGTTCTGCTTTGGCTTTGCGCTGGACTGGCAGCGCTTCTCGCGGCCGGTGCGGGCGCGGGCCAGCTGGGTGTTTCTGATGCTGATCACGCTGGCGCTGTGGGGCGCGGCGCTCAAGTACCAGATTGGCTTTTCGCGCGCGGACGTGAAGCCGACGTCGGACGACCGGATGGACTGGACCGACAGCGGCTTCGGCCGGCTCTTTGTGCTGTACATCTTCTGGGGCTTCTACGACGCCGCCTGGCAGACGTCGGTCTACTGGTACATGGGCGCGCTGAGCAACAACGCCCGCAAGCTGGCGCTCTACACCGGCTTCTACAAGTCCATCCAGAGCGCCGCCAATGCCATTGTCTACCGCCTCGACGCGCTCGAGGTCTCGTACATGGCCATGTTTGGCATCGCCTGGGGCCTGCTGCTCGGCGGCCTGCTGTGTGCCGGCCCGTTCATCTGGTTCAACATCAAGGACCACACCACGCTGAGCAACGACCTGGCGTTTTCTGACGAGAAAGAGGAGGATGTCGAGCTGAAAGCGGTCGTCTGATTGTTGGCGAGTCGGCTTGGGCGGCGCCTTGGGAAAGGCTGTGGATTGGATACACGCCTGGATTTGATACCATTTCGTGTCGTCACTCTCTCTCTCTCTGTGTGTGTATGTGTGTGTGTCTCTATTCTAATCTGGCTGTGAGCGACATAAATGTTCTCCTTGCATTAAATGTCTTGCATTGAATGTTCTCCTTTGCATATGGTTTTGTAAAAGTGAATTTCGAAGTGCTGTACAAGTAGATTCTGAGTGGGCCACAATTTTTAGCCTGCCGAGGTTTCGAACCGCCCTGATAAAAAGGCAGCCTCAGGTCCTTACTTCCGGCCGGTTTTGCACTCCGACCAACAACTATTGTCCGCACTGAGCCATGTCGCCCACAGCCCAACCCCAACCAAGCGTCAAAACGTACGCGATTGCGTCCATCCCGGCCGACGGCATTGGCCCCGAAGTGATCGATGCCGGGCTTGTGGTGCTGAAGACGCTGACGGACAGGCTGAAGACGTTTGAGGTTGCGGTCACACATCTTGACTGGAGCTCCGACACATACAAGAAGACGGGCCGGTACATTCCAGAGGGCGGACTGGACTTGCTGAAGAAGCATGATGCCATTCTCTTTGGCGCAGTAGGCGCACCAGGTGGGTAAAGGGAGAGAGAAAAGGAGCGATGAATGTGGATGAATGTGAGAGCAAGAGGGAACAAAAGATGAATGTGGGAGCAAGAGGGAACGAAAGATGAATGTGGGAGCAAGAGGGAACAAAAGATGAATGTGGAAGAGGAAAGGAAATGGATCCAAGGTTGTTTTGCTTGATTGAACTTGTTTTTCTTGATTGAACTTGTTTTTCTTGATTGAACCTTGATTGAACCTTGTTTCGCCATTGTTCTTCCACACTCACAACGTCGCCCTGCCCCCTACAAACAGACGTCCCCGACCACATTTCTCTCTGGGGCCTGCGGCTGGCCATTTGCCAGCCTCTGCAGCAGTACGCCAATGTGCGGCCGACGCGGATTCTGCGCGGCGTGCAGTCGCCGCTGCGCAACTGCCGGCGCGGCGACCTCGACTGGGTGATTGTGCGCGAGAACAGCGAGGGCGAGTATGCCGGCCAGGGCGGGCGGTCGCACGTGGGGCGGCCCTGGGAGACGGCGACGGAGGTGGCCATTTTCACGCGGCACGGCGTGGAGCGCATCATGCGGTTCGCGTTTGAGACGGCGCAGAAGCGGCCGCGCAAGCGGCTGACCGTGGTGTCCAAGAGCAATGCCCAGCGCAACGGCCTCGTGCTCTGGGACGAGGTGGCGGCGGCCGTCGGCCGCGAGTTCCCGGACGTGGCCGTCGACAAGATGCTGGTCGACGCCATGACGGTCCGCATGACGCTGCAGCCGGAGTCGATCGACACGGTTGTGGCGACGAACCTGGTGAGGAGGACATTGTGGCAGACTTGGGAAAGAAAGTTGAGGAGGAGAAGGCAGACTTGGGAAAGAAAGTTGGGGAGGAGGAGAAGGACAGACTTGGGAAAGAAAGTTGAAAAGACACGCAAGAGACGGACGGAGCAAAAGCATCTCATTACAGTGCCATACAGTGCCATACAGTCATACAGTGCCATCGCTAACCATCGACAGCACGCCGACATTCTCTCGGACCTCGCCGCCGCGCTGGCCGGGTCCATCGGCATTGCGCCGACGGCCAACCTCGACCCGACGCGCGAAAACCCGAGCATGTTCGAGCCGATCCACGGCTCGGCCTTTGACATTGCCGGCAAGGGCGTCGCCAACCCCGTGGCGACGTTCTGGACCATTGCCGAAATGCTGGCCTGGCTGGGCGAGCCCCTGGCCAGCTCGCTGCTGATGGAGTGCGTCGAGGCCGTCTGCGAGCAAGGCATCGCCACCGCAGACCTCGGCGGCCGCTCCACAACAAAAGAGGTGACGCAGGCGGTGTGCGAAGCGATCTGCGCAAAGGCCGCAGCGGCGTGAACTGGACAAAGCAACCTCTCTGGTGGTCTTACGAGGACAAGAGAGAGAACCCTCGACGGATAGACCCTGCAGCTACTGGGGGAATGAATGGAATGCCGTGCAGTCTGTACGAGTGTGTCGCACACTTTGCTATATGCTATGAATGCATAAAGCGTCTTACACCTATTTTGAGGAGCCATGGGATTGTGGCTTTTTGTATGACGAGCAAGGAGCGGGAGCGTTCCTTGATGTTCGTCCATTTATGAGTATCCATATTCGGCACTCCTGACTCCCCTAATTCACAGCACTCGTCCCCTGTGTAGTGCACCGCCACACTTAAGAGGGACCAGTGGGTCAGCAGTAAAACGTACGACGTACCACTACCGCTGTGGGTTCTATTTTTAGCAGCTTCGTCAGGAGCCAAAGAGAAAAAACAGGATACGAAAACACAACAGCGTGCATGTGCTTTCATATTAAACGCTTGCAATGCAAAATCAGGGAAGAGGCCAGACAGAAGGGCCGGTGCTGGCAGGATGCTACGTTTCGATATTAGCAAAAGTGCGAGCTTGGAGCGATCTGCACGTAGCGGTTGGTCCGCTGATATCCAACGTTGACGTGGAGGACTGACAGAGTGAAGTTGTTGTTGGCCAAAGATGCTATGGGACTGTATCGTCAGCTTTTGACTGCCAACTATAAACTGAGTATCAAAGGCCGTTTTCACCGTCACTCGTTCTAGCGACGGGTTATGCCCCGTCTCATCATACTCGTACTCGTAATTTGACCGGGACCCCATTAGGAGCTCCAAGGGGCTGCTGTGGAACTCTTTTCTGGATCCTACAGGTTAAGTGGGAAGACCAGTACGAGTATGGATATTACGTGTGTACGTACATTTACAGCCAGCCACTGTATGGATACTTTTTACGAGTAATCATCCAAACAGTGTACGTACGGGTACGATATTTTCCAGGTGTCTCCCATGCACGTGAACGAAAACTGCCAAGACCCGTAGTCTCCCTTTCTCGCTGTGGTCGCCCAAAAAGCTCAAACTCCGATCACTGGCAGAAAGCAAAGCAGGCAAAGCAGGCAAAGCAGACAAAGAAACACACGCACTTTGCCAACGACAGGGAGCACTCTACCGTCGACCGCCCCAAAGGAAATGAGCTCCTAAGGCTGAACTGGCTGAACAGCCTGGAAGCCAGCTGCAGCCAGCTAGCCCAGCGAGCCGAGCTTAGCGGCAGCTGTTGGGTTGAAAAACGCGTGTTAGCGTGCTTGCCAGCGTGTACGAACAAGTACTCCGCGTTTTTTTAGGGGCCTTTGTTCGCTCTAGTGCTCGCGCTGCTTGCTCTGGCAGGCGGCCAGCCGCCCGTTTCCGCCTTAAAACCGCTAAAATATCTAAGGATACTCGTACGGAGTACGGAGTACACGAATGGCTTTCGTCTTGTCTCTGTATTCCCCTGAGACGTATTACCCACTAGCGATTGCGAGAAGGGCCAAAGTATTATTATGGATACAGTGTCATACCGCAAGGATGTGGCAATCGAAGCAATACGAAGCAATACGAAGCAATATTACGGACATCGTATCGTATTGACACAGCGCTGTTGCAGCCATAATACGGAGTTGGACGTACTCGAACGGAGCGCACTCCTAACCATATTACTCGTATTACGAGTGCGTCGTGGAATGGCTCCAGTGCCGCCCCCCCCAAACGAAACATCGTAAATGGGCCAAGTTTTGCTGGCTCAGCCACAAGCACCACTTTTTGGGCTTTTTTTTATGGGCTTCCAGAACGCACCTTTCCCCATTTTGCCTCTTTAATCCCTCCCTCAGCCTTTCTCAAGGAGTTCGATCTTCCCTTTTTCTTCTTCAGCTCTGCCCCGATTTAACGTACGCGTTATTACTTTTCTTTTCTTTTTTTTGCTTGCCTACTAACACTCCTTATTGGGCTTCTTTTCTACTCGTATGCCCTCTTCGTATTTCGATTGTGTTTTTTCCGTTTCGTTTCCTTCGTTTACCAGCTCGTCGCAATCCTTCAATTTTTCTTTTTCTTTTTTTTTTGGCCTCTCACAAATTCTCATATCTCCTTTTTCCCACAGCGGCGTTTGTCGTTAAAACCAACGGTTGACGAAACCACGACAGACAAACGGCCAGCACAGGGGCTGCTTGCGGAATTTCTTTTTTGAAGCAACTCCAATCTCGCCATAATCCTTCTTTGTACCTATTTTTTGTCCTACCTTTTGCCCTTTACGTTTCCTTTTATTTTCGCGTTGCCGTTTCTGCGTTTTTGGCCTGACCTTTTTATCTTCTGTGATACGCAAAGAAATTTTGCACGGCAGATTTGCACTCACCATACATACTTGCCCCCCCCTTTTTCCAGCTGAACCGTCAAAACCGGTCTTTCCCCCCTGTTATCTGCTGTTGCTTGTTGTTTCAACTAAATAGCCCAACACAACACACACAACAGACAAAAGGAAGGTCATCCACGATTCTTTCTGCTCGCCCGTTCTCCTCAATCTGGGGTCCTCGCCTTTTTTTCCCCATTCCTTTTCCGACTACGACACTATCAGACCGTTAGGAAACATCAGACCGAGCGCCATCCCTTCCGTTGATGTTTTTTTCGAGCTCTGTTCGCCGATAGATTTCATCCCCCGGTGAATGAGTTTCCTGTCGAGCCAGCGTTGAACCGCCAGATCCCTTTTTCGTCTCCAGCATGGCGTACAACGGCCGCGATGGCATGTACGAAGGCCACCACCTTCAAGACATGCCGTCTCACATACAAGTGAGTTTTCCTTTTCTCTTCTTTTTTTCTGGCCAGCTGTTCAAGCAGGCCAACCGCTGTTTCCACCCCCTTCTGACTTTTTTTTTCAATAGTATCCGCCAGTCGGCGTCAACGAAGATCCCGATGAGGCCCAGCATGCGCTTTTAAACCAGGGTGCTTCCCACTACGACCACGACCATCTCGGAGCCGGCGGGCCCGGCGGCCGTCCCGAATCGGCCTACAGCCTTTCCGAGACCTACGCCGGGAGCGGCGCAGGTTCAGCCGCAGGCGGTGCTGCCTATCCATATGCCCCGTCACCCTTCCAAAACGACACGGGCCTGTCGTCCGGCGCAGGCTACCAGCCCGATCCGTTTGGCGGGTTCGGCGCCGTCGCCGGCGGCCGTCCGCATTCCACCTTCTCGGCGTCAGACCCCAACGACAACTTTTACCGCCGCCAGCAGCAGTCGGTGGGCAGCGGCCTGAAGCGCTATCCGACGCGCAAGATCCGCCTGGTGCAGGGCTCCGTGCTGAGCGCCGAATATCCGGTGCCCAGCGCCATCCGCAACTCGGTGCAGAAGCGCTACCTCGACGCCGAGCACAGCCACGACGAGTTCTTCAAGATGCGCTACACGGCGGCCACGTGCGACCCCAACGACTTTACGCTCAAGAACGGCTACGACCTGCGGCCGCGCATGTACAACCGCCACACGGAGCTGCTGATCGCCATCACGTACTACAACGAGGACAAGGTGCTGCTGTCGCGCACGCTGCACGGCGTCATGCAGAACATCCGCGACATTGTCAATCTGAAAAAGTCGACGTTCTGGAACAAGGGCGGGCCGGCCTGGCAGAAGATCGTGGTGTGCCTGGTGTTTGACGGGCTGGAGAAGACGGACAAGAACGTGCTGGACGTGCTGGCCACCATCGGCGTGTACCAGGACGGCGTCATCAAACAGGACGTGCACAACAAGGAGACGCGGGCGCACATCTTCGAGTACACGACGCAGCTGTCGGTCACGCCGAACCAGCAGCTGATCCGGCCGGTCGACGACGGGCCCAACACGCTGCCGCCCGTGCAGTTCATCTTCTGCCTGAAGCAGAAGAACAGCAAGAAGATCAACTCGCACCGCTGGCTGTTCAACGCCTTTGGCCGCATCCTCAACCCGGAGGTGTGCATCCTGCTGGACGCCGGCACGAAGCCGAGCCCCAAGTCGCTGCTCGCCCTGTGGGAGGGCTTCTACAACGACAAGGACCTGGGCGGCGCCTGCGGCGAGATCCACGCCATGCTGGGCAAGGGCGGCCGCAAGCTGCTCAACCCGCTGGTGGCGGTGCAGAACTTTGAGTACAAGATCAGCAACATCCTCGACAAGCCGCTCGAGAGCTCCTTTGGCTACGTCAGCGTGCTGCCGGGCGCCTTTTCCGCCTACCGCTTCCGCGCCATCATGGGCCGCCCGCTCGACCAGTACTTCCACGGCGACCACACGCTGTCGGCCCTGCTGGGCAAGAAGGGCATCGAGGGCATGAACATCTTCAAGAAGAACATGTTCCTGGCCGAGGACCGCATCCTCTGCTTCGAGCTGGTGGCCAAGGCCGGCCAGAAGTGGCACCTGTCCTACATCAAGGCCGCCAAGGGCGAGACCGACGTGCCCGAGGGCGCCGCCGAGTTCATCGGCCAGCGCCGCCGCTGGCTCAACGGCTCCTTTGCCGCCAGCCTGTACTCGCTGATGCACTTTGGCCGCATGTACAAGAGCGGCCACAACATTGTCCGCATGTTCTTCTTCCACATCCAGCTGCTCTACAACGTCGCCAACGTCTTCTTTACCTGGTTCTCGCTGGCCTCGTACTGGCTGACGACGACCGTGATCATGGACCTCGTCGGCGACCCCGTGCCGGCCTCGTCCTCGTCGGCCGAGCACCACGGCTGGCCCTTTGGCGACACCGCCACGCCGCTCGTCAACGCCGTGCTCAAGTACATCTACCTGGCCTTTGTCATTCTGCAGTTCATCCTGGCCCTCGGCAACCGGCCCAAGGGCTCCAAGTACACCTACATGCTCTCCTTTGTCGTCTTTGCCTTTATCCAGACCTACGTGCTCATCCTGTCCGGCTACCTCGTCGTCGTCGCCTTCAAGCAGCCCATCGCCGAGCAGATCAAGACGAACAACGTGCACGACTTTCTCGGCAGCGTCTTTGGCTCCGGCGGCGGCGCCGCCGGCGTCATCATCCTGTCGCTCTTCACCATCTACGGCCTGTACTATCTGGCGTCGTTCCTCTACCTCGACCCGTGGCACATGTTCCACTCGTTCCCCTACTACCTCGTGCTCATGTCGACCTACATCAACATTCTCATGGTCTATGCCTTCAACAACTGGCACGACGTGTCGTGGGGCACCAAGGGCGCCGACAAGCCCGAAGCCCTGCCGTCGGCCCACATCGCCAAGGGCGAGAAGGACGAGGTCGTCGTCGAGGAGGTCGACAAGCCGCAGGAGGACATTGACAAGCAGTTCGAGGCCACCGTCAAGCGCGCCCTCGAGCCCTACAAGAACGAGGAGAAGCCCGAGCCCAAGGACATCCAGGACTCGTACAAGTCCTTCCGCACCATGCTCGTCGTCCTCTGGCTCTTTTCCAACTGCATCCTGGCCGTCATCATTACCAGCGACCACTTCAACAGCTTGGGCATAGGCGTAAGTTTTGGGCTGTTTCACTTAGTCTTTCTCTGCTGGCCTCTCCAAACAAGTGCTAACCTCCTCTGCAGAATTCCGTATCAGCTCGCACCGCCTGGTTCTTCCGATTCCTGTTGTTTGCGACCTGCTTTTTGTCCATCATCCGGTTCATCGGCTTTCTCTGGTTCCTCGGCAAGACCGGTCTTATGTGCTGCATTGCCCGTCGCTAAAAAAATGAAAAAAATTAAAAAAATTAATTTTTGGTGGTCTTCCCCTGCTCATCCGAGGGGTGTACGACGGATGTAGTCGGCTATCTTGGCGTTGTTATTTTATTGTTTTCTTAGCTATCTAGTTTTTTTTGATTTTTTTTTTTTATGATTTGAGACAGAAGAAAGGTTGGCTGCATTTGCTATCTTGGTGCAGGATGCTCTGGATACGGAATGTCTGGCATAGTCCGTGGCAGACGACATTCGAGCAAGGGCTGGAGCGGTTTGCATAAACATTGTGATGGCAGTGTGGTCGCCATAGACAAAGGATCTGGCCTGACTCTGGACAGTGAGAGAGGCAAAGAGGCAAAGAGAGCACAAAAAAATATATGGCATTGGTTTTGGGCGTTTTCTGTTTTCTGTGTTTTCTGTGTTTTTTTTTTTTTTTTTTTTTTTTTTTTTTTTTTTTTTTTTTTTTTTTTTGTTTTTTGTGTTTTTTTTTTTTGTTGTTTTTTTTTTTTTTTTTTTTTTTTTTTTTTTTTTTTTCTTTTATTTTTATTTTTTTTAATTTTTTTTTTTTTTTTTTTTTTTCTATAAATAAAAAAAAAAAAAAAAAAAAAAAAAAAAAACAAAAAAAAAACTCACCCCGAAACTGGCTCCCCAAATTGCAAATCACCACCGGCTTGTCGCTGTCGGGCGGCGCAAACAGCGACGGATACATGGGCACGCCCAGAAAATCGCGGCTCCAGGCCGCCGGCATCAGGGGGTGGAATCCGCGCAGCGAGAGCAGCCGATGCAGGCGTTTTTCGTCGCGCGTCCACGTCTCGTAGCCGTCGATGGCGGCGACGCCCTCGGCGTAGGCCGTCAGCTCGTCCTCGTCAACGTCCCACGCAGAGCACTCGTCGCCGCTGTCGCCGCTGTCGCCGCTGTCGCCGCGGTTCTTGCTTCCGTTGCTCTCGATCTTGACGAGGCCGCCGGCTCCACTGCTTCCGTGCGACTCGTCTTCAAAGACATCCAGCCACCTTTGGACCTCGTCTTTGTCCTCGTTGTCGGCGCCGGTTTCGTCCGTGTCCATTTCACTGCCGTCGTTGTGGTTGTTGCCGCCGTCGTCGTCCTCCTCTGCTTCCGCCTCCGCTTCAACTTTGGCAATCAAGCTGCCCTCATACTTTTCGTCCCCGAAATCCTCGTCATGGCCGCCCAGGTCACTGCTGCCGCTGCCGGCGCCGTCAACGTCCATTCCACCCTTGTCCTCGCTGAAATAAGCCGCTGCAGGCAAGAGGTGGCGCACCTGCCGCGGCCGAGGATAAAGGTATGCTTTCCCGGTCGGCAAAGCGAAAAGCGAGCTGTCCGCGTCGCCATCGCCGTCGCCGTCATTGCTGCCGTCAATGTCGGTGTAGCCTCTGACGCGGATCATGTCCACCTCGTCCACCGCGCTCGACGAGGCCGCCGAGTCGGACGCGGCCGTTGCCGCATCCTGGTCCTCTTCCTCGTCGTCGCCGGTCTCGGCAGCAGCGCCAGCGTCAGCGTGGGCAGCCGTCGACGACGAGTAGTGGGTCAGGCGAAGCAGAGGGAAACGGTCTATCCAGGATGTGGCGGCGGTGGCGGGCGCTGGGCCTTCTTCTTTCGCGCCGTCATGCCCCGGCGTACTGCGCATCCCGCCGGGAGCACGCCACCGACGAGCAACCGTCGAAGCGCTGCGGTCGCTCAGCGGCGGTGTCGAGCGTCGCTTTTGGCCCACGCGGTAGTTGTCGTTGTTGTTGTTGTCGCCACCGCCGCCGCCATAGCGATAGAGCGGCGTCGACACACCCGTCGATGCTGTTGTGGCGCTGGGCGACGGCGGAGGCGACAGCGACAGGGGCGTGGAAGATGGTGGCGTCTTGGGGGCAGATGCTGCCGACGCCGATGTTGTGGATGCAGCTCTGTCTTCGCCGGAACGGCTAGGATGCGAACTCGCCGCAGAACTGCGAAACAGGCCAAACAGCGGCATGGCGACCGATAGACGTTTGTTGAACCAAGTATGCAGCGTATGAAGAGATGTGGTTTCTGTGTGTGCGGAACACGTAGAGCCAGAATGCTGAGTGAATAGAATGTGATCATGTGCTCTTTGCCAATAACTCTTTCTGTCTATTTCTGTCACTCTCTTTCACTCCTTCTCTCTGTCTCTCTCTGTCCCTGTCTCTCTGTGTCTCTGTCTCTCTCTGTCTCACTCACTCTCTGTCTCTTTTCCGAATGGACGATTTGGTATGAAAAGACGCCGACCTGGTGTGAAAGACGCAGACCTGGCATGAAAAAACGCCGACCTTCGAATTGAGAAAGTCGAAATGGGTCAAGGCCAGTTTGAACACGGTCGGCTGCCAGCTGCAGCTTTTAAACCAGCCCAACAACGTTGCAGACAGCCGTTTTCTTTGTGCTGGCCACTGCTTCAAGGGATGGGATAATAATAGAGAAAGCCGTCGTTGGACGTTTTCGGCTGCCTTTGTACAAAAGTATGTGCCTGTTGGACCTTTGGCTTCTTTAAGCTCGGGTTTTGTTTTCGTTTTTGATCATTGTCACAGTTATTCCGAGGTCGCTGGTTGGGCCGCAGGCGTCACCCCCCCGTCTGTGCCCTTGCCAGTTCTTGCCAATTTATGACTCTCGACGAGGAGGCAGCAACCCCGCCATCCGCGCCTTCCTTTCGTCGCTGAAGGAAACGCGACAGCAGGAAGAAGAAGGAGCAAGGAACCGCTTAGCTAACGGCCGATTTACATTTGGAGAGCTGCTGAAAGAGTGAAATAAAGCACAATCTTCCTGAGAAAACCAGCCATTCACGCTCAGTGTGCTACAAGACGCCAGCATCATTGCCTATTGGCTGATTTGCAGAGCAACAAAGCAATATTACTGGGCCGTTCAAAAGGGCATCCAAAACTTGCCAATATTGCGTCGTAAAATGAACCACAGTTTGAGCCACCAAACAGGTCATATCAGACTGCGACCCAATGCCAAAAAAAAGTGCCATATTTCTCACGCATCGTCAAAAATGTCTACGACATCCAAACTGGGGCTACGCACACAAACTCGTTGACAAGGAACAAAACATCTTGTGATAACTGTTGAAAATCGCCACTCACAACCGGATAAAGCCTCGCATCGGTCGTCCACTTGGATAATGGTTCAGCCACAGCGCACCGCAACCAAAAAAGAGACATCTGTGGCATGTGAGCCTCATCTCTCGGAGTATTAATACGACACATGAGATACATTTCTCATGCTTGCACAGTAAATACAGTGTAAATGAGTCTTGCCAGTTCGCCTTACGTGTCACCGCCTTCCTGTTATGGCGACGCCCGTCCCCGGAAGCTGCCCCACTATTTCTGCCTCCATGCAAGGGCGAGCTCCCTACGCGACCCTTCCTTCAAACTTGCTGGCTCATCTTTTTCCTCGTTTCTTTCCTTCAGTTTAAACAATCACGCCCCTGTTAAAAAAACAAAAAAAACAGCTTTGTGTGTACAACCATCGCATCTCATTATAGAATTTTGGCCTTTTATTCCAACTCCTACCCTCATCTCGGATCTTCGTTTCTCCTTTTATTTACTTTTTTAGGGGGGATTTGGGTCGCTCGCACACGGAAATGCCTGCTGTCGTATCGACTGGCTAGATTTTTTCCCGTCTCTTCTTTCTTTGCGCTCTTGCAAACGGCGCTCTGTCGCTTCGCTCATTTCTCGAAACAACCAGACAAAGAAAGAAAAAAAAAAACCTTTGATTAAAGCGGTCTCCCTTGCCCTATTTTTGCCTATTTGCCCACGATGACTGCCGCCAATACTGCTGTCGCGACCGACTGGAGCAAGCTCAAGGTTGTCGATCTCAAAGCTGAGCTGAAGCTGCGCGGCCTCTCCACGGCCGGTCGCAAAGACGAGCTCGTCAAGCGCCTCGCTTCCGCCGGCGACCAAGCGGCTGGGACAGATAACGATGGAGTTGCGGACAAGGAGGTGGATAAAGGCGCTCAAGAGATAAACGCGGAGGAGGAGCCGGAGCCTGTTCCGGAGCCGGTTTTGGAGAAGGAACAAGAGCAGCAGGCCCGTCCAGAGCAGCCAGAAGCCGACGAGACATTGCAGGCTGAGGCGCAGACTGAAGCGCAAGTTGAGCCGCAGCTGCGCGAGGAAGAGCCGGCGAAAGCAGAGACAGAGCCAGAACCAGAGCCTGCCGACGTCGAAGCCATCATACCTGCTCCAGCCGCCGCTCCAGCCGCCGCTCCAGACGCCACTTCTGAGCCAGAGCCAGCTGTCGAGCCAGCTGATGTCACGCCGGCCGCCGAGCCCGCCCCTGTACATGATGAAGACGCGGCTCAGCGCGAGGAAAACAAGCGCAAGCGCCGATCGGTGAGCCCGCCATCGTCGCCTGGCCGAGGAGACGAGGCAGACGAGCGGCAGCGCGGCAAGCGACTGCGCACCGAGGATGACGCAAAGACTGGCAACAAGCTGGATGCCGACGTGGCTGACGCACAGCAACCGCCAACGCCACTTTCGGCGCCTGCGGAAGCGGACGACGACAAGATGCAGACTGAGGCGCCGGCTGGGAACGAGGCGCCAAGCAGGGACAGCACGCTTGGCGTCAGCAACGTTATGGACGAAGATGCCCGAGACATTGCCGACGCCGATGCTGACGACGCTGGCGATGGCGACGAAGGGGATGCCAATGTCCCGCCCGCGCTGCACCCAGCCACGACGGCGCTTTTCATCAACAATCTGATGCGCCCGCTGCGTCCGGCCATGTTGACGGAGCATCTGGTGTACCTGGCCACGCCGCCGGCGGAGCGCCAAGGCACGCCGGACGCGTCGGTGCTGCAGGACTCGTACCTCGACAGCATCAAGACGCACGCCTTTGTCGTATTCCGCTCCGTGCGCGCGGCCGCCCGCGTGCGTTCGGCCCTGCACAACCGCGTGTGGCCGGACGAGAGCAACCGCCGGCCGCTGTGGGTGGACTTTGTGCCGCCAGAGGCCGTGCCCGGCTGGATTGCCCAGGAGCAGGAGGCGGAGCGCGACGGCAACGCCAAGGGCCGCATGCGCAAGTGGGAGGTGGTGTACACTCGGAGCAGCGAGGCGACGGCCGCTGGGTCGCCGGACGACGGAAAGATCGTGGCCACTCTGTGCGAAGTGGGCAGCGGCGCTTCCGCGCCCGACGGGCTGCGGAGCCAGCCCGAGCCAGCCGCAGCCGCCGAGCTTGCGGGTGAGGCGGCGGCGGCACCTGCTCCTGGGCGGCCTGTGTCCCCGCTGCCTTTTAATCCGCCTCGCGGGCCCGCACTGGATGCAAGGGACGGCGAAAGAGGCGGCCGCAACCGGAATGGCGGTGGGCCGGATGCCGTGCCGCTGGACGCGGTGCGGACCACGCAGGCCGCCCCGCCCATCGACTACCAGCCGGTGCACCCGGATCTTGCGGACCGGCGCAAAGCCAACATGCGCCAGATGATGTTGCCGCGGCGCGAGGCGGCGGCAGCGGTGGCCCGGGCCGCCGGCGGCGAGTACTCGGAGAACTACAACCGCTACACGTTTCGGGATGGCGACCAGCTGGTGGACCGCGGACCGGAGATGTTCGACGGCATCCGGCCGCCGCCTGGCGCCCGGCGACTGCCACGGGCGGGCCGAGGTGGCCGCAATGGTCGGAGAAGAGGACCGAGACTGGGCGGCGCCCCGGACAGCAGCGGCAGCCGCGATCCGTTGGGTCAGCCGTGGGTGCGAGATGGCGGCGCGGGCGGAGGCAGCACTGGTGGCGGGTTCTTTGGTCGGCCACGGTACGACGACCGGCGGGACGACCGACGGGACGACCGACGGGACGACCGGCGGGATAACCGACGCTTTGATGACCGGCGCTTTGATGACCGGCGCTTTGACGATCGGCGGCTGGACGACCGGCGCGACCAGCGGGGCTTTGACGATCGCCGTTCCGACAACCGCCACAATGACCGGCGCTTTGACGACCGCCGCAACGACCGGCGATTCGACGATCGGCGGTTTGACGACACGCGCCGCTTTGATGACCGCCGGCGCGACGACCGGCCGCCGCGGCAAAACGATTGGGAGTATGGCAGCAGGGGCAACGGACGGCGCAACGACGGGTATCGGGAACGGTGGTGAGGAGGAGCTGTCGAGAGGGTGACAGAAAACGATGATGGAAGTGAACTGGAGAGAACCGGAGAACGGAAGTGAAAAACGGTGACCATCTAGATGCGCAACAAAAAGAGAAAGGAACGATAGGAAAGGGAAAACAATGGTTTTTTGCTACCGCAACGACGAAAAAGGAAAAAAAGGGGGGAACAAGGGTATTAACAGGCGTCTGGCCGTGTGAATTCAGAAAAATGTGCTTTTCTTTTTTAAATGGACACGGGAGCAAAACAAAAAAAAAAAAAAAAAAACATTTGACGTCAATTTAGTTTAGGTCAGGATGCAAAAAAGAGCAAAACAAAGTATTGCAAAAGTATTAGAAAGCCAAATACAGAGTGAAAAGCAAGGCCAACCCAAAACAAACAGCGCTATCTCCAGCAAAACCATCTTTTCCAACTATGCCAATAACACCCCCCTAGACCATCATCCACAGCAGACCGGCCTAGTTCTGCACGGCCGTGACCAGCGGCGAGGGCTCGACGCCGACGCGCTCCTTGCTGAGAATGTCGACCAGCAGGCGCGACGGGCGGTTGTCCTTGTAGACCTGGGCGCTGTCCTTGTACTGCTTGACATTGGCCAGGTACTTGTCGAACAAGAAGGAGCTGTCCATGGGGCCGCCCTTGGCCTCGGGGTGGAACTGGGTGGAGAAGATGGGGCGCGACGTGTGGATCATGCCCTCGTTGCTGCCGTCGTTGAGGTTGACAAAGTACTCCTTGAATTCGCTGGGCAGGGTCTCGGCGTTGACGGCGTAGCCGTGGTTCTGGCTCGTGATGTGGCACTGGCCGGTAGTCAACTGGGGGAGTGTTAGCATGGCTCTTGAACTGGCAGCTGGCAACTGGCAACTGGCAACTGGCAACTGGCAACTGGCAACTCGCAACTGGCAACTGGCAACTGGCAACTGGCAACTGGCATCTGGCATTCGGCAACTGGCAACTGGCAAGTGCCAAGCTGGCAACTTCCAAAACAGTACAGGCAAACAAAACGGGAGGCAAAACTTACATCGAGCGACGGAATGTTGTGGGCGCGGTTGCCGTACTTGAGCTTGATGGTGCGGGCGCCGGCGGCTAGGGCGAGCAGCTGGTGGCCGAGGCAGATGCCCATGATGGGCACGGGCGACTCGGCCATGAGGCGGCGCAGGCTGTAGATCGTTTCCTGGCAGTGGGTGGGGTCGCCGGGCCCGTTGGAGATGAAGACGCCGTCGAAGTGGTCGGCGACCTTGTGGATGGGGAAGTCGTAGGGAAAGACGGTGACGGCGGCGCCGCGGCTGACCAGGCTGCGCAAGATGTTCTCCTTGACGCCGCAGTCCAGCAGGGCAATGTGGAAGGCGGCGTCGGGGCCGGCCTCGACGACAAAGGGCGCCTTGGTGCTGACGCGCTTGACCAGGTTGATCTGGCCGGGGTCGACAAAGCTCTCGTCCTCGTCGGCGTCGTACTCGTCGCCGATGGAGATGCGCGCCAGCGACGAGCCCTGCTCGCGCAGATACGTCACGATGGCCCGCGTGTCGACGCCCGAGATGGCGGGGATGCCCTCGCGCGCGCACCAGTCGCCCAGGCTCTCGACGGCGGTCCAGTGGCTGTACTTCTCGGCCACGTCGGCCACCACCACGCCGGCGCACTGGATGTGCGGCGACTCAAAGTACTTGAGCAGGTTGTACTGGTCGCGCTCGCTCGACGGCACGCCGTAGTTGCCAATCAGCGGCTGCGTGAACACCAGGATCTGGCCCCGGTACGACGGGTCCGTCATCGACTCGGGGTAGCCCACCAGCGACGTCGTGAACACGGCCTCGCCCGACACGTTCGAGTTGGCCCCAAACGCCGTGCCGTGGAAGATGGGCCCGTCGCGGATCGTCAGCGTCGCCCCCACCTTGTTCGCCGGCGCAAACGACCGCTTGCGCCCGGCCGGCATCTTGCGGCCCTTGCTGCCCGTGCTGCCGTCCACCACCGCAGCCTCGTTGCTGCCGGTCGTGCTCATCATTCGCGCCGCTGCAAACACGGAGCCGCGCAAGAGCGGCGGCGTCCGCCGCCCCAGCGGCTTCGTCAGGCCATGCTGCGCGGAAAAGATGCCGGCCGAGGCAGCAGCCGGTTGGCCCAGGCGAAGAGTCAGTCGGAACAACATTAGATGTCGAGACGGTTGACTTAAGGTTGGCAAGAGAGAGAGTAAAAGAAGCGTTCCTTCTGAGAGCAGGCAAAAAACCTAAGCTGATCGGGCCCTCCACAGATGATCTAAAAAAGAAGTGAAAACGATCGAGTCAGAACAGAAGACGACGTTGAGGAGAGAGGCCACAACCGTGCAGCTTGTGTGAAACTAGAATTGGAACTGGCCAGACTCTCGCAGCTCGAGTCGAGCAACAGAAAGAAACGAACCTGACAAATAGTCCTAATAAAACGATCGATATCAGCAACGTGTAAACGGCAGCGCCCCGAACAGAATAACACTTGAAACGGCCACTGCACGCCTCAATTGAGCCAGGAAATCATGGAATGAGGCCGACAAGACGTGCACGCAAGAAGAAAGCCCAGGTGAAAGGCTCACGCTCCCCATGTTCAACTTACCTGAGAGGTGAAGATTGACGGGCGCCCGTTCATAAGGGCAGTTTTTAGCCGAGTCAGCTGGTTGAAAAAGAAAAGAAGATGGGGAGAGGAAGGAGGGTTAAAAAAAAGTAAAATAGTAGGCAAGTGGACAGCTATCGAGCAGAAAAGCCTGCGTATCGTATGGGCAGTACGGCCAGTATAGTGGAGGTTGGTGGTGTCGACAAGAGCAAAAAAATTTCACGACCCAGACGAAAAATTCTTTAAGCACCGAATGACTCCTTCAATATTTCGGTCCTGTTCTTTCTCTCTTTTTTTTTTTTTTTTTTTTTTCTGGCTCCCCCTGGCTTTAGTGGGGGCGGGGCGACTCACAGCTTCCTTCCAATCCAGTCCCAATTTCCCAATTGCTCGGGTTATGTAATGGCGCTACTTCCTATCCGTCTGGGCCAGCTGGGGCACTCCGAGAACGGCACCCGAAGCAGAAATTTCAGTGTGTTCGTGTTTGGCAACAACGGGCAGAGATTCGTGAAGGCTTCATTCCAGCTGGCTGTAAGGAGTATCCATAATAACAACTCTCAACATTGTCCGACAGCCTTTTCCCAGTTCAAAAAATGTAAACCTAGCTTTTCAATTTTCTGTCTACACCGTAATGCCAATTATTTTTGTCTTGTCACAATGCCATTGCCATGGCTGATTGTCGCTGAACGTCCGATGATGGTCTGCACCGTTGATTATAATGCACCCAGTTCCTTCAGCTTGGCGATCAGGCCGTCCACGTCCTCCACCTTTCCGCCGCCTTGGCGTGTAGGGGGTTCTGTCCTTGTTAGACGGATGGAAGAACAGAAAACTAAGAAGAGCAAGAAGAGCAAGAAGAGCAAGAAGAGCAAAAAAAGCAAAAAAAGCAAACAAAAGCAAACAAAAAACCCCACACCAAAAACCACACACCTGTAACTTTAAGAATCTTGAGCCGCTTCTGGGCGGCCATCTCAGCCAGGCCGTAGTCGCCCAGCGTCTTCTTGGCCAGCGGCTTCTTCTTGGCCTTCATAATGTTGGGCAGCGTCACGTAGCGCGGCTCGTTGAGGCGCAGGTCGGTGGTGATGACCATGGGCAGGCTGGCCTGCACCGTCTCGACGCCGCCGTCCACCTCGCGCACGACCTTGACGGAGTCGGCGGCAAACTCGATGCTCGACGCCTGCGTGGCCTGCGGCCAGCCCAGCAGCCCGGCCAGCATCTGGCCCGTCTGGCCGGCGTCGTCGTCAATGCTCTGCTTGCCCAGAATCACCAGGTTGCTGCGCTCCTCCGCCACCATCTTGGCCAGCAGCTTGGCCACCGTCAGCGGCTCCAGCTCTGCCTCGTTCTCGTCTGCCGCCGCCGCCTTCGAGCCCGCCGTCGTGTCGACCAGAATGGCCCGGTCTGCCCCCATGGCCAGCGCCGACCGCAGCACGTCCTGCGCCTTGGCCGGCCCCGCCGACACCACGCAAATGTCCTCCACCCCGCCCGGCGCCCGCTTCTTTTCGCGAATCTGCACCGACTCCTCCACCGACAGCTCGTCAAACGGGTTCATGCTGTGCTTGACCCCCGAGCGCTCCACTCCCGTCTGAGCCTTGTTGACTCGTGGTTTGACCTGCTTCTGTCAGCCGTTGTCCTGCTCTCCGTCGTCCTCCTGCTCTTCATTCGACGTCCTGCTCTTCATTGCTCGTCCAATTGCATTACCGCCGTTCACCGCGAAGACAAAAAAGGCACCACACACACAAAAAACAAAAAAAGAAAAAACTCACCGCATAGTCAATCACCCGCTTCACGGGCACGAGAATCCTAAGAGCCGACATGGCTGTAGTATGTTTCCTCTTCGTTTGCTCTCGTTGCTGCTGTCTGGAGATGGTCGTGGCAACGAGTCAATCAGCAAGAAGTGCAAGTGCGAGCAATGGCATGTAAAACATGGAATTTCGAGGTGCGCCTTCGCAGCAGTCTTATGGTAACCGCGGCTAAGGTCGGCTTCCCTATTCGTCGTACTAAATGATAAAACCGATGGAAAACTCGGCCAACTCCTCGGTCACCACTATATCCATATGACACGTGACACACGTGATACGGAAACCACAAAGCCCCCCCCCCCCCCCCACTTGCGAAGCTTTTGCTGCACAGCTTCAACGTCGACGAGCAGCAAAACCTGCCGTCTACAACATGCCATTCTTCTATCCTCGCTTGTATACAGAACATAAGGAGAGGGACATAAACAAAAAAGGCTCGCCTATCTAACGTAGAACAAACAAAGAACACGCCTTTAATCAAAAGGAAAGATGTATCAAGAAAACGACTTCAGCCAAAAGTAGAAGAAACTTGATAGAAGAAAGACCGAGAAAAGGACAGACTGAAAATCACCAGTCAGCCCATTCTTCGCTGCCCTTGTGGTTGCCGCCGTCAACGCCACTGCCACCGCCGGCACCGCCGGCACCAGACCCCGTCCCCGACCGCTTCGACATCGCCGCCGTCCCAATGGCGCTGGCCGTGGTTTTGCGCTGGTCGGCAATGGCCGAGAAGTCGTCCCAGAACCCGCGCTTGGACTCGTCGAGGCCCGACACGGCCGCGTACTGGTGGCCACCGCTGCCAGCACTGGAGCCTTCGACAAACCGGTGGAAGCTGTCCTGCGCGGTGCGGGCGCCTTGCTGGGCAGACCGGGCAACCGTGCCGCCCACGACGCGGGCCTGAGCAGCCAGTTCGGACTCGGCAATCTGTCATTGTTGAATTGTCAGCTAGGAGGAAAATACAAACAAAGCGACAAAGCGACAAAGACGGCCAGAAGCCGAGAAACAGATCAGAGAAAAAATAGTCAGGAATCATTGTCAGGGATCCTTCTTCAACAAAAACAAAACGACATCCCCGGGCATCGTACCTGCTTGGCTGTTGGCTGGATGTAGTCCGAATTCACCGTCATGGCCGTCTTGGTCACGGTGCTCGCAAACCAGCCAAACCCTTTGGTCAACGCCGCCACGGGATCGCGCTGCAGATCGTCTAGGCGCGGCAAGCCCGACGACGCTCCGCTGTCCGACGACGGCGCCGGAGTGTTGCCGAACCCGCTATACCGCCCCCCTTGGCTGGGTGGCACATGGTCTGGCCGCGACGCGTTTTCCTCGCCCAGCTTGGCAAAGTATTTCTCGTCCACCTTGATCTTCCCGCCGCCGCCGCCGACGCTGCCACTGCCGCTCAAACTAGGGCTCGCCGTCCTGCTCCCGCCCAGCCGCACAGGTGCCTGGTTGAATGATGATGCTGATGACGACACGGATGCCGCTGCAGCTTTGGGTATTGTTGCTTTGCTTCCCGCCGCTGCCGCCGACCGTCCCGTGTACTCGCGGCCCTCGACCTTGGCCGTCAGCCGCTCTTTCCACTCCTCGCCGACCTCGCCGGAATACCGCTCCTCAATCGTCGCATCGTCCCAGCTGATGCCGCGCATCTTTGTTTCGGCATGGTTGTCAAAGAAGGCCCGCCAGCCCGCGTTGCCGCCGAGGCGCATGCGCTCAATCTCCGCTGCCTTGAAGGCGTCCATGGAGATGGACCGCACAAACGAGATGTGCACGCCGAGGCCGCGATGGACGCCCGCACACGTGAGACATATAAAGATGCCAAACTTGGGAGATGCCCATTGTGGAGATGGCGCATTGCAGTCGCAGCATATGTTGTTGTTGTTTTCTTTCTGGATCGCTTGCAGCTGGGAAGACAGTCAGCAAAGCAAAAAGGGGGGAAAAGGAGTCGAGTCTCTCAAAAGCTCCCCCAGACAAACAAGAGAAACAGACTGAAAGGGAACCAAAAAAAAAAAGAAAAAAAAACACACCTTGGATCTTGTTTCCGGATCTACCTCCCACATTCCCTTGGACGCCATCGCGACGACTCCCCCGTAGCTTTCGGTGATTAGTTTGACTGATTCGATGTTTCTATTTCTCGTCTCCGAACTGTTTCACAGTTGGTGTTGCTTTTTGTCGACTCAAGTCCGCCGTCTTGAATTTTATCACTCTTCCATTCCTCATCACATTTACTGTCCGTGCCGGTTAAATGTGCCAAAGCTGGAAGAGAACAAGAAGGGATACAAATTGGCGTTGGCTTTGACGTCTCGGGTAATATTTTGAGTTAGGAAGGGAGCGACAAACTCAAACTTGGGGGAATGTGCACAGTTGTTACCGACTGTCTCCCTCACGCATTTAGTGAGGGGTTAGGGTCCAGATCGTCGCTACGCGCTCTGGGACCGCTCTACTCCGTACTACTACAGAGTCCTCCTCCACAACCCGACTAACGCTAAATGGACAATTAGGCTCTCAGCACAACAGTTGCGCATCTGCCAGCCCATGTTGCCGCTACGTATGGATACAAACCAAGAGAGCCAAGTACGACGTATTAGGAATAAGATTGAAATTTTGTAATCTTACGTAGTTAGATAAAGGCGCAAATGGTCCCCGAAGTCTACTTGCCATGAAAATGAAACCCGTACCAGAAGACGCCAGGAAGAACTGTCACCAAATCCACTACTTTTTTTTATTAAGTCTCCCCACAGCTCTTCCCATCTCGCAACAAGTCTACCAATAAAACAGCTCTTGTTAAGAGAGAAAAAAGATGCCCTTGCCAAGGGATTGGTAGACCAAAGGCAGGTAAAGGAAAAGAAAAGGACATAAGAATAAAGGGAAGGGGGGAACGCCTTCTATGGTGACGGGTCCAGGGAAAAGAAAATTGAGAAACTGGGGACTAAAAAAAGCAGTACTCAACGGTACTTGTCAGTGTGTTCTTCTCGCCCGGTTTGTTAAAGCTGTGCCAAACCAACATGCCACAAAAGTGCATTCCAGTTTTAAGCTGTAGCAGCCGGGGCTTCGGCTTCAACGTGGTTGCCGTTCGTCTCCCCCTCAGGAGCGTTTGCCTCCTCATCGGTCTTGTCCGGGCTGTCAATGGCAACTTTGACAGCAATCTCGCGGCCCTCAATCTCCTTCCCGTTCATCTCGGCCACAGCCTTCTGCTGCATCTCCTCGGAAGCCAGGGTGACGAACCCAAACCCGCGGCCCTTGCGAGGTTCACCACGAGCCTGAAGCTTCTTAATCATGAAACGGGGAATAGGGCGCAGGGCGATTTTGGCAGTCGACGGTTGGTAGGCGGCAAACAATTCCTTGAGCTGTCGCATGCGTTAGTGCCAGGCACAAAACAAAAAAGGTCAAGGCTCAATAATCAAGACCAACATACCTTTTCCTCCGTCAGATCGTACGGGAGGTTAGCGACCATAACCTTTGTCTTGGAAGGAATACCGTCGGCCGGGGGGCCCCGCTCGCGGCGCTCGCGTTGTTGACGCGGCTGGCTGGACTTCTTGCCCTCTTCCTCGGCGGGTGCCGCGTTGGTGACATCCTTCAGAGGCTCGGAGGTAGCGGTGCCAGACGCTGCTTCGCCTTCGCCAGTTGCGCCATCCTCCTGAAAAGTCAGACTTGGAAAAAAACAAATATTGAAAGCATCGCTTCGCCCCCCCAAAAAAACAACTTTGAAATAAACGCAGAGGGTATCTACTTACGGTACGTCCACCACGGCCACGGCCACCGCGGCCACGAGCAGACCTGCCGCCACGACCGCGTGTGGACTGACGGCGCCGTGCACCATCTCCATCACCGTTGGCGCCGTCCTTCTCGCCGGCTGCCTCAGGCTTGCGGGCAAGCTGAACAGAAACCTTGCGTTCAAGGATCTCCTTGCCCGAAAGCTCAGCTACAGCGCGCTCGGCCTCAGACGGAGTCGAGAGGTCAACGAAGGCATAGCCAACGGGGCGCTCTGTGCGCGGGTTCGTAGGGATGGAAACGGCCTCGCTATTATTTCAAGTAGTTAGCACATGATAGAAAAAGCTTGATGATGCAACATCTGTGACGCGTCAAAGTGTCGAGTTCATCAAGTGGCGAATTTCCAATAAGCCAAATCTGCCAGCTACGCGCATCGCGTGACACACAAAAAAAATTAAAGGGCAACTATGCGATAAAAAGTGATATCACAAAATATAGCATTTGAAAAGAGAAACAAAAAAAGGACAGGACAAGCAGGTGAAAAGGGTATGAAGATGTCAGGAAGTGGCGAACCGCATGCAAAAAAAAAGGTGCTTGAAGTTGAAAAAAAAAAAAAAAATCCGTATGTATGCCTGCTGCAGAGCTTCGAACTTCATGCGCAACCACGAAAATGAGAAGATGGGAAAATCAGCAGAAAATATACACTTACACAAGGTATCCCTTAAAAAATTCTTTCAGCTCCCCTTCGGTTGTCGCGTACGCGAGGTTGCCGATGTAAAGTCGGCGTCCCTCTGCGGCACTGGCAAGGAAGGCATCTGTTTTTTCGTCGGTTTTGCCAGAGATGGTAGTGTTGGCCAGAGTGGCGGTCACGTCATTGACGGCAGCGTCAGCGGTTTTCTCAGCGGATGCAGACATGATGAGCGATGTGCGATTTGAAAATGTCGGGGTCTTTTAGTTGACTGGAAGAGAAGAGTAGGTTGAACAGATCGACGTTTTTTTTTGTCGGATTTCACACGGAGCTGATTTAGACTCTGGAGACGAAGGGGAGCGAGCAGGGTAGCTTGGTGCCCTAGAATACAGAGGAAGAAAGGGGGGAGGCGGAAAAGGAGACGACAGAATGTGTCTGTTGACTTGGATATGTTGCGGTGATGATCTTGAAAGTTGGGGATGGAAGATGGAAAAGAAGAGAAAGGGGAGGACAGAAAAAAAAATATGGGACTTATAAGGGGAGCATTACACCGCGCAGAAAAATATAAATTTGAAATGAATAATAATAATTAGCAGGTACATATACAACAGCAAGAAAGGCGTTTTGTTCGCCAGGCGACCATAGTTGCGCAACAAAAAAAAATTTTTCTGGTACATTTGTCAAGTTTTAGGGGAAGGTGCACTGCAACATGCAGGGACTGTGATTGGAAGTAAGTACCGGAACAAGCATATTTGAGGGAAGGTACGGAGTACACCGTACCTCGTCGCTGCCATGGCGAACTGGTTGCCGAGCCTGCAAGGCGTTACAAGCACGGCCGGTGACTGTAAAGGGGCGAGAACTGCGAGTATCCTTACTATGTCAGGGGCTAGGCGTGGCGTTCTGCGGCCGCACAGGGCTAAAAAGGAGCCAATCCTAGCAGAGTTGCACCTTCCAAAGCAACCCATACGAGAAAGTGCAGCAGGTTTTGCTACGCTCCGACCAGGTCAGGACACCTAAATCACAGTAGCGCCTTCTTGCTTTTCTTTCCATCGACTTCTTTTTTCCTTACCCCCTTGCCACATCCCCTTTTTTTCTTTCCGAGAAGTGCACCGCTGCACGTCGGATCACATCTGTAAGTGTATGGATATTTTCAACAAAATTGCGCTCAGCCCTTCAAACGCGCTTTCCGCTTGCGGGACAACAAAGTCAAAAAAATGGCAAGACCAAACGTGAAGGAACATCTAGCTTCTTTGTAGAGATATATCAAGAAAGCGCACTTTCTTTGTAGAGATATGTCAAGAAAGCGCAGTGAATGGCCCAAGCCAGGAAAGAAAGCAGAAAAGTATACAAAAATGTACTCGTAATATTTCAAACGAGTACGAGTATTGGGGCAGAAGATGACAAGCTGGGATCATCAAAATGGTTGGACGAACGCGCGCGTGAATTGAAAACACATGTGGAGCACAGAGTCGTGTTTTTGCTGGGTCAGAGTTCCGTCCAGCCTTGTCAACATCTTTACCCTGGTGGTGGTCGTGTACGGGGAGTTTTAGTCTTCGGGCGTAAAAGATTTGGCCCCTAATAGCGCCTATGCACAACGGCAAGGCTCTCCGGCTGACTGAAACTTTTTTGTCTGGTCAGATTGTCGAGTTCGCTCCAAATGAGTCAGAAGCAACAAAGGCTGCCTGCGTGGCTGCAATCGTTTCGAAAAGGTGCAGCCCTGCTGAAGGAACTACAATACCGTTGCTGAGTTCACATGAGACATCATCCGAGGAAAACATAAGCCTCCCAAACGAAGCCTTTGGGTGGTATGGCAACAAACGAGCATTGTCAATAATCCTCTGGTTGGAGCCGAGATCGGATAGGCACATGTACCTCGCCATACATTAATATGTTGGACAGTACATTTCCGAACGCCAATTCTGACTCGTCTTTAACGCCAAAAAAAAAACTGGAAAATAGCATATAAAATTCCAGTCTGCGTTGCGACATAAATGGCTCGAATACAACGAATACTGATTGCTGTGCAACTACGAATAACTCGACAATTCGACGTTTACTTTTGAAAATTGAGCGATCGTTAGGAACAGGCCGGTAGCTTGTAGATTCACGCCTTTATCGAGGCAGAATTCTCATCACAACATGGCGCTCCCGGCAAGGCGCATCCTCATTTTGTATGCATCAGAAACGGGAAATGCCCAGGAGAAAGCTGGTGAAATTGACCGTATGTGTCAGCGGTTGAGATTCCACACAGAGCTGGAAGAGATGGACAATATTAAGCTGGTACGTCACACACTACCCACCTCGTGTTGATGTTTATTTAAAACAAAAGTCTTGTATTCACACGTCCTCCATAGAACGACCTTTTGCTGGACTACAGTCTGGTTGTGTTTGTCGTCTCCACAACCGGACAAGGTCAGTTCCCATCAAACGCTCGCTTGTTCTGGAAGAGCCTGCGTCGAGCAAAACTGCCGCCGAACTGTCTTTCTTCCGTTCGGTTTACTATTTTTGGGCTCGGTGACAGCTCATACCACAAGTACGCAAGAGTCCAGGAGACATTTGCATTCGGTTTCTTTCCTGTCTGAAATTGGTACGAGACAGTCATCTGACGCGTTTGGCAGATTCAATTGGGCATCTCGTCTGCTGTACAGCCGCTTGCTTCGTTTGGGGGCGCAGGAGTTGTATTCTCGCGGCGAGGGGGACGAACGGCACAATGAAGGGTACATCACACTGTTTTCGCAGAGCATGTTGTTGTGAAACGAAGCTTTGGAGATCCTGCTGACTTTCCGATATCGCCATACAGGATTGACAGTATCTATCACCCATGGGTGCAAGGCCTGAAAGCATTTTTATTGGAAACGCATCCTCTGCGTGCGCCTCTCGAAGCCATACCCGACAGTGAGCCGCTCCCTCCGAGATATTTCTTGAGGATAGCCACCACGGGGACGGCGAAGTTCAGTTCACCTTCAGCTCCGACTGTCTTACCGGCTTTCCCCGAGCCCTTGTGTTTGCCCGTCGAGAAAGGCAGGCCTGCTCGGGTTGTTCGTAACACAAGAATCACACCGCCGAATCACTGGCAGGATGTACGGTTGGTCAAGTTGGAAGTTACTCTCCCGGTCAATGAGCACAGCGCAACTCCGTCTCTGCTGCCCGGGGACGAGGTAACAGTGTTTCCCAAGAACTACCCAGAGGACGTGCAAAAGCTCATTGATTTGATGGACTGGAGCAACGTTGCCGATGAGCCTGTGGAATTTGCGTCCGAACGAACGCCGGCAGGCATGTATCGAGAATGGAAAGCGACGCTTCGCGACCTGTTGACACACTGCATCGATTTTAACGCGGTTCCGTCACGCACGTTTTTGGAAAAGCTCTCGCAATATACAACTAACGAAGACCAAAAAGAAAAGCTGCTGGAGCTGGTGCGTCCAGAGTTCGCACAAGAGTTCTACGACTTTACGTCCCGGCCGCGCCGGACAATTCTGGAAGTTCTCGCTGAGTTTTGGTCTGCAAAAGTTCCATTCCACATGATACCCGACTTGTTTCCAACCATCAGGGGGCGCGAGTACAGCATTGCCAATGGCGGAAGCCACTGGAGCATTCACGAGGCGGACGACTTGGACATGGATCGGCTTAGCCTAACAGGGCGTCGTGAAGTCGCCAGCGCCACCGACAGCAGTACAAGTTCGACATCTCTCACACCGCCACTTCGGGCTGCGGCTGGGGAAGCGGTGTTCACGCTCGACGTTCTTGCCGCCCTGGTGAAATATCAGACAATCATCCGAAAACCGCGAGAGGGGCTGTGC
The DNA here is from genome assembly GCA_019925385.1 of Raffaelea deltoideospora. NCBI lineage: Eukaryota > Fungi > Ascomycota > Sordariomycetes > Ophiostomatales > Ophiostomataceae > Raffaelea > Raffaelea deltoideospora. Next base: position 84,898 of record JADHKP010000046.1, on the reverse strand, counting down.
TCGCGCTACATCAGGAATCTGGCCGCTGGCACACGCCTGAGTGTCAAGATCAACCGGAGCGATCCGCCCCCCAGTGGCGCTCTCGCCGCCCAACGGCCGTTGCTTGCCATCGCTACCGGAACCGGCATCGCACCGATTCGCAGCCTGATTCAAGAGCGAAGCGAACACCCAACTGCTGCCAGAGCACTTCTTTTCTTTGGCTGTCGCAATGAGAAAGCGGACTTTTACTTTCGAGACGAGTGGGCGAAACTGCCATGGTTGACCGTTCATCCAGCCTTTTCACGAGACCCAAAAACAGCCGACGCAAGTCAAATCCAGGGCAAAACATACGTCCAAGGCGTGATACGGCAGCACGCGCGAGGCGTCTGTGAGCTGTTGGCACAGAATGCCATCATATGCGTTTGTGGCAACAGTGGCAAGATGCCAGCAGCAGTGCGAGAAGCTCTACGTGATGTCGCTATTGAGGGCGGATTCTGCCGTGACGCAGAAGAAGCTGAGCAATTGCTGTTTAACAACAAACGCGCAGAAGGCATCTTTTATTGGGAAGAGACATGGTAGCTTTCTGCTTTGAGCTCGTCTCATGAGAGCAGGTAATGCATGGCAGCTCATGAGCATGTCTAGATTTTGCTGCGATAATGGTGATACTCGCCATAAAAAACGTGTTTTGATTTCACAGACATATATACATTATATCAGTAGCAGCTGGCCACTTCCTCTGACTCCTTTCCCATACAATGTCAAGATACCAAACTTTCATATGCGACCTGCTCAGCTGCTTTGTTATCCTTTGTTTGAAATGTATTAGTCAGTGCCTCCTTCCCCCAGAACACCCGGACTCTGCTCGTCAAAACGGCTCGTCAAAACGTTTTCGGCCTTTTGGCCTTTCTGCACTCTGTCATTTTTCTGGTATGTTTTCTTTCTGCTGCTTCGACAGCATACTGCTGAATCAAGATGCTCGTCTAAGTAAATGCAGTCCCGCACTCAGGCTAACATTGCAAACAATCAACAAATAGGAGAGACATCGATCGGTCAAGTGATAGAACAGAACGAAAAAGAAGCACAATCTGAATGCTCAATATGCAGCGGTGAAACTTTGGAGTGCATAGGTATGGGAAGCGGTATTTCGCAGAATAGAAATGGGAAAGAAACAAACCCGGAAGAGAAAGTGGAAAAAAAAAGGAAAAAAGGGAAAAAAAAGGGAAGGGAGGAAAAGAGGAAGAAATAAAAAGAGACAAGAAAAACGTATACTAATGTGAGGATAAAGGCATCAAATGAGAAGACCAAGCCGAACGCCAATCGCAATGCAGGATGAAAGAACAAAGGAAACAGATATTATGAAGGCTCGTGAAGGCGGCGGTGGCACAGAGCTCCCAGGAGCGCTGTTTTTGGAGGTATGGGCAGCGGCTGTGGCTGATGGCTGGGACGCAGCCGGGCCAGAGCCTGGGTGGCTGACGGCATTGGTGCCAGTGATGATGGGTGGCGGCGTCAACGTCACGGTGGGACCAAAGGGCGCCGCAAAGGTCAACGAGCCGATGGTGACGCCACCGGGACCCATGGTCATGACGGCGCCGCCGGACAAGGTGGTGGTCATCGGAGCCGTGATGACATGATGGCGAGCATCGGTGGCGGTGGCGGCGGCGGCGGCGGTGGCACCAGCAATGATACCGTTGGGAGCCAGCGTATAGCTCTGGCCGTCCAAGACAAAGACCGAAGCATCAATCTCGGTAAAGGTGGCACCACCCACGAGCTCATACTGGGTCTGACCCGGCGACGCACGGGGGCCGCCCAGCGTGGCGCCGTGCACAGTGATGCCGCCAGGCCCGATGGTGATGAGTTCGCCGGCCACGTTGGTCACAGTGGGCGTGGCCATGGCCGGCACGCCTTGGCCGGGCCCTGACCCTGGCTGTGTCTGGCCATAGACGATGGTGTGGCCCTGGACGACGACCTGGTTGGGCCCAATGACAGTGATTAGCTCACCGCCAGCCACGACGACTTCGCTCATGGGCAAGCCGCCGCCATTGCCAACGCCAGCACCGCCAGCACCGCCAGCACCGCCAGCACCACCGCCTCCCCCTCCTGCTGCTGACGCGGGCGCAGCCGACACTACCACGGGGGTCAGCGTCATGCTGGCACCGTCGATGTCGACCGCATTCGGGCCAAGATAGACGGTCTGGGTGCCGTGGACGACGACGGTGCTGGGCTGCGAGGGGAGGTCGAAGACGGTGCCGTCAATGGTGGCGAGAGCGCCGCTGACGACGACGGTCATGCCGTGCAAGACGGCGGATGTGGGCGTGGGCACATAGACGCCTACGGCCTGTGCGAGGCCGGGGCCGGCCCCGAGGATGAAGGGCCGGCTCAGAGAGGAGCCGAGGCCGACGACCTGGGACGGGTCGATGGTGAAGGCGTTTCCGGCGACGGTGACGACGTGGGTGGGCGTGCGGCTGTCGTCGGTGTAGGTCTGGCCGTTGATGATGACGGCGCCCGGCGGCAGGGCAATGGTGACGGGGTCGGACGCAGCAGCGGGCGGCAGCGGCGCCATCGGGGGGGCCTTGTTGTCGTTGCCGCCGGGGCCCTGCTGTCTCCACGGATAGAAGGGCACGGTGAGCTGGGGGCTGTTCTGGTTGGGAGGCGAGTGCTCGTTAACAAAAGTGGTCCAGCGGACGGGGCCGCCGCCTGCGTCGCCAAAGTCGGGCACGGAGGTGGCGGACGGCAGCACGACGGTGGGCCCCTTGGCGGTGACGACGACGGTTGTGGTTGGGGTCTGCGCTTCCGCCGGGCCTTGGTCGGCGCTGGTGGTGCTGTCGGCCGTGTTGGTGGAGTAGCAGGTGGTGACGGCGGTGGCGGTGGCCCAGCAGTGGATGATGGGATACGAGCGCGAGAGCCGGTTTATCGGGACGCCGGTGGCGGCATAGCACCAGATCGAGGTGGTGTTGAGCAGGGTGGAGCCCAGCGGCAGCAGCGGCAGCGTCGTCTTTGTGGAGGGGTGGTGGGTGGTGGCGGAGGTGTGGTTTCGGTGATGGTTGTGAGCGGCGTCGGTGTCGTTTCCGGGGCTGGTGGGTGTAGCCGTGTCTGAGTCTTCGTCCGTGTCTGCGTCGGTGTCGGTGTCGGTGTCGGTATCGGTGTCGGTGGCATACTTGGCTGGCAAGAGCCTGTGGCGGTTTGCTGTTGGCAGCAGCGTCCGCGGATCGGGCGGCGGCGGCGGCGTGAAGTCGGCCGGGTTGCCGTTGTAGGTGATGGTGGAGGTGTACACGATGGAGAAGACGGTGAAGACTTGGACCGGCGTCGTGGTCGAGTGGGGGAACACGCAGTTGGGCATGCCGGTGGATGTCTGCGGCAGCCAGCTGATGTTGCCAGCCGCCGTCGAGGCCGGGTTGGTCACCAGCGGCGGGAGCAGCATCGTGGCGTTGCCGGCCGTGCTCGGCTGGCCGGAGGGGCCGGTGGCAGCAGCCGTGGAGTTTTGCCAGCGAACAGACCCGCCGCTGCCGCTGGGTGGCGGTGGCGGTGGCAGTTGGTGGATTCCGCTGCTGTTTGAGGGGACAGACGAGTTGGAGCTTGGCGAGGTTGGCATGCTTGATGCGATTGACGAGACTGCCGAGATGGCCGAGACGGAAGAGTTGAACGAGGCTGACGAGACTGACGAAACTGACGAGCTTGACAAGTTTGACGAGATGGACGAGGTGGACGAGCTTGACAATCTTGACGAGACCGACAAGACTGACGAGACTGACGAGACTGACGAGACTGACGAACTTGACGAGAATGACGAGCTCGGCAACAGGTCGACGGGCCAGCTGCTGTGGTGGCGATGATCCTGGCCCTTGTTGATTTGATGCTCAAAGCTGAAGCCGTCGTCGCCGTTATCTGCATCGGTGCCGCCGCCGCTGCTGCCAGTCTGCGTGCCTGGGACGCTGGTGGCCTGCTGGGGCTGGGACAGGGTTTGCACGCTGGTCTGGCTCGTTTGGAGAGGAGGAGGCACCTCTGTTGTCTTTGTCGTCGTCGTCGTCGTTGCATTGCTGCCCTGCCGCCCATTTTCCGGCTGCTCTGTATTGACGACGGTGATGTATTCCGTCACCACTTCGACCGTCGGTGTAGACTCGGTGAAGATGACGGTGCCAAAGGCCTCGGTGGACTCGAGCGCGCTGGAGTAGTCCATATACGTGGTCGATTCGTCCGAGTACGGCTCGACCAGGTCCGGGTCAACGTCGGCATTGTCGGTGTCGCGCTGAGCAGCGGCCACATCAGGGTGACGGCGCACAGCAGCAGCTGTCACATGTGCAGCTACAGCGCCAGCAGCGTCAGCAGCGCCGGAATGGCTGTGCCTCTGCAGACCATCGAGGCCCCTCGGTGGGCGGTGGCGTTGCCGCAAGGCGCCCGAGGCTTCTGTTGGACCGGGCGTAGCTATTGGACGCTGTGGGAGTGCTGAGGGTGCCGAGCTCGCCGAGATGGCCGAGATGGCCGAGTCTGTGTCTGTGGAAAATGACGACTGTGTGCAGACGGTGGCTAAACAGCCCGAGAGCGCTGCCAGCCACAACGCCGGATGGCTTGTCGTGATCATGGCTGTGTGCGGTGGGCGACAGGGTTTGATGACGTGGTTGACGTGGCCTGGCTGGCTGGCTGGCTGGCTCGCTGGCTCGACACGACTGGCTCGGCCTTCTTTTGTGCCTTTGGAGCCTTTGAAGCCGTGGAGAATTTGGAGTCTTGGCCTTTGAGTCTTTAAGTCTTTGGGACTCTTAGATCTTCGAGGTTTTTGAAAACCTTTTCTCTATTTCGGCGACTGTTGACGAGGGAGAGAACGGCACCCTCACGCTGGCTTGGCCGTCATACGCCAGGCTGGAGGGAGCATTCCCGTCTGCCAGAGTGTGCGTTGGTTCTGGCCTGGTGCCCGATTGTATGATTCTGGACGGGTGAGGCTTTCTGGAGGGACAGGAGACAAGAGCGAGGAGGACAGATCGCCCGGTGGGGAGGAAAAGGCGCCGTTTAGACGATGTGGAAGGAAAAGGCGCAATAACTCAGCTATGCAGGCCGAGGGGGAATGAAGGACATGAGAGAAGGAAACGAGGGGGGCGGAAGTGAGAGAAAGTGTGTGTGGGTGTGTGAGAGAGGTGAGGGAGAGAAGAAGAGAGGAGAAAGAGAGAGAGTGTGTGTGTTTGCGGGTGAGTGGTATCCCAGCAAGACGAAATACCGTATTAGACGGGGGCCGAATGAAATGCTTGTTCGCATTCGTCACTGTGTGTAGCAGAGGCTGCAATGAAGACGAGAGAGAAAAGAGATGACACCTGCACTGCACGAGGTTAGATGAAAATGAAAACCGAAAAGAAAATCCCGAAAAAAAAAAGTTGGCCACCGCGCGTTGCAAGACACAATACCAGTACTGCAACCCCCTCTTTCTGTAAAAAAAAAGTGAAATAATAATGCTGTAGTCGTATGGAGTAGAGTGTATGGCAATAAAGTATGGGTATGGAGAACACGCAGGAGGGGGGGGACCGGACAGGGGAAAATGGAGGCCAAAGAGGAAGCAGAAGACGGACGAACACAGACCCACAACTCTCTCCTTGTCCCTTTTTGATTATTGACCTTTTTGTTTGATTTTGCTTTTCTCCAAAAAAAAGGTGAAAAAAACTCCAATATAGCGTTATTTCATTATTTCGGCCGGCTGTTGCTGATATTGTCTTTTAGTGTCCTAGTGTCCTGGTGTCTTGGCCACTTCGGTTTTGAAGGGAAATTGAAGAGAGAACAAATGCCCAGCGAACGAGCCAAGGCGTTCGAATGTACAATGGCATGGGCGACGTAATGCTGCTCCGTTTTAAAGTAACCGAACAGATTAAGTTACTCCTATGCCCTTCCCTCTTTTATGAGGGGGGGTGTGAACCTTTCAAATTCATACGAGCAAATCACCCTCTTACTGTCCGTTCTGCCTCACCCTTCCTGCACCGCTCCTCCGATTAAAGACCTTGGTGCAGGCAGAATGGAAAGATGTACAATAAAGTATTCTAGCATCAGAAAGAAAAAAAGAGCTGTCATTCCGTCATACTCGTACGGGATAAATATATATAACATGTATATTTGTATACTTGTATATGTGCCACATAATCCGGTAAGTAGCCTAGATGGCTCGACGCAGGATTAATGCTCCCAGATAATGACGAGCAGAGTGGAAGAGAAACGGTGCCTTCAAGAGACGGGATCCCGTGAACATTCAAACTGGCGGTGGTATTGCGAAATGTACAGAATGTGCCTGCAGTCGACCGTTGGCAGAAGAGAGTCTGCAATGTTGACGTCGTTGGAGGAATTCTCTGCTTAGGGTGCTGAAAGAGTCATTCGTCGCATCGATAGAACGAATTGGTTTGTATTTTTATTTAATTTTTTGAGCTTGGTTTATGCCCTTTTTTGTTTTGTTTTGTTTTTTGGCTTCCTTTTTTTTGTTCTTTTCGTTTTGCTTTTCTTTTCTTTTTTTTTTCTCTTCTAGCTTCTTAAATAGGCACAACTTTCTTATCGCCTTGTCTCTTCTTCGGGTAGTTCTGCCTTTTTGCGGCGCTGCGTACCAGACTGAGCTTGTCCGTGGGAGATCAGTATTAAGTCGCAATTAGCAGGCTGAATATAGTTTTGTTCTTATGGGGGATCAAAGGGTCACCGCTTGGCTGCTCAGCAAAAGTGGACAGTAAATCACCAATGCCCCAAACCCTTTCCCGCTTTTCTGCGCCGGCAAGAAAGGAAGGAGGACGGTGGAGGGAAGATAGCCAGAACACAATAAGGAAGCTCCTCTGTCGTACAGGGAAGTCGCGGCAACCAAAAAATGGCAAGGGCGACATGGGACGATGCAGTAACAGCAGGAACGATGAGTACGGATTTTTAGGGCAAGAGCAAAAATGAGAGAGAAAGAGAAAGAAAGCCGATGCCTTGCTCCAACATGGGTGATCGTCCTTGCGTTGGCGTCCTACCACAAAATGATTTCGTCTGATTTTAAGTCTCTGCGAATCCCCTCTGTGCCCCTTGCCCCCCCTCTTTTTTCTTTTCTTTTTTTTATTCGTTCTTTTCGTCACAATTCTTTTCGTCACAAAAAAGCCATCTACGACCAGATGAAATGCGGCTGTTAGGTGGACCTTTGAATAGATAAGAGGAGGTGGCGCAGAGATGAAATGGGTTGACTGATAAATATAACAGCAAAAAGGAAAAAAAAGAAAAAAGAAAAAAGAAAATAGAAAAAAGAAAACCGCATTTTCGCTTGTTTCCGATAACTCTACAGCGTCCCAACAAACGGCGATGAACGACACAAACCCTCTTTGAAATGATGGATTAGCGTCGGCGATCGCGAAAAGCTATGTCCATTCTATGATTGTCTGTGAGTTGTACGTCCTTGTTGCAGCGGGCTGCAGTTGCATCGAGCTCTTACGACGCATTGCGGCCCACTTCTGATACATTGCACCGCGCCGCATTTGTTCTAATTTTTTTGCCGTCTTTCCAATTCTTCCCCTGTCTGTTCGTCCTACCATTTCTCATTGCTGGTCCCCCTCCCTTGTCCCAATGTCACGTCTTGGCTTTGTTCCTTGCAGATACGCAGATTCAAGTGGTGCCACAGGTCGAGGAAGAAACGAAATGGTGGGGAGATGATGCGCCGAGCATGGCAAGAATGGCAAGCGTGGCAAGCATGGCAAGCATGGCAAGCATGGCAGTGGCTGAGAAGGATTTCTTGCAGTTGTTGTGAGAGAGAAAGTCAACCAAGCTGATGTCACCTTCGTGAGGCCATTTGCAGTAGTGCTACAAATCCCCCAACACACCCAACCCATCTCTTGGGGTCCTGAAGGTCCCCATCTGACAGACCCCTGCAGCATACCGGCTCGCTTGCTTCCAACAGCAAACTGTTTTCGTCATCTCCGACCGTCTAGCTAACCGGGACTTCAGTGCCGGACTCCTGTGGTTTCTTTCCTGGATACTGGATTTTCTTCCCTCCTTTCTATTTTTTTTTTCTTCTCTTTTGCTTCGCTACATTGGACGACATGTCTGGTCGTTGTTTAATGTCCCAGAAAAGTGCATATCGAAACTGCTATTCTCGAGGAGAGCAAGCTAGATTGAGCGAGCCGGCTACACAGCAGCCGAAACACAGGATGTCCAGCGCCACGCGCCTTTCCTTTTCAAGGTTGAGACTCAGGTAAACAAGCAAAGGCTGCCTTGCGTTTTCTGACAACAAACCAGCTTCCCCTTCGAGACTGATGCGACGTCTGCTGCCGTCTTTGCTATATCGGCCTTGGCGTGTTGGGGCGGACGGGCAAAGACCACGGAAGGCACCAAACTGGAGCGAGAAGGATTACGAATACGAGTATCAACTCCCGTATAAGGTGGCCGGGATCACCGCAAATTCCAGGAACCATGGAGCAGACACAGCAAATGGATACAATTATGCAATTTCTTCTCCAGTCTTTGTCTCGTGGCAGCCGTCAATGATTCTTCTCCTCGGCGCTGCCAAGGCCAATTACGTCAACAATATAAAGCTATGTTGCTACATCACACGGGAGTGTAGCTTGTGCTCTATATATGCAACTCCCAGATAATTGCTTATATTGATACGATGTCCATGGACCGTGCTGTGGTTTCCCTTGACAAAAACGTATTACGACACATCACTCGATGATAATACTCGACACTTCGTGGAGAATAACCGAACAGCTCAACTTTTCTCTTGCCGTGCCGGTCCGTTCTCCGCCGGAGCTGCTGGGCCATCTCAGTATGTACCGCATCCCTCGAGGGAGTCATTTTTAGCCACATGTCAAGGCGAATGCGGCGCAACACCCACGTCATTTCCTTTTCGTCATGCCACTTTACTGTGACTGGAATTCTTGGGATGCCGTCGCTCCTTTGTTCTCCCAGTGGCTTTGCTGGCTCGATGTTTGATGCATCAGCTTGTGGCAGAGACCACATCTCCAAACCATGTGAGTTGCTTTGAATCCAGGAGATGAGCCATGGATTACTTTCAACCTATGCCCCTGGCTTTGGCAATGTCGGACAAGTCATGAGAAAGGGCAAGAAGCTGGATGATAGCAGTTCGGCATATACGTTCTGGCAGGTGACTATTCCGTGTTGTTCTGAGATGGAGAAGACACGGCGAGAAGGCCAAGACAATCTTCGTGGGAATACATAACGGCGACTTCACTGCAAGCTCCCCCCTTGTACCCAAGTCTGTATGGGCCAGAGGACCTTCCAGGATTGGGAGCAGTACCCTTTCAGACAGCCATAAAAATTGACAGGAGGCGAGGGCGGGCGTGTTATCCTACGGCGCAGTTTTTCTCTGGGCCTGAAGGAAGACAGTGTTGTTTACAGCTGGGCAGATTTGGGGAGCGAGGCCCTGCAGGGAATTCGAACCTGGATCCCTGCCAGGTGCTTTACAGCAAAAAGCTGCAGTCGCTGTATTGCGAAATAAAAAGGCTAAACAGGTGAATCACTGGGCTGTGCATAACGGCGCATGATTCGCCCTTTAAACGAGGCAATTCACTTTCAATTCGCCGGTTTAAAGGAGACAAGACGTATTTAGCAGTCTCTGCTTCTGTACAGGACTGCCTGGAATCAACGCAAAATAAAAGGTCGTTGAAAGAAACAAAGAGGGTAAATAGAAGAAACGAATATTTGACCCATCCGCCTTTCTACAATCTCGCTCGCCTTCTCTTGCTTCGCTGCCTTTACGGGGGGGGGGGGGGGAGAGGGGCTTTTTTCCCCTTTTTTAATTCCCCTATTTTATCCATAGTGTCTATAAATTGCACATCCAACGGGGCGAATCAAACGTGAGAGACACATTTCGCATCCAGTGTCGGGGTGAAGAACTGTCCGTTCTCTCCGCAATAAATACGCTTTTTGTAAATTGCTCCTGGCGGAGTCCCAACACAGAGCTGTAACGTATGGCTTTGATAAGTTTCTTCAGAGAGCGAACCCGTAAAAGACCACGGGTACAACGTTCATGCGAGCAGGAGAAGTAAGAGACATCAGCCAAGAGAGAAAAAGAAAGAAATAAGAAAGAGCAAAAAAGACAGAACAGCAGAAGAGCAGAAGAGCAGAAGAGCAGAAGAGCAGAAGAGCAGGAGGATAAGACCAGGCAAAACCAAAAGCACCAACTCGACCGCAACCATGAGCACGACAAGACTTCATCTGGTCTTTTTACTTTGCTCGTGGTTCTAGCAACTATGCTGCGTCGAGGTCTGGTATAGGTAGATTGGGTCTTTTGGCCAGATATGTGCTGTCTAGCTATAGTGTACGGAAGCATGCGCCGTGGCAAGCCAAGCGAAGCAATTGCTCTGTATTGGGACCCAGTTGACAGTCGACACCCCGTTTTATGCTTCACGCGTGCCTGTTGCTTGGTATTACTGGTGCCTTGTGTAGCAATCTCTTGGTTGGAAGCCAGCCCAAGGTGCTTTGTACTCATATACAGCAGCCTTTTCAAGCCGTCTCCGTTTTCTCGTCCTCGTTTTCTCGTCCTCGTTTTTTCCACTCCGTTTTCTCGTTCTCGTTTTCTCGTCTTCGTTTTTTCCACTCCGTTTTCTCGTCTCGCTGCCTGTTTTGTTGCTTCCGTTGCTGATCCCATGTTCCCATCTGTGGCTCAATCTCTCTTCCAGCTCATTTTGCTGTCCGTTTCGTTATCCCATCTGCTCAATCCTGCTCTCACCACTGCCTTTTCGTCCCATTCTTCCATACCCGTTCTCACACCCCCCTCCGGCAAGAGAGAGAGAGCGCCCGTCTCTCTGGATCCTTTCGCCACTCGCCACTCCCCTGTCCCCTCTCCCAAGTCCTACTTTGTGCGACTTTCTCGCATGTGTGTCTTTTGGCGTCTTGATGATTTTACCGGGGTGTTATTGAGTGGCCTCTGGGTCCTGTCTGATATTTCCCATCGGTTTCTTGGTCACCGAAGGCGTCTCCAAGCGTCTTATCGACGCTGTATATTCCATGCACGAGAATGTGAACGCAGCCAAGCCGTGAACGGTCAAAAAGGGGAGAAAACAGAAAAGAGAAGAGAGAGAGAAAAAAACAAAGCCAGCAAAAGCAGATCCAGACAGCGAAGGCGGGGAAACACAAGGACGGTTTTGAGATCCATTGTTATCTCGCTATCTTCGGCGTCATGGACGCCGTCCGCCGTCGTCGTTCTCCAGGTCGTCGCCGCGCCAGCCGTCGTCGTCCTCCGAGCATCCTGTCGGTCGTCTTCGCTCTGCCGCTTCTCATCTCATGTCCGAAAGTCCTCGTCACGGCATCCGAAGCCGTCAACATCAAACCCAGCTCGGAATGGTTTGTCTCTCTTTCGTTCTGTTGTCTCTTTTGTTTCGTTTCTCTTGTCTCTGTCGCTGTCGTTTCTGTTGTCTCTGTCGTCTCTCATCGTCATCCTCTTTCCCCTCCCCCTGTCTCTCATCCTCCCCCCCTCTCATTTTTCCTTTCTGACCTCCCAGGACCGGCATCGACGGCAACTGGTCGACATTTAGCGTCCGCGTCGGCTCGGCCAGCCGCGCGCAAAACGTGTCTCTGCTTGTGAGCACGGCGCTGTCTGAGGTGTGGACGATTGAGCCGACGGGCTGTTCGGCCAGCCCGCTGTGTGCCGCCGCCCGTGGCGGGCTGTTTGACGCCAATGCTTCGGCCAGCTGGCAGTCGCTCGATGCGTGGGCTCTCGGCCTCGCCGAGCCTGGCCTAGGCCCCGGCAATGGCGACTATGGACTGGACACGCTGTGGCTGCCATCGTCGTCGTCGTCGTCGTCGTCGTCATCGTCGTCGTCGTCTCTGGCCATCCACAACGCCCTCATCGCCGGCATCAACGACACCGACTACTTCCTCGGCTATTTGGGCGTCGGCCAGGCCCAGGGCCAGCTGGCCAACCGCACAATCAACCCGCTGATCGCACAGCTGCTCGAGGGCATGGCGCTGATCCCCAGCCACAGCTATGGCTACACAGCAGGCGCGTCGTACATGAAGAGCGGCGTTCCGGCATCGCTGACCTTTGGCGGGTTCGATGCCAGACGCATCCAGAGCAGCATCGGCGACGGCGGCGGCACCAAACATGGCAGCTCCGCCTCCAGCTCCGCCACCAGCTCCTCCACCAGCTCGCCAGTGCCCGGAACGCCATTCCAGCTCGATCCCACCACCCACCAGCCACGGCTGCGGCTGCTTGGCATCGTGGCGAACGCCAGCTCGAACGCGGCCGTCTTGGCGGCCGCCCGAGGCCAAGAGGCGTCCAGCAGCGCCAATGTGGCCAGTGCTGCCACTGTTGCCCTCGCATCGACGTCGGCCGTCGTCGACTCCACGCTGCCGTATCTGTGGCTGCCGCAGGACGTCTGTGACCACATGGCGGCCTCGCTCGGTCTCGTCTGGAACACCACGCTCGGCCTGTACGTGTTTTCCAGCAGCCAGCAGTTCGACGACTACCGCGCAGGCCGCGGCGCCAGCCTGACGTTTGTCCTGTCCAGCTCCAACGCCTCGACCGGCACAGCCAGCAGCCTCGGCAGCCTCGGCAGCCCGCTTTCCGGTCCCGGCGTCGTCAACCTCACTCTCTCGTCGGCAGCACTGGCCCAGCAGGCCAACTATCCCCTGCGCCCAATCATGCGCTATGGCGATCCGGCCGTGCCCTATTTTCCCATCCAGCCCCTCCCGACAACCTCGTCCACCAGCCACGGGGGAGCATCGACATCGACATCGGCATCGACATCGGCATCGGCATCGGCTTCGGCTTCGGCATCAGCGTTTCCCGACATCGTTCTCGGCCGCGTCTTCCTGCAGGAGGTGTACATGATCACGCGTTACGACGAAGGCGTCTTCTCGCTGCTGCCGGCCCGCTTCCCCGACAGCCCCGACACCGACACCGACATTGTCAGCATTGCCATGCCTGCCAACCCGCTGACCTTTTCGTACCACAACGGCAGCAACGACGACGCCGACGGCCCGGGCGGCTCCGGCAGCACACAGCTGCCCAAAACGGTCATTGCCGGCATAGCTGTCGCGTCCGCCGTGGCTGCCGTCAGCTTTGTCGGCCTGGTTGTGCTGTGCTGCAGTCGCCGCCGGAAAAAACTGCTGCAGCGCCAACAGAGTGCCCGGCACGCCGACAATGCCGCCACCGGAACTGCCTCCTTCTCCACCGCCGGAACTGCCGCCGCCGCCGCCTCTGCCACCACGGCCACCGGCACGGTCTCGGGCAGTCGCCGCAAAGACAGCTCATGCAGCCACGGCAGCAGCACCGTCAAAGACGACGCCGCCGACTCCGAGTCTGCCGTCCATCATGACGAAACGGCCAGCAGCGGCGGCAGCACCGACGGCGGCAGCAGCAGCAGCAGCAGCAGCAGCGGCAAACAAGCCGATTCGCCGGCCCTGCCGCCGTCCACCCCCATCGAGCGCATGTTTACGCGCATTCTGCCGCGCCGCTGGTCCCGCCGAGCTGCGGCAGCGGCGGCTGGCCGAAAAAATAACAACAACCACCACCGCGGCCGGAACCGCCACACAGCGGCCGAAGACGCCATCGAAGAAAAGGCCTTTGAGGTCGCCGGCAGCTTCCAGCACCCGGTCGAGGTGGCTGCCGATGCCGAACACGCCCGCTACGAGCTTCCGGCGCCGCTGCCGCCCGTCGAGCTGGACGCCATGGACACCGTTCGCGGCGACTCCAAAAGCAGCAGCCGCCTCATTGCCAGCGGCGGCCACATTCTGCACGCCGACGCCGACGACGCCGACGATCTCTTCTTCGACGACGAGTCCACCGCCCTCGGCTCCGACGCCTCGCACTCCTCCCGCGGCCTTGCTGGCCCAGACGGCCAGAGCCGGAGCCTCAGCGCCTATGAGCTGGCCCGTCGCCGTCTGCAGCGCCAGCTTCGCGGACCCGTGCCCGCCTATTCGCCCCCAGCCGCCGACTCGGCCGTCGAGCTGGCCCAGCGCCGTCGCCTGCAGACTCCCTGCAGCCTGGCCGTCCCCGCTGCTGCCGCTGTCGATCCCGAAAAGTCCGAGCAGGACATCAGCCCCGTTGCCCACTACCGCCCCGGCTCCACGTCGCCCGTCTCGCCAGCCTCCACCACCACAGCAGTAGGCACGCCCATGGCCGTTACCCCAACGACCGCCACCGGCCTGTCTCCCTCTCCCACCATCGCCACCGCTTCCTCTGCCTCCTCTGCCGTTGCTTCGTCTCGCAACGGCACCATCTTGCCGTCGCCCTTGTCACCGCTCCCTGCCGAGTGGACGGCCCACTCAAACCTCGACCTGCCGTCCCCCCTGACCACCACACCATCTGCCGGCGTGTTTGGTCGTGGCCCAAGCGGCCTCGGCGGCCTCAGCGGCCTCAGCGGTATTAGCAGCACTGGCAGCAACAGCGCCAACAGCGCCGCCATCCTCGGCAGCAGCTTCATTGAACCTGTGCGAGTCGTGTGTCTGGGCCCGCTGCCAGAAGGCATACAAGCACCCGTACCAGGGTCGATGGTCGTGCCAACCGCCCACAGACAGCGAATGGCAAACGCATGGCCGTCATCGGATCCGTTGCCGAGCCAGCCAACACAAGAGGCAGACCTAGCAGCTTTGTCCCAGCCCCACGGACCTGCCCCGGGCAACGGCCAGGAGGACAGCGACGCCGAAAGCCACGACGACGACACCGACACTCTGGGCACCAACTATACCCTGGACGAAGACGAAGACAGCAACGGCAGCCGCATCAACCGCATCCGCCGCATTTCTCAGCTGGTGCATGTGCCGCAGCCGTCGGCCCGTCGGTATAGCTGGGAGAGCCAGCAAAGTGAAGCAGAGAAGCAAGGGGAACGTCCAGAGAATCAGGGATAAGTGTGTGTAATAGGCAATGGCGAATATGGCTTTGGTGGCTTTGATGGCGTTTGTTTTGGCGTCTTGTTTTTTTTGATATTATCATCCTTCACCACTTGGTGTTTCTTCATAATGCCGTCTCTCGTCTTTGGTTTTCTCTTCTTTTTCTTTTCTTTTTCATTCTTCATTCTTTTTCTTCTCTTTCTTCTGACCTTGTTCTCTCTTTCTCTCCTTCATTCTCTTCTCTTCTTTCTCTCTTCTCATCACCCTTTCTTCCTCATCCTCTGTCGTCTTTTCCGTCTTCCTTGCAATCCCCTTCTCTTTCCTTCCCCTTCACTTCCCACCACTACAACCAAGAAGCGGCAGAGAGCAACATGTTGTAAATCCCAAGAAAGCAAATTAGTCATTATTAAAAGCCAGCTGGCACGAGACTGCAAGCAGTAGGCGTGCAAGTGACGGAGCAGACCAGTAAAGTAGCAAAGTAGCAGAGACAGTAACAAAAATGTTCAGCGATAACCAAAATCAAAACAACAACAACAACAACAACAACAACGGGAAGAAGCAAATCGGTCCAATCCCGAAAAGCCACAATCCAAAACATCTTCACACGCCCTTGCCCTTTCCCTTCCCGCGCACGGCCAATGCGGGAAATTCTTCTTGGCTGAGCAATGCTGCCAGCGCAGCATCCTCCTCGATCTGCTGCAGCCTGTCGACTTCGCCCCGGAACTCCATGCCTCCTTGCTCTTGTAGACTCAGCCGCAGCGCCAGCTGCAGGTCGTCTTCTTCGCTGTGGCCAGCCCCATCATAGAAGCTGCTGCTGCTAGGTCCGCCCGCATTCGCCATCCGAAAGGCAGTGTTCGGCCTCTGTCCACTTTCCGGCGATGCCGGCTTGGACAGCAAAGGCGATACAGATGCCGACGCCGATGCCGACGCCGATGCCGACGCCGATGCCGACACGCCGTGATCCTTCTGCCGATCCCTCTGGCTGGGTGGCGTCACAGCTCCGCCACTGCCGACCTGGCTTGCATCGCCGTCGTTGACGCCTTCCATGAGAGACAACCGAATGGCTCGCTGTATCTGCAACTCAAAATCGTCCTCGCCGTTCTCGCCGTTCTCGCCGTCCTCTCCATTCTCACCTTCATCGCCATTGTTGCCGACGTTCATGTCAGCCAGCCCTGCCGCCGAAACCTCTGCCGACTCCAACCCCTCTGCACTGACTGAAAGCAGCCCTTCAACACTGTTGCCCCCCTCAGAAAACGAAACAAGATCAGCCGACGAGCTGTTTCCGCCAGAGGCGTTCGCGCTGCTGGTGCTTCGGCTGCCGCCGCTGGACCGCCGCTGCTCATCCAAATAAGCTTCCTGCGACAAGAGCTCCGCATACCGCAGCGCCTCGTCGTCTGTCAGCCCACCGGGTCCACCAACTCCGAACCGCCGCAGCAGATGCGCTCGCTCGCGCGACTCGTCTTCCTGCTCGCGCCGCAGGGCCGCCGTCTCCGCCGCAATAAAGCCGGACGTCTGCACGCCGAGTCGCCGGCTGGCCAGCTGGCCCTCGACATTGGAGTACCGCTGCCGCCGCTGTCGCCGCCGGCTGCCGCCGCTGCTGCCGCGACCGCTGTGTGACGAGCTAAACGACCAATACCGAACTTGCGTGCCCGCTGCCAACACGCCGCGCAGCACTGCCGGGTCCGGATCCAGAAAAATAGCGCCCACTGCAGCAAAGCGATACCGCACCGCCGACGCCGCCTGTGCTGTATGGCTCGGCATCCGACCCGCCGTCCGCGCATGCAGCGTTCGGAGTGGCTCCGTTGACGAAGCCAGCGGGTCCCAGGCCTGAGCCAGTCCGTCGATGCCGCCGTGCACAAGGTACAGCGACGACACTGCGACACTGCTGATCTCAGGCGAGGCCGTCTGTATCACACGCAGTGGCAATACCGTCTTGGCCGTCTTGATCTCGCCGAGATCGGCCGTGCCGCTGCCGTCACCGCCGTTGCCACTGCCGTTGCCGTTATCCCATCGCACTGCGGTCTCGCGCATGTTCCACACCACCACAGCTCCTGTGTTCGTCCCAATGGCCATCCATCGCGCCCGCCGCCCAGGCACGTCGCTTCCTAGCATCGCAAGCCCGTTCCTCGTGCTATTACCATCTACCTGCAGCAGAGGATCCTCAGCAGGCGTCAGCAGTGCATACTGGCTCAAATCCACGCCGACCGACGTGATTTCCAAGTCGCCTTTGCCCCTTTCATCAGTGTTGGGCCCAGTGCTGCCGTCAGAAACACTGGCACCGCTGATTCCGCCACCCCCCTTCTGGTTCTGATCCCCAAGACAACCAAGTGAAAAATCTGCAATCTGCCAGCCAACGGTCGCAGGCGGCGCGCGAGCCCGCGGCCTTTTCCACCATTCCCCTTCTCCCTCCAGTGAGATCACAGGGGACCTGCTCTCAATAGCCGAGCCGGGCGAGACCATCTTGGCTGTGTCCGGCAACGATACCGGTGACTGCTGGCTCAGCAGCAAACCATCATCGGCCCTCGTTGCTGCCGCCGGTGTGGATGCAATCAATCGGGTGAAGCGCGTGATTTTGGCCGTGTGGGCCTTCAGCGCGCCGCCTCCACCATGGCTAACAACAAAAATGCCTTCGGCGCTTTCCCCGTCGCCATCCTCGCCATCGCCGCTGTTGTTGCGGCTGTTGCTGCTGCCTTTGCCTTTGATGCCGCCACTGCCGAAATCCACTTCGAGCGTTCGACGCATGTCCCAGCCGTCTCCGTACACGGCCCGAAAATCGGCGGGACACAGGTTGAAGAATCGGGTGATAGCCTGCGCTTCTGCGACGCGCTGTTCGTGGCTGAGTTGGGCTGCGGCGGCAGAAGACCGAGGTGGCGACGGCGAAGCTGCAAGAACCAAAGCCTCGTCGATCTTGACGCCAGGCCGTTCTGGGCCGCTATCCTTCACCCGGCGTATTGTTGGCTCCACCAGCTCCCACCGAGCCGTGGCTCCCGCCTGCCATGCCAGCATAGCCGTAGAAACGGAACTGGCTTCACTGACTCGCACGCCCGTCGCAGGCGCGGAAAACGCTGTCTCTGCCACCATCTCATCCGCCACAGCCAGCGGTGACACCGCTGCCGGGACGTCTTGAAGGTAATATACCTCGCCCAAGGCATTTAAGGCCACGGCCCAAATACGGCCAGCTGCCCTGCGCTTCTCGTTGAAGTTGTCGTCGACTCGAATAGAGACGATGGGCACGCCTGGGCTCAGCACCCAGCGGGCGGTGGCCTGACAGTGGCGATATCGGGAAGACGGGTCGGTGGCTTTGCCGAGGGCATATGCCGTTACAACTCCCATGGTCGTCCCGGAAAGCATGCCGACCATGGACTGTGTCATGGACGGCACAGCCGGAGACTTTGCAATCCACACGCAACACACTGCTTCCAAGGCAGAAGGAATAGTGGGCACGACACCCCAGGCCATTTCCTGCTCAGAGAGATGTGGACCAGCGACTAGGCCACTAAGGTGCGTCAAAGACTCGTCTCCGATAGTCCGAGCCATCACGCCGCCAGCCGGATAGCCTTCGCCCATGACCGCGCCATACAGCTGGCTGACGTCCATCACGTTGGGGCCCGCCGCCGGACCGCTGCCCATACCGTACAGATTCGGATACGGATGCCAGTCGCTCAGCAGGCGCAAAGTCGTGACATCGGGCTTCGCCCACGACAGTATCCGCCCAATGGTTGGGTCGCTTGCCGTAACTCGACCCACAGCGGCGGCGCCGTGTAGGACGCGAGGCGACTTCTTGGCAGAGGCGGTGAATGTTGCGTGCAAATGGCTTACCACGGAGGGAAGATGCGAGTTGTACGTGATGACAGCCGCAGCCTTTCGGCCCGACAAAGGACTAGACCGCGCCGAGTCCTTGCCACTGGAGGCACCGCCACTGGAGCCCAAGCGGCCAACTGCCGGACCCGGTCTGCCTGACTCGAGATTGCGAAGCAGCTGTGTGCGCAAAAGATATTCACTGCGCCAGGACGAAAGCAGCGTCAAGCGTGAAAATGGGCGGCTTTCCGACCGCGTCACATCGATGCCTGGAGGTAGGGCGAGAGCTGCAGCGCTCAGAGTTCCAGCCGCATCCTGGCCGGGAAAATGGCGGAAAAAGGCCATGCGCCACGCGTGCGGCGTGGTGATGAGGGAATAAAACCGTTTCGACACCAAGGCCACGGCCGAGTGAGTACCCGGACGGAGGTGTGAAAAGATGTGGGTCAAGATCTCTGCAAAAGTATGAGCAAAATGAGTCTAAAAGGGAGATAAAAACCGCACCACGTCACAACCATGCAAATAACTCGTACCATTCGGCAATTCAGACAGTTGCCTCCCCTTAAACTGCGAGCCAGCGCTGCTCTCTGCGCCAGGCTGCTGATTCTGTCTAGGGACAGCCGGTGTCATTGCCTGCTCGTATTCGGCGATACGCTGACCAGCAACAGGTGCCGGAGAGCTAAAAGCAGACATCGCTGATGTAGAGCCCGATGCATTCCCATTTTTTCGTGGCGTCTTCTCGCTAGGCAGTCGCGCAGTGCGATTGGTCTTGGTCGTCGTGTTGCGTCCCCCTTCTTTCAATCGGCGTAGCTTATCATCAAGCCTCTGCGTGTCAATAACAACTGATCCCACAGCGCTTCCAGCATCGGATCGGCTGCTGGCATGGCTTCCATCGTCCGCTGGCTCAGCCAATCCGGGCAAATCGGGCTCGCGGCCAACTTTGGATGGGGCAGATGCATTGCTGTGGCGGAAATCGCGTTCGATTTTGGAACACTCAGCGAAGCGCTGAGCGTCCGCGGCGCCAGCGGCGACATCCCGGTGAGAAGCATCGAGGCCATGTTGGGCAATGGGCGAATTTGGTAAAGGGGAGGAAGATTCTGTTTGACAACTGACAACTTGAGAAGTTTTGGCAGGCTCGTTGTGCATATAAAAGGCTGAAAGGGTGAGGGGGAACAAGGGTGAGAACGCGGCCGAACAGAATAGGACGCGTCTGAAAGTATGCTGGAGCAGAAAGAGAAAGAAAAGAGAAGTCGAAGCAGAGCAGGCCGAGACAGAAACGGAAAAATTGGGGGGATCTATATGTTGTAAACAATACTCAATGTGCAAAGTATCTTGTCAATGGGACGAAAGCTGGAATGGTAAAGACCCGATGGTGTTGTTTTTGTAACTCAAAATGTTTTCTGTCTTTACGAGTATTTTGCGAGTTCCACGATCAACCGGGAAGTCGCGGTTGGATGAGTGCCGGGAGTTTGTTTTTCCGTTCCGCTGTTTCGTGAGGTCTCTGTACTCCGTACTCCGTATCGTACTCCGTCGTATTACGCATTACATAAGCAAAATTTCTGGTGGCTCTCGCTATTACGAGTACAGCAATCGCTATTTGCAGGTTGGCATTTGCATTTATGTGAAAACGGCAATTCTGCTAAAGAGATTGGCGAGCTTGTCTCCTGGAAAAAGAGTAAAAAAACTTCGTGCTCTTTTATGAACCCCCAAGGCTTTACTTTTGGTTGGGCTATGTCCTGTCCTGTATTACTGGACATGCCTGCAAGAGCCATGTGCCGTTGTTGGGGACGATAGTTGCTTGCTTTTCTCAAGATAACTCGATGACAGACGCCGCCTGACAGGCACACAGCCTTATCTCTGGCTTTGGCTTATGGGTCTATGGTGCTATCCCGCAATGCTCCTGCCCGCCCGCCAGCCATTCAGGGCCACGAAAGGTCCGCCATCGCATCTGGCGCGGTTTGGAAGTAGTTCAAGACGTCAAGCGAGTAGGTGCTAAAGAAGTCTAGCGGAGATTGCTCGTCAGCATTATACGCCGCAAAGCCAGGCGCTGCCTCTTCGGCAAACACTGTGGAGGAGGTGCCAGCGCCACCAGCACCAACACCAGCACCACCACTGCCAATACCCGGAGTGGCACCAGTAACAGCACTGGCGCTGGCATCTGTGCCGAAGCTCGAGGCCCCTCCTACGGCAGGCGAGGGGGCGCTTGGGCTGTCATCGTATGCTTGCTTTGCCAGCTCCTGTCCATGCTCTCGGGCCGCAGTCTCATTCTGCCAGATCAGCTTGAGCATCGCAAACTTGCGAATGGCAATGACGAAGACGTCGTGCTCGTCGTCCGTCTCGCCCTTGTCGTCGTTGTCGTCCTTGTCGTCCTTCTCGTCCCGTCTGCGGCCGTTGGCCGACACTGCATCTCCATTGCTACACGGACCGTCTTGGCCGCCACCACTGCCGTTGGCATCGACACGCTCGGTCGCCGCCATCATCTCGCGCAGCTGCTCGGCTCTGCACATGATGAGATCGATCGTCGGAATGAGGTCGACGGTGGCACGCACCGCGTCAATGTTCCATGCCGGGTCCTGGATGGTCGTCAGCTTCTGCAGACACACGACGACGTAGAACAGCTGCAGGTGTGTGTGACACGGCAAGCAGCCGAAGCGCTCCAGCGGCCAGGCAAACAAGCGGTCAAGCCAGGCCTGGACCGACAGAAGACACCGCTGGTACACCTCAAATCGGCGCATGTCGGGCACCATCCAGGGCGGGTGGGAATGCTGCCGCGGTTGCTGGGGGGAGACAGCCTCTGATCGGGGGCCGTCTGTTCGAGGGGCGGAATTCTTAGCCGCCCGTGCCAAAGCTGACTCGTGGATGGCAAGCCTGGCAAAGTGGTAAAGAGAGTGGCTGGTGACTGGAAAGCAGCGTCAGTGGGGAGGGAGGTTATGTTTTGAGCTATTACATTTTGCACTATTTCTACTTCCCTGCCCTTTCTGCACTGTTCGGCAGGCAGGCTGGGTCAATCTCGGAAAAGACAAACTCACAGTTTTCAAATGTCGGGCTGCCGCCATCGACGACTCCGGCAATCCCGTCCAGCTGCGTGAGCAACGCGTCCACGAAGGGAGCCGGAATGTTGGCGGACCCGGTGCCAGTATGCCGATACATGCTGCAAACGGCCGTTTGGCTGGTAATGGACGAATAGCGCACCTGGTTGATCAACAGCTGCATCTTGACATGCTGCACCAGGATGGCATCCTGCGGCACGGTGCTGTTCTGGGCCAGGTAGGTCAGGCAGCTGTCCAGATAGGGGGACCAGCGCAATCCGTCGGCGGACCGGAACATGTGCGACGTCATCGAGGTCACCATGAAAACACCCAGTACGGCGCGCCGCTCCTCCAGGCTACGGTGTGCCTTCCACATATATGCCGGCATGCCCGGGATTTGAACGACGGGTGCAAACCGCTCGGCTGCAGTCGATGGTTCCAGGAGCGGCGGCATCGTGAGGCCCAGGTCCCACGCCACGCACAGGGCGATCTGGGCCACCATGGTGGGAAGGTTTCGCAGGAAGCGGTCCCCAACCGAGACGTATGCCCATGTCACAAATGTGAGCATGCCCAGCAGCAGGTCCAAGCTGCGCTCGCCTTCTTCGACGGCGTGTCGGAGGATGGCGTGCTTGGCGGCAGTAGCAGCGCGCTTGAGGTGTGTCCGGTTCGTACTGGCGGAGGCTTTGATGCAGAGCCACAAAATGGGATATTGCTGGCGCATATCGCGAGCGGTGACTTCGGGCGGGATGTACACAAACGGAGCCAGAGGCTGGTCTGTCAAAATCAAGGCTCAAAAAGTAGGGGGGGGGGGAAAGCAAAAAAGAGAAAAAAGGAGAAAACAGACTAGGAAGCAAGAAGGAGCAGACAGAAGAAATAAAGGGAGCAAAACGCAGGTCAAGCAGAAGAAATAGAGGGAGCAAAATGAAGGTGAGGGCAGGAGAAGATTGAAACTTCTGCCGTGCAGTAATAAACCCCTATTATTGATGTGAGGTGGCTTACCATCATATGTTCACGAAATCGCCGCAAACAGGCTTCGGCCTCGTGCGGAAGCAGGTCCTCGGCATCGTCAGTCTCGGCCAGCGTGGCTACCGTCGAGATGCCACCTGTTCCAACAGATTGTGGGGGTGTGTCGCCATCACCGTCGTCAATGACAACAGCGACCGTACTCCCGGCACGGCCGCCAGCATCGTCCACCAAATCATTGCTCACTTGGCCAACGCCCTCGACATGGGTATCGCTGTCCGAAGGGCTATGAGCGGCCGAGTGCTGCTTTTGCTGGTGCTGCTCCTTCTGTGGCAGGGCAGCTCCTCCAGCCGAGATGGTTTGAGATGACCGCAAGAGATCGACGAGGTCGTTGAGCTTTGCCTCCAGGCGTGCCGACCTTGACGATGCTGCCTTGGCGCGCGGCCGGCTCTGCCGGGAAGCAGCCCGGGCCGGTGCCGCTGACACATTGATGGACGGCTCACAGGCTTTGCCGAGGCGGCGGCACCGTTCGCAAACACCGTCGGCGCCGGGAATGCATTTGCATTTGATGCGGGCACATTGGGTGCAAGCCTTGTTGGCCCGAGTACGCCGCAGTGAGCCCGCCGGCGAGAGAACACCGCCAAATGTATCACTTACAGCAGGCGTTGTATCTGTAGGCGAAGTAGGCGGCCTTTGCTGTTCTTGTGTTGTCGCTGAAGCATTGTTGTCCGTATGTGTGCCAGCTTCCCGTGGCACGGACTCAACACCAGCCAACCTCTGATCGTGTGTGGACAGCTGGTTCATGTCTGTCCCACTGCAACCGCCGTGGGTGCAGTCACCGCCAATGTTGTTGGTGCAGTTGTTGGTGCCGTCTTTGGGGGCTGTTGCTGCTCTCTAACCAGCAACTCGGCCGGCGGAAAAGAAAAGGCAGAAAGTCGTGTTCCGTTTTTCCTGGTCAATATACGGAATACTAACTCCATTCCGGACTTGTTTTCATAAAAATCCGATCCCAGGGCAGCGTTGGCAATGTAGGGGCGTCGATATATGTACGTCCGGACACGGGATTTTCAAGTTGAGCCGTCGCCGTGTCCGGTTCCGTTTTGGATTCGCCGCTTCCTCTATTAGTGCCAACACGTGACTGGTATTACACGCCACTGGCAGTACTCGTAAGTCAAGCGCAAATTGCAAGATAACATTAAATGGAAGACGAGTATGTAGCACAAGGAGCTGCCATCAGGGATGCAGGTGCAGGTCAGGCTAAAGGACTGGGGGCGAGGCAGCGATGTGTGACATTCGGCCTGTTTTTGTCGCCTGCTGGGGACTGTCTTGCGGCGCCTAACCAAGGTGGTGTCATTCCGCAATACTCGGCTTTGGACTGCATCTGCGGCCGCCATGTATCTCCAAAGCACGCAGAGTGCATTTCACACTTTTATCTTATTCTAAACGTCTTGTCATCCTGTTTAATTCCAAAAATCTGAGTGTGTTGCCTGTGATAGAAGGCAAAATCCCCGCATCGAGGAAGAATCCAACAGCGAGAGGGAGCGATATCAAGTTTTCGGCGTTTTTTTCCATCGTTCAGCTCTCCTTTCCCATCAGTAGTGGAATCCAGCTGGTTGCTCTCCCGGCATCACATCAAGACCAGGTATATATATACTCTAAGCCACCTCGCACATCGAAATTGTCACTTACATCCAATTTCCTTTGTCCAAAACATTGAAAACTTGCACCGATGATATGGAATCAACGGAGAGGGTTGTCGCCTTTGGCAATGCCTCTGTGCCAAGGGACACCGTGGCAAACAGCAATGCGACGGATCAAATCAATCCCACCTCGTGGCGTTTCCTACCCGGAAAAAATCCTGCCATACAAATTTACGAGCAACATGGCCACAACTCCACCTGTCAATACCTTCCACGATGCCTTTGCTCGAGAACTTGGCGCATTCTTGCGTGAAAAACACCTTGACCACATTCTCGGCGTCTTCCTTATCAACATGGAGAACTTCACCACAATGGAATTTACTTCTGGCCGTGCGAACGTGACAGTTCCTCAGATGATGTGGAACCACGATAGTGAGTCAGTTCAACTTTTTTAGTTCATTGTCCCAAAAATCCACGACGTCCACCAAGCCAGGACGGTCATTAGGATCTTTTTCCATACATCGCATGACCATGTCAACCCACGTAGAGGGAATTTCACCCGTATCTGACCAGGCGACTTTGACGTCGTCTGGATGCTCCACATCATTGAAATTGTCGACTGTCTGTGTCAACAGCATCCACGACGTTCTTCCCAACGCAAATACCTCGGCGAGCTCGGTGGCTCTGGGACAGCTCGCTTGCCAGACCGGGAACACATTCCAGACGTTGAACGACTGTTGACCAAAACCTTCGGGCATGTTTCGGCGCTCGGGGCCCGTGTACTTTGTGTACACCAGTCTCGGCAACGAAACTCCGCCGCCCTCGGTGCCGTCTGTCTCGCTTACATCCCAAGTTCCATCTGCCTCTGGAGCAAGCGTTGTTGGAGGGGCGCCACTCTGTTCCCAGTCAATCAAACGCAAGTTGTCCTGGTTGTCGACAAGAAAATTGCCGGGCTTGACGTCCATGTGGTACGTGTGCATGGCGTGGTGAGTGTGCTCCAAGGCCTTGGCCATGTGCAAGCACCATTTGGCCTTTTGCCGCAGCGGAATCTGAATCTTGGAAGCGTTCGCTTTTTCGATGACTGCTGCAAGATCGCCACTGGCAAGGAATGGCGACAAATGCCCCATGTAAACGGGCTCGTCGCCGTTTGTTTCTTGGGTAGTGAGGAGCATCTTGGGCGGGGACTGGATGTGTGGATGCGGCGGTGCATTTGCAATGAGTCTGCTCGCATTTTTCCATGCATCCACCGCAGCATGGATGGCCTCGTCGTCGTCGTCGTGGAGCTGCAGATATGTTTGAAAGTCGATGCCCTTGAAGACCATAGTAGATGACTCTCCCGACCTTTCTTCAACGCGGACTAGTCTGCTACAGCCCTTTCCTCCCAGGGCGGACAGGATGGTGACCTGGGAGATATCGACGACGGGGGCATGGTGCTGGTCATCCAATGGCATGAGATCCTCTGAACGGACTCCGCGAAGAAGATCAATGTATTTGTTGAACAATGGATCGTGATAGGCGAACCAGGTTGCCGAGCCGGACTCGTCTCCAATGTCGATCACGATGTCCGGCGAGAGCAAAGTTGGTGCAGCAATGCTTGACCAAACAGATGCGATCGTAGTCCAGATTGTACGTCTGAGTGCGTCCCTGCTTTCAAAGCCGCATGGCTCGGACGCATCTTCGTTGCCATGGTAGTAGTTGACGATGCGCGCAGCCAGTGATTGCGGTGGTGTGCCGGGTTCGAGGTGAATTCGAAAGATAATCGGCTTGCCGTTCCAGATAACTTGAGCGTAAACAATGGTCTCGTCATCGTCGCCCCAGAGGCAGTCGGGAACAAAATCGATCGTTTGGAGGGGGTCTACATCGGACATGATTGTAGAAAGAGTTGTGTTGTGTTCGACACAGGAGCAGGTGCGTACCCTGTTAATCTATTTTCACGTAAGGACATAGATCTGCCCACCCCCCTTTTAGATAAGATTCACGGTCGTTTGGAGAGATACTCGTAGAGACGAAGGTCGCCGGTCACGGGCGGCTGAGGCCTATTGCTGCCCGCATGACTCCAATACTCCACGTGACCTCTCTCAACGACGAACTTGGACCCCACACACGAAGCCTACCCCCAGAACGATGGGACGAGGCAAGCGTTCAACCAAGGCGGCGAATACCAAAAGACGAGCATAAACAGGCTCCAAAGTATTACCCAAGGAACGGGATCCCAGACCCGGTACGGAGGAAAATTCAAAACCAGGTCACTGAGACATAACCATTTCAACCAAAAAAACCCCGCTCATACGACAAAGACAGCAATGCCAAACCCATTGCCGAGAGCGAAACAGAAAAATCAGTGTCCTAACGAAGAAATCCTCAGACGCCACAGACGATTCGAAGTCAAGCAGTACCGCGTCGACAACAACGTCAGGGTTTGCCGAAAAAGCTCGCACAAATGGCATACTGCCCTCGATTCACTCCAAGCCACCAAGGCCCTTCCGGAGACATGAAAGAAGCACAAATGCAAGCTGCCTACGATAGAGCAGCCATGGTTCACGCCAGAGCCCAAGCTCTTACTTACATGGGCAAATCGGATCCCCCTTGCCATGCAGAAATCACGACATTTACGACAGATGGCAACAGCCTCAACCAGTACGCTCATTACGCCGCGTCATCAGACGAAGACCCAGACACACTCGAATACCACCAGTACCCCATCTCGTCAAACGAATCACATAAGTAGCTACGAAAACTTTAAGAGAGGGCGGAAACAACTCAGAAACGCCCAGGACCACGCAAAGGCTCGGTCCGAACTGAGAGACCAGTTAAAAGAATATCGGAAGCAAATCCGCAACAAACATCCACCTGTCGCGGAACGGAAGGGATTCCTCACATGAAACCACCGCCGCTTACGACGGACGGATACGAAGTCGCGGGTCCGCATATGCAAGAAGAAGAAGACGAAGAAGGCTACGAGATAGTCCAGCCGACAACATACAAAAGAATCCTCGCATCTCTCCAAGTCTTCGCATATTAGTCACGTGCTCGAAATTCGCACTATCCTTAGACGAAACTACGCGAGGCTATGCGGGGCCGGAGGATACGGCACAGTTTTTTGGCAGAGCCGGGTCCGTGTAACCATTCCTGAAAAGGTAATGAAAAGAAAAAACACGCCTTGGCAGCCGTGTCTCGGTGGGTGTTAATACTCCGTATTACTATTTCCTTCATATGAGTACAGCCTGGTTCTTACCCACTATGTCTTGCACCTGCCCAGACATCTCGCCAGGAACGGAGCTTAAAGATATAACACCGAGCCTGACGAGCACAACATGCCTACATTCTGGTCAGGGTTTTATTTGGCAAGGAACTTTTTTCCTGTTTATTTATCCGTAGACTTATAAAAACTCTTGACCGGCAACGTAGTCACACTTGGAACACCAACCCAAAGACAAAAACTTGCATGTTTTTGACTTTTGACGCTTTACGCTTTTTGACATGGCCAATCAACCCAAAGAATCACCAGGCGTCGACCCTGATAATGCACTCGTGGACGTCGAGCCTGCCAACAATGGCCGAGACCTGGACGACGCTGCAGAGCAGGTCACCGGCTACAAGCTAGTACTAATTATCGCCAGTCTGGCTCTGGCCTGCTTTTTGATTTTGCTGGACACATCTATCGTAGCAACGGTCTGTGATTTTCCCTTTGGAGACATCTCGCCAGCTGAAATACGCCCGTGATTAACATTGAAGCAGGCCATTCCCCGAATCACAGACGAGTTCCATTCACTGCGAGATGTCGGCTGGTATGCCAGCTCTTACCAACTGGGAAGGTATGGCTCTCACAGGTGCTAGGTGCCGTTTTACATGCTCCATCAGATCTCCCATCGTCAAAGCCGAGCTGCGTTCCTAATCAGAGCTTCCACAGCGTGGTCCTTCAACTACTCACCGGCAAGATCTATACTTATTTTCGTCTGAAGGTTGGGACCCCCGTCTGTCTTTTTGTTGTATTTTTTTGTTGTCCCTTGTTTGTTCCTGCTCTTGACTTGGCTCTACTGTGAATCAGTCCGGTTAACCCTTGTTAGTGGACGTTCATCTCGTTCTTTTTCATCTTTGAGCTTGGCTCTGCTCTCTCTGGTGCTGCACAGTCATCAACCATGCTGATCGTCAGCCGAGCCGTCTCGGGCATTGGCGCTTCGGCTTTGATCAATGGTTCCATCACCATTTTGTCGGCCGTTGTGCCCCTAGAAAGGCGGCCTGGTATGTTTTCTTCCGTTGCTTTTATATGCTTCCTGTTCCATGCGGACGATGCTGACTTGTCATATTTTCTAGTCCTGACAGGTGTCATTATGGGTTGTGAGTAGCCTACCGCCCATTACCCGAATTCTGTGCTGGCTTCCACTTACGTTTGCTTCTCTCCTTTTTTGTTCACTCTCAGTCGCCCAACTCGGTGTTGTCCTTGGCCCCCTCATTGGCGGCGCCTTTACGACTAACTCTACATGGCGTTGGTGTAAGTCGTCCTTCTTTTATGTGTCTCGAGGCCAGTGTGAGATTTAAGGGAAAGAGATGATAAATATGTCTTACACACTTTCACTCACACGACAAAACTAATAAAAAAACAACAGGCTTTTACATTAACCTACCTCTAGGCTTGGTTGTAGCCTTGCCACTCATCGTACTGCACATCCCAGAACAGATCCCCAAGCAGCCAGCCATGGTAGTTGTCGGCAAGCTTCACAAGCTCTTGGACCTGGTCGGCTTTGCCCTGTTTGCGCCTGCTATTGTTATGCTGTTGCTGGCGATGCAGTTCGGTGGCAACCAGTTTTCATGGCACTCGTCCCAGGTGATCGGCCTGTTTGTCGGTGCCGGCCTGACGTTCATCGCCTGGTTGGGCTGGAATTGGACGAGAGGGGACGACGCACTGCTGCCCTTGTCGGTGGTGCGACGCCGCACCGTGTGGATGAGCGGTGTCAATTATACTTTCTTGACGGTAAACGTGATTGGCGGTTCACTTTTTCTGCCCATCTACTTCCAGGCAGTCAAAGGAGTGTCGCCTATTATGAGCGGCGTGTACCTGCTGGCCACCATTCTGCCCCAGGTTGTGGGCGCCTTGGCAAGCGGTATTCTGGTGTCCAAAATTGGTTATATCCCTCCCTTCGCCGTCGCCGCTGCTGTGCTCTTTTCCATCGGCACTGGCCTGTTTACGTTGCTGCAGCCGGATACCTCGACAGCCAATTGGGTTGGCTTTCAGATCATCAGCGGGTTTGGTCGCGGTCTGGGCTTCCAGATGGTGAGCTCCATCTTTTTTTTTTGGTTATTATGTCTTTGTTGTTCTCGTCGTTGTGCTCCTGCTGATCTTTGTGCTCCCTTACTTCCCAGCCCCTTACTGCCGTCCAGAATGCAGTTTCGGAGACCGAGCTGTCGACCGCCATGGCTTTTGTTGTCTGGTGCCAGTACCTAGGCCCGTCCATCTTCTTGACCCTCTTCAACACTGTCTTTGACACCAAGCTGGTGGCCAACATTAAAAAATACGCCCCCCAAGTCAATCCTGAAATTCTACTTGCGGCCGGTGCCACGGGCTTCCGCAAAGTTATCAAACCAGCCTACCTTCCCGGTATTCTTAAAGCATATTCCGACAGCATTGATACTGTTTTCTACATGGCACTTGCCACTGCTATCATGTGCTTTTTGACTGGCTGGGGGATGGGCTTCAACGATATTCGCAAAACCAGACAGAAAAAACCTCCCTCAGCAACAACCAGCACATCAAAGACGTCCTTGAGTCATGAGAAATTACCGTCTGACAGTTCCCAGCCAGGACTGACCTGACTGCTGTCTCATATCTACCCGTGGACCTTCTTAACAGTGACCTACATTCTGTTTTCTTCTGTTTCCGGCTCTACTTGGCTGTTCTTCTGGTACATTTGATGTGCTTTTAATAACCAAATGAGGCATTATCCTGGTAATTATAGACTATAGAACGGGCGTTTTTCTTCTTCCTTTCACGATGAATGGCCCATCATCTTCATAATATCTTCTCTTTGTGTATGCGAGATGGTCCACGCACTATCCTCCTCTCTCCTGTCTCTACGATGTACCGTGAGGTACAGCAATGCAGCAGAAGAAGGCAGCAATTTTACAAAATGATTTTAAAGCAGTCAGCATAAGGCAAAATGTAATGACGCAGCGAGAGGCGCCATTATGTGCAGATGCTATTTTTTATCTTGTCTTGCAAGTACGGAGTAGATATTACAGAAGCGAAGCGTTATTTATCCTCGCCTTTTGGCTTTATCACAAACGCCAGATTTCAAACACGGGCCTACAGCGGCTGGAGAAAATTAGACAAAGTACTACTCCGTGAAAAAAGCTCAGCCGCTGACATCAATCGTGACTTTTCTGTTTCAAGCATCGTCTCTCATGTGTTGAAACATTTTACTGACGGAAGTGTTGTTGTGTTCAAAGTGCAGTGCGTGAAGTTTGACATGTATAAAGTACATTGTAATACGAGTATGCCGTGAAGTTTGCACCACTCTTCTTTCGTCTTCATTGGCACTTGCCACGATCGCCTAGCTACTGACCAGGTGACAGGTGTACTAGGAGCAAAGTCAAAGCCAAAACAGATACAAAGCTGACGGCCTCTTCGAGACGGGGCACTGCTCCTTTAGCGCCTTGAATGTTCCTCGGACACCGTCATATACCACAGATGTGCAGCGCCACTGAATTTTCTTGTTTTTTTTTTCAAAGCACCGTCAGCAGGGACAAAGCGTATCGCACGCTATTGGATGCTTTGACACGGGTTAGAGAGGCCAAGGCGAGAGGGAAACCCATACGCAGTACGGAGTACGCAGTTCCAGTACGGAGTACTGTCGAAAGTGCAACTAAACGCAAAGTGTGGAGCACGTCTTGGTCGCCTCGTTTCATTTGACACAGTGAGGACTTCTTTTCGTATTTTCCCAGCGCAGCATGACCTTTGAGGGATTAAGGCTATGGCGTTGTACGAACATGTCCCCCCGTACCAGGCGCCATGGTCTGTAATATTTGACAAAGTAATACGAAGCACAAAGCATCATCGTTCGACAAAGTTCTGTGTTCAACTCGTAGAAGCCGAAGAAGATTGGCACTCTTGTTCCACGACCATGGTGACAACGGACCCGGTTTGGCACCTCGGAACGGCCTTAAAAAAGGGCGCGCTGGAGACCCTGCTCGCTCTTCCTATTTTATGGAACCGTGATAGAGTCAACACGAAAAAAAAGAATATTGTGTCGTAAACGAAACGAATTGAAGACAAAAGGGCAAGGACAACCCCGTTTTCGTAACTCCTTGCAACCCTCTAAGCGAGATAGGAAAGAAGATGATAGAGAGAGTGATTCGGAGTACGGAGTAATACCTCGTATACGAGCAATAATTGCAACAGTTCGGAAGCGGGAAGCTGGAAACAGGTTGGGATGTGCCGTGGTATTGGGAGAAAGCGGCATGCAAGAGGGCGGCTGAAAGACGAGGCGAATGAGGCAAAATGGAAGGTGGGAAGTGTTGGGGGCGTTCAGATACGAAGTTCCATATGACGAAGGCGGAAGGCAGGTGCGGAGTGGCCAACCAGCGGATTGCCAGCTTAGGTAAAGCGAACCCAGCATTTTGGCCCGTCTCCTCCGTTTCAGCTCTCATCAAGAGCGGAGCAGCACAGAAAGAAAGCCCATGTAGAGCAAATCAGAGCTCATACCCGCAACGGATTCTTTTAGGTGAGCTGATTGTCAGTTCTGGGCGCTCCGCACTCGGTATGAAAGCATTTTGTAGTACGAGTACGGAGTGCACTGTACTCCGTATTGCAGTCGACTCTGTTGTTGGGACTCAAGATACGGAGTACAGAGCACAGGAACATGGATTACGCAGACCCATAAAGAAAAGGGTGTCCGTCGGAGTACGACGCAGAAGTATTAATACAACGTAGAAGCACATTGTATGGGGCAGCCCAGCGCACGATGTATCGTAGAGTCATACGAATGGAGTACGGAGAACAAGCCAGCTCACCTCCTCTCTTGGTGGTGTCTTCACCTTGTGAGTTCAGCCGTCCTTGTTACGCCGTGGTTCAAACGGAGCATTACGGACTGCTCTTTTTTGGTTTTGCGGCATGCTTTCGCCCCCTTCGAGAAAGCTGGGGCTGTCACAATACGGAGTAATATTACATATTAGTACGTCGTACGGAGCGCTGTCGCCATACCACATACGGAGGAATACTACTCGTAGATTGGCTTTGCTGAAGAAGCGGTGTACGAAACATCTACGACAATTTTTTTTATTTTTATTTTTTATATATCTTCGAGTATGGATACGCTGTACTCGTATTCCTCCGTATTATACTCGTAGCAGCCTACACAGCGGCCTGTACTCCGTACTCGTATATTATCAATCTGTAATAACACATTTTTGACACAAGTCGTATGCCAAGTACTGTTGTAGACTAACTAGCTGCCAAACCTTTGTTACAATCTATCCCAGCGCCGTCTGAAGATAATCTCTCTTTATGCGCAGTATCGTAAGTACATACGAGGAATGCATCGTACATTTCCAGAACGCCAAGTACGCGTTTTTTCTTTAATGGGAATTACGCGTGAGACAGGTCGAGTAATATCCATATCCATACGGAGTACTTTCTGCTCCATGGAATATTGCAACCTTGTTTGCTTTTGTCCTTGATTGCCTTTCAGGGATTCTAATCACACGGTTCTCACATTCTCCAGCTCATATGGATATTGCCACCCCTTTCCCCTAATCAGTGATGATCCGCGGTCCCAACAGTCTGGGAGAAGGTGTGGGCTGCTCTTCTGAGTGTATCCATTTTTCACTGTTGGACATTGGCTTTGCACATCCGGACTTAGTGGCCGCCTACAATTACGGGGCAGGCCGCCAAAAGTGCGCTGTTGGGCTTTCCATCACATACTATTTATTATTGCTGCTTAGAACTGTGAAATAAGGACATAACGAACACCGAAAAAAAAGTACGATGTACGAGTACGAGTACAGTACGAGAACGTCGAGACAAGGTGTAAAATGCACGGCAATCAGTAATAATACTCGTAAACCCACCAACAAGTAACCCACCCGCCGCTTGGAACGCCGACAAGGGAAGTCCCGCCGCCGTCTCTTTTCGCGGAATTAGGCTTCTCGTACGTCGGCCTATGGGAAACTAAGGCGTCGTGTGAGCGGCTCTTCCCTGACGGAAAGACGGGATCGACAAGAGTGAGAAGCGCTGCTTCTACATGCCTTTTTTGTACGGAGTATTATCCATACTCTGTACACATACAAGCACGAGTATGGAATAGCTTTGAGGAGAGCACCTGGTCGTTCAGGGTTTGCGAGCACTGCGGGAATTTTGAGTTGTTTCAATTCTGAATACGCTAAAGCGCTTCTAGCTTCAACGGTGTCTGGCGACGCATATGGATAGACTCGTACGACGTACGGAGTAATAATAAGCATACCAAGGAAACAGCCCGAATCTTATCTGAAGTTAACAGACAGCTGTGACAGCTGAATTTATGGTGGGAGTGTACGGAGTACGTGGCATACTAGCAGTGAAGGATGGCCATATGGTCCGACCGGAGTCATACGACGTAAAGTTGGAAAACTTCGCTGACCGTTGTGCGGAGCCTTGTGTGAAAAAAATCTCGTTGCATACGGCTTATCATGCTGTCTGACGACACGTTTATAAAATGGTTTTGTATGACATTGACTTCATGCTGCAGCCTTGTTTGCTTTAAGAACTGAACTCTACACATTGTGCATGCTGTTGCAACGAGCGTTTTGTTTGTCGTGTATCAAAAAGAAACTAACGATAGCTTTATCTGGCATACGACTATCTCTTAACTCTGGACTCGCGCATTACTCGTACTTTTTTCTTTTACAACATATTAGTGGTCGTATTGTGGTGTGTTACGGTGCGTTGATTGATTTGTTGAGAGATATGCATACGCAAAAAAGGAGGCAGCAAATGAAGTAAGCATACCTCCGTGCTCCGTATTCATATTCTGTGGCCCGGCGCAGAATGGTTCCTAGAACAGAAAGGTGGGACCCTCTCAGTTGCCACCAGCGAATGATAGAGATACGAGTAGAATGCTTCCTTGCCCCGTGTGTACTCGTACTCTAGCTGGTACTGGTACTCGCAGACGCCTAACAATTGTTTATTACACCCCCTGAGATAGAAGTTTGTCAACTGAGGGTGGAACTATCCATACTGTTCTTGACGGGAAAAGGTGATATTTACGTTTTTGTTCTTTGCTCAAGTACACCGTTCTCGCACATCACTCTCGTATGAGAACGTAAGAGAACGGAGTACTCCGTCCGTTGCACCCCATATCACCGCATTGTCGGCGTTCTGTAACCTACAAAGTAGGTGGTAGACGTGTTTGCCAAGACAGAGGCCCAATATCGACCACCTAGAAAGTTTCGTTCAACGGAGTACGGAGTACAAATGTTTCTTTCGCGACTCGTCACCGCCTCTACGACACACAGATTTCTTCGTTCTCATGACGGCCTACGGATACGCACCCATCTGTTCTTATCTATGGATATATAACATCGAGGCTCCCCTTATGACAAAGCGTGAATAATGATACGTGTGCAAAATCCCTCTTTCACGTTGTGTGACAGTGTTGAAGTTCATCTTGCCCCTATCTTTCAAGCGTACTCTGTACTGCGAAGTGTGAAGCAGGGAGTACGCGTATGACTTTAAATGTTTTAGGCCCTCGTTTGTTTTATGACGGCGGCTACAGCGGATGCTTAATTAAGTAGGCAGGTCCGTCTTAAGGTTTCGTCCGGTGGGTAACCGGCTTGTCTCGCCTACGAAGTGCTAATACTCCGTAAACTCAACGGGGTACATCAGCTAAAGCTGCACCCTCCGTGCTCCGTGCTCCTTGCTCCTTGCTCCGTGCTCCTTGCTCCTTGCTCCTTGCTCCTTGCTCCTTGCTCCGTGCTCCCGTGTACAACGTACTTATAAGCAGAAGCCTCGGTATATGTAATTCCAACTCTACACTCTACTTTTACATACCATAGTAATAGGTAGCACGTCGCACCGAAACGAAGTTCTTCGCTCTCGACTCATATCGAGGTCAAAGTGCGACGTCCTGGGGCAAAGTACGACGTACGCCGTACGGAGCACGGAGTACAGAGCATTGCTTTGTGGCTTTGCACGTCGTATTGTGAGTGTGGAGAACGCACGAGTCTGCCTTCAAAGTCGGAGCCTAGGGTAGCAGTGAAAACCTACTCGGATTACGACGCAGTGCCCAGAGGTTGTAGCCACACCCATCTATTTGTCATTCTTTCCACGCGTCGCATTATCTATCAGCGGGAAGCACGTACGTCGTACGAGTGTGTCGCCTTCGGAACCTGCCTGGCAGCCAAAAGGCCACCCATCAAACGTGCTGTAATAATCCGTACTTTGGCATCGCTGCTGTCTCGGACGTCGTCGGCCGATTTTTCAGTGATGCTGAGTAGGAGGACGAAGCCTTCTTGCCCTGTGTTAATCTTTGACATCCCGTATTTCATACTTCAAACATTGTGTAAATTCCATCAAAAAAACCGCGAGCCTTTTCAGTATGACACTTGTGTTGTTACTCTCCTTGCGGGTATTCTATGGATACTCGTATGAACTCGTAGCGAACAGGGCATTTACAAAGTAATACGTCGTACTGTGCGAGTACTCTGCCTTTCGTACTGCTCTCGACTCCTGTCTTGCTTCTTTTGGCATAGTGGAGGCGGCCGGAACGATAAATAGTCTGCAGCTTCTGCAGCGCGCCGCGTTCCTTCACTGCGGAGAGGCCTTTTCTTTCTTTTCTTCACAAAGTACAATCATTCTTTGTATTATTATCGTACGCCGTACTGCATACAAATATGGATACATACGAGTAGACCTCCGCCGTACGAAGTGCAGAAATACGAGTATTCGCTCTGTAATACGGAGGACATCAACCTATGTCGTGAAAAAAAGCCTGTTGGATGGAATGACTTCTTTCAATTTATGTTCTACAAGGTACTGATGCTTTGTATTACGGAGTACCAGTTTTGTTTATGAAACTAGCACTTACACCTTACGAGATAGGATGTAAAACGTACGAGAAGCCGTTCAAGTACTCCAAAATCAAGAACAAGTTCGTATCCATAGTACGGAGTACTCGTATGGAGCACACTATTCGGCTACATTGAACGGAGTACGGAGTAATCTTCAGCGCAAGCAATCACAGTGCTGCCCCCACGGAGTCCACAGCACCATAATATCCATACTCGTACGGGCATTGTTACAACGGCCTGTTTAGGTTTTTGCGCTCTTTCTGGCTTAACAGGCCTCCCCTTCCCACCCTGTCCAGTTTGAAGACGGAGCACAGTCTCTAGCAGGTTAGCCGCCATACGTATTACTCCGTAGAAGATTTTTTCTCTCTTTTCTTTCATGCAATCCATTAAAGTCTTTTCCAGTTCGGGTACGAGCTGTTTTCCCTCGCACAATACGATACAAGTGCACCGCAATGGATTCCATATCGCACTTTATACTCACATACATATGCAGCACTGCACAAAACTATTCGCTCGTAATCGCATTCGAACCACTCGGTGTACAAATTTCCAGAGCTTTGCGAACACAGCATCCTTGCTGTACGAGTAAGAAATCCGTCGAACTGCCCTGTCAGTGTTCAAGCGAGACAGTCTATATGGATACTTCGCACGGAGTACATTGCAAACAATTTATAAGAAGAACTGCCCAAATCGCAACCCGACCCCTCTCCACGAACGAAAAAGTAGTACGGCTTCGTGTCCTTGTCCTCTTTCAGAAGCCGTTGTCCCGACTCCATGCTGATAGGCCTAACCTTCAATAGGCCAAGGTACGCAGCAATAGTAGCTCTCTCCACCTCGCTTGCCGCTCCTTCCTTGGTGCCCCCTCACTGTCCCGTTTAATCGTAGTCTTTCGGGTGGATCTCATGTTGTATTAACAGCCCATTCTTTTTTCTCTTATCCGCTTATGGCTGCTCACACCAGTGGCCGCTTGCCGCTTCGTTCTTACTTGATTTTCCCATTTCTCCTCTCTGCGGACTCTTGCCGTGTTGTGTTTTAACAACTTGCAACTTGCACCAAAAAAAACTCACCATTATCGCCTTGGCCGTTTGCGACAAACGGCTTCGCATGCCCACAGCCCACTGCAGCGGCGAGGACGGCGACGACTGCTACAACGACTACGACAAGGAGGAGGACGACGGCCCGTTTCCATCGCATCCGATTGCGGGCCACCGCAAAACATTCCCCGTTGCCGAGGTTTTCTAACAGCACGACTGAATTGCAACGCCACCAGCAGAGACGGTTCTCTGGGTGGCAGTTTGTCGAAAAGTAAAGGGTAGGGAGGAAGGGGGGGAAAAAAGGTTTTCAGCCGAGAACGATCAGCATCGCATGCGGTCGCAGAGGAAGAATTCCGATCAGCACAACACATGTCGCCGCCTTCGATCTTCGATTCGTCATTACTGCAGCACAGAGTTTCGGAAGCAGAATTGAGAACGGTTCGGGAGCAAGGCGATCTTTATTTTGGCACTTTTGATGGTCGGTAGAAGACATTTGCGGTCTATGGACTGTTTCGAGACCGGCCGACACTCTGTTTCGTAGGCACCAAGTGTGCATATCGCCATCTGCCAATCTTTGACGCCCGACAACAACTTTCTTTTCATTCAGAACAACTATCCACTTCGCATTCGTGCCTCATATCCTTACGACGCACGACCGCGCAACCCCTGTGTTGCTCTCCTGCTTTTCTTCTTCCGTCCCCTTTTTTTTGGAAAGTCAATCAGCCATTTCCAGACTACACGCACCAAGATGAGCTCACCAGCGCCGGGAGGGCCGTCGGCCCCAAAGGCGAAGAAGGGTGCCGGCAGCCGCATGTTGACACGAGTCAAGACCATCATGAAGCGGGCCGAGAAGCGGATGTCGTTTTCCGGACCCAGCAAGTCCGCCGACGCACCAGCTGCTGAGCCAAGGTAGGCAACCGTCGGACGCCATGACCGGACACGTCTCTGGCGTGTTGGTGCGTACGTATGTGCATTTTGCTAACTGACTGAAAAAGTGCTGCTCCGCCTCCGAGTGAACCGGCTGCGGATGCACCTGCAGAAGCAGCTGTTGTGGCCGAGTCTGCCGCCGCGGGTGCCGCCAAAGGCAAGGAGGCCGAGGAGGCGGCGGCGGCGGAAGTCGAAAAGATCCCCCGCATACAGCTTTACGAGGAGCGTGCGCGGAAGCTTGGCGAGCGGTTCGGCCTGGAGATTGAGCCGAACGAGTGGCATTCGACCGGGGGCGATGCCCTGCGTGTCATCAAACCGATCCGCATGCGCGTCCACCGCATCTGCCACGTCTGCAACACGCAGTTTGGCCTGTCCAAAGAATGCTCCCAGTGCCACCACGTCCGCTGCAAGAAGTGCGCTCGCTACCCGCCGAAGCGCTCGGATGCCGAGAAGCTGGCCAGTCGCGACCGTCGGGACGCCCTCCTCAAGGAGCGCAAGGAAACCTACGCCCCTCCTATTTTGCCGGACTGGGACCCGCAGCCGAAGGCATTGTCGACGCTGCTGGTCATGCCGCCGCCCAAGGGCGCCAAGCAAGAGCTGGTTTACAAGAAGCCACGCCAGCGTCTGCGCAGAACATGCTGCCAGTGCAACAAACTCTTTGTTGCAAAGTCCAAGATCTGCGAGGGCTGCAACCATGCCCGGTGTACCGACTGTCCTCGAGATCCGTACGTTTATGATTTTTTACGTTCTTCCGTTGCCTTTCTCGACTTTTTTTATTTTGTTGTGGTTTCATCGCTGTGCTTGCTGGTTTCGAGTCTGTTTTGTTGCTGTGACGAGCAGTGCTGACGCCTATGAACAGACCCAAGAAGGACAAGTATCCGTACGGATACCCAGGCGACGAATTCGGAGCGAAGTCGATACCCCGATACCGGTGTCCGTCGTGCAAGACCAAGTATCCGGCCGATGCAGCCGACGGAACGGAGTGCTCCAAGTGTGCACACCCCAAGGGGCCCGACTGCCCACGTGTACAGCCCCATCGTGTCGAGCCTGAACCGGATCCGGAGGTGGTCAAATCGATCGAGGCCAAACTGTCCGCACTTAAAATATAGGCTGAGGCGCCTTCTTGACATCAACAAATGTTCTGCGTCTGATACCCTTTTGCAGCGACTGAAAATCAGAGGAGGGAGGTTGATATATCTCTCTCCCAATGATCTTTTTTTCATTCTATTTCTATTTTTCTATTTTTATTTTTTTGCTTTTTCATCGCCAGTTCTATCTTTTTCCCATTTCCAGCAGAAAACATTTACGTGGCAAAACGAAAATGACATGTCCGCCTGCATTTTGATTTTTGTCGTTTTGATATGGTCTCTTTTTACGTCATGCTTTTCAGTCTTGTTTCTTGAGCTTTCTGAATTTTTTTTTTTTTTTTTTTTTGCCCGCGCGCGCCTGCAGCATCGTCGCACCGCAGCATCGCAGCATCGCAGCATCGCAACATCGCAGCATCGCAGCATATGTCATTTTACTTTTCATCGTTGGCCAAGGTTGTTGCGTTCTCTTAGTTCTTCGTCACGCACGTCGTTTTCGGTGTTTTCTTTCCAGCGGGAGTGAAAAAAAAGGGGGAAAGGGGAAGGCAGAGGTTTTGCCTCGTTGGGCGCGCATGAGAGTTCAGAAATAATTGATGCACAATTATTATTGCAAAGCATATTGCCTTTACAACGGCATTTGTGACGGCGAAAGTCGATACAGACAATAAGACTGCCTGCACACAGCCCTCTGTGTTTCGTATTTCTCTGTTGGACACTCCAATCATGGCGCATACCAAAGGACAAAGGCACATGGCGATCTGCGGCGTATTGGGAATTGGTCTTATGGGGCACCTCTCAACCGCCGAATCCGTGGACGTGGATGTGGACTTGTCAGAACAAAAAAGTTGTTGTATTGGTTTTGGAACTAGAGATAATTCTAAGGTCCGAAATAATTCCTTTATTCTCCCCAACACGCCTTACTAATCCTTAACGCCTTACTAATATCCCTTAGAATAGTGTGTATTCTGACATTTTTTTCTTTTTTTTTTTTTTTATTAGTTTTTCGTTATCTCCATCTGAAAGGCACTTGAAGTCGCTTCAACGATGATGTGTGCGAGATCTCGAAATTCCTTTTTGAGAGATTCGAGCTGCACATTAATGTGGTTGTATTGTTGCTCTATATCATTACGTAGTTCGTTGATTAGACGTCTGATTTCCATTAAATCTGAGTTGGTATTTGGAGCTGGCGGCGGCGCGACTGATGTAGAAGCATTAATTGGGGTTTTTTTAGTAGCGCGGAGGGATTGTTTCGGAGGGGGTTCGAGATAGTGTTTGAGGTTAGTTTGTTAAAAGAGTTTAAAAGTATTTTTATTATGTTTAAACTTTATGAATAAGATCTTTGTAGTTAACACTTGTTTATGCGACGAAGCATTATTTTTTTAGTTTTAATTATATAACTTTTAGTGAAGGTAATTTTTAATGTTTTTAATATAGCGTTTGTTAAAATTTGATTATATAAACGATTTATTCTTTTATAACGATGTGATAATTATTTAAGATACGGCTTGTAATAGTTAATAAGTAAAGTCGAAGAGTTTATAGTTTAAAAAAAGTTATTTAATTTATATTTTATAAACAGCTTATGTTGGTTTAATAACGCGGTTAGTGTAGGTTTAAAGTGGTATATTGTTTAAGTGATGGTGGTTTTAGAAAAAAAGAAAGAAAGAAAGTTAAAGAGGTAAAGAGAAAGGTTTAAATAAACATTAGGATTTGTTAAAGAAATGTTTAATGCGTCGGTTTAAATAAGGCTTTAGTATAATCGTTTACGTGGTTGTTATATGTATTAACGTATTAAAGAATAATAGTATTATTACGACGGACTTTTTATAATTAGTGATTGTTAACATTAACGTGTTTTAATTTAGTTATAAAGACTGGTTTATTGAAGTTTATTATTATAATAGTTGTTTTATTATTATAAAGGATTATTAATGGGTTATTTATATTAGTTTATATTTCGTTTAATAATCGTTGTATAAATAATGTTTTTTTAACTTTTTAGGATATGGTTAAGAGTTCGGCCTTTATGGTGAAGGTTGTGATTATATTTTGTTTATTTACGCGTTATGTAATTAAAACGTCGTGTAGCTTAATATAAAATCTTTAAAAGTTGATGCGGTTATTCACGTCGTCAACGTAATTGAAATTTATATATACTTAGAGTTTAAGGTTAAAATCATTTGAAAGGATTAACTTATAGTTTTAGGTGTGAAATAAATAAGAAAGTAATTGGAGAAGTAGTTTATAATGCTCGTTTAAAGGGTTAAAGGCGTATATAACCAGTTTAAATATTATAAAAGCGATATTTAACTTAGTGGTTAATGAGCATTATAAACATCCTTTAATACGTTTTTAAAAGAGATGAATACTTTTATAAATAGTTTAAGATGTGTTTTTTTTAATCTTTAAGTTTATAAGTAGTGGTGTTTATGTTAATTTTAAGTTTATGACATTCGTTGTTATTTTTTAAATATAAAATGTTTAAGATATTATTATGTTATTTAAAGTAATGTCGA
This sequence comes from Raffaelea deltoideospora, assembly GCA_019925385.1. Lineage (NCBI taxonomy): Eukaryota > Fungi > Ascomycota > Sordariomycetes > Ophiostomatales > Ophiostomataceae > Raffaelea > Raffaelea deltoideospora. The sequence goes on along the minus strand of JADHKP010000046.1, from coordinate 43,122 downwards.
ATTCGAGTTTAAAATATTAATGTAATTATTAACCGTTAAACAGCCCAAAGTTAAAGCGGAGTTTTTAAATAATGCGTATAACTTTTGACTTTATTATAAGTGTATAAGTAATATTAAAGTCGTCGACGTAATGAATAAAGATGATTTCGTCTTTAATAAATACATAAAGGTCGTTTTTACATTACGTGAGGTTAATAAAGGGGTGCGTAAGTATCGACTTGAATTTGTATAACCATTTGTTATTTAAGATTAATAAGCCGTATAATGCTTTTTTAATAATAAGGATGTGGCCGTCTTTAAAACTCGGTGGTTGTTTTATGTATATTGACTTTTCGAGGTTAGCGTTTATATATGCGTTTTCGACATTAAATTGTAGGATTTTCATTTTCTTTTATTAAGTAATGATTAAAAAAGACCGTAGACTTTTTAATGTAAGGGTGATAGTAAAGGTCTTAGAATCGACATCGTGGTATTAATCGCCGCGTGTCATTAAACGTGCTTTACATTTTATAAAATTATTATGTTTATTTAACTTATATATATAAATTTATTTATAGTTAATGACTTGTTTTTCATTTATAACTTTAGTGAGTTTTAAGTGTTAAGAGTGTATAAGATCATACGTATGTAAATAGTTTTATATTGCCGTCTTTTATTTTTAACTTAATTAATTATTTCGTGCTTCTTTAACATTTCTTAAAGAGGAGGGGAGATTGTCGTGATGAAGGTTATTAATTTCTTTGACTTTTATAAAAACTTTAAATGTTAAGGTAAGATCTGTTGTGTAATGTCGTTTAAGAATGCGTTTAAGATTAATTTATGTTATTAAAAAGGCGTATTATCACATAAGTGGATAGTTGTTATTAAGATTAAATGAAATTTATAGTAGTTATAACGACATATAATAAGTATGGTGTAAGTTTTTAATTAGTTTAAAATCATTGACGTTATTTATGTTAAGGAGTTGTGTAAATGGCGATTAATAGCTTTTTTAAACTGAATCCGAAAGATATAACGTAAAGTCGTCACTTTTATAAGTGATTAAGTAAGGTATAAGACTATAAAGTTAATTCTTATTAAAGATAACATTTCGATGTAAAGTGACTTTGTTATTTTTAAGGTTTTAAATGCGGTATATGTTAAAAGAGTTATAGTCGACGAGATATTTAATCTATACTTTAGGCTTTAACCGTTGTAATCGATTTTGTTTTCGTAAAGCGTCGTAGGTTAAGGTAAAGGATTTATAGCCGATGACGCGAAGGAAAGAAAGATTAAGTTTTTACTTAAAAATTAAAGAGTATGAGGTCTTTCAACTTATTATCTTGTCGAAAGTTTTATTATGTAAAAATACTATAGTTCGAACATGTTTTGATTAAAGTTATGTAAGTAGGTGAGATTCGATTATAAACGTTTTAACTTTAGTTTTTATTATTTAATTATGTCGTTTTATGGCCTCATTCTGTGTTTGCGTATTTAAGGCGGAAGCATTATATATAATACCTTATGTTAATAAATAATGTTTTATACGAGGTTTTTAATTAATTATTTCTTAATTAAACTTAATGCGTTTTACATTAACGTTAAACTAAACTTTAATAAATAATAAGAAGTCTTAAAGTGCGTTAATAATGATGTTCGTCTTTCGGTTTCGGAAAAAGTACTCTTAAATATATATTGATTTCCGATTTAATAATAGTATAACGGACGTGTATTCGTTTAACGAAGTGAAGTTATGAAAGTTAATTGTTATGTTATCGAAGACGTTAATAGGCTTAGCTTAAGCTATAACGTGATTTTACCTTTTTACTTTAATTAACACGTATGTTTCGTATATATTTATGTTAAGCGATAAACTAGTGATATGTATTTCGGTAACTTAATTAAGAAAATGCCGTTATACGGTATTTCTTAGGTGCTTTAATCGTTTATACTATAGTTTAATAATGGCTTTAATTCGTTTACGGGTGGTTGTCGTTAAAAATTGGTATAAAGCGTGTGGTTTTTTACGTGTAAAGAAAGTATCTTTTAATAAGTAAATGTTATTATATCGAAGAATATTTGTAATGATTTTATCGTTTTTTTTTAAACATTGTTATTTTATGTTTTATGTTATTTTTATATCTTCGAGATATATTATCGAAATAAAATTATAAGGAAATTAAGGATAATAAAATGTATTTAATAAACGAATGATAAAATTTTTTGTTTATGTTTTAATAAAGATATATACCGTTTTTATTTTTAAAAGTTTCACTTACCTTACCTTTGTTATGATTGAATAGTAGTCGTTTTAAAGGAGTTGTAGTGTTATAAAACGGTCTTTATTATTAAAGATGTGAGCCGCGGCTTTTAAGTCGTATATAGTGATGTTTAAAACGTTTGTCGTTAAAAGTGTAAATGCGTGAGATACGTGTGGTAACTCGTTAAGTTAGAGAGTGTGGGCGAATATGACTTCGCGGTTAAAGATGCCGTTGATAATTATGTTTTAGTTTTAAAAAGATGATGGTCGAGTAATTTTTTAAATATTTAAGAAGATGTCGTTTGTATTTAGGTATGTTAATGTTTTCGGCTTTTTAAACTTATTATAGGCCTTTTATAGTTTAAAGTTAACCTTCCGTAATTATTTAACGATGTTTTATATTTTGATGATGTTAAGCTTAAATTAAGTGGGGCGTTTTATTTTATAAAGATATTAATAACCATCGATGTTATGCCTTTTTGTCTCGTATATTAAGTATGTATTTTACTTTCGTTTAAACTTACGACTGTTGTTTCGTTTATGTGTAACATTAGTTGTGGTGAGTAGCGTAGCTTTTTAAATAAATTTTAGTACTTATAACATCTTTTAACGAAGTCGTAAGGCGTCGGTTACGTTTTCGATAGTGAGAGAGTTGTCTTGAAATTTAGATTGATTTGTTGTTAAAAAATTATTTGGCTATGTGGGGAGAACACTTTTTATCTTGATTGTTAAATCGTTTTATTATTCGGTGACATTTAATGCTTTAAGTAATTGTCGTTGTTAATAAGTGGTTATAGTCATTTGTTAAGTTTCGATTCATTGTAAATAGTCGATAGGTTGTTTAGTTATGTTGTTTATAGCTTCGAGGTATTTTCATTTAGTATCGATGCGAAGGCGTTTCGGTGTGATTGTTAAATGGATTTTTAAATTGTCGTATTAGACGGCAAGATCGTCTGTATTTAATTCTTTGAGAAATGTTGTGAGGGAAGGTGTTATATGTTTTAAAATCTATTAGCGAACATTTCGTTTTTCGTCAGTCTGTTTGTTAAAGTTTTTTTACGCTCTCTTAAAGGCATTGTTCGTTGGCTGTTGTAGTCACGGTGGTCGAGGTTGATTGTCTTGAATATACTGTTAAATGTTGGCATCAATTGTAACTGTCTTTAACTCCGTATTTTAATGCGTTTATTCCTCGAGAGAATGAAGAATCGGATCTTCTGCCATGTTTGACGGGATTTCGATAGTTTGACAAGTGATTTTGATGGTTGTGAAATGTAGGATGTAATGGGAAGCAAATGAGGGCGGAATTTCAATGGAATTGTGTTGATTTATTAGAGCAAAAGAGACTCTTAATTGTCAGAACAAAAAAGTTGTTGTATTGGTTTTGGAACTAGAGATAATTCTAAGGTCCGAAATAATTCCTTTATTCTCCCCAACACGCCTTACTAATCCCTAACGCCTTACTAATATCCCTCAGAATAGTGTGTATTCTGACAGGACTAATTAAAACGGGGCGTGTTGTCGTAGTATTGCTCCATAATACGGAGTATTACTCCGTAATAATACGAAAACCAAAAACAGGGGCGACAGCTTAAGGAGACAGGATCAGCACACACTATTTTGCTGTTAAAGCAGCCTTGTGAGACACTGGGTATTGGCTATCAAGACTTCTCATGGAAGACGGACAAAACACCGTTGAAATGCCTTGCCGTGAAGACTATGGGCTGACGGAAGAATATGAACAAGCAAACCTGTAGGCGGCGAATGGTGGCATAGAGTTACTATCGTTGGTACAGGAAAGAAAAAAGTTTAATTATACATGGGTGTGGCTACCGGTCTTTTGAGATCTCTTATCCAGTCACTGGCAAATCCTCTCTCTGTCGCTCTCTCTCCCACACTCTCTCCCGCGCGCGCAAACGCACAAACGCGCCAACGTCACATATCCTCCCGCAGTCCGGAGATGGCTGGCAAGGCCACGCCGATGGCAGCGCCGATGGTGGCCGCGCGGTTCGCCCGCTGGCCTTCGTAGCGGAAGCCGCCCACGAGCTGGCGCCGGTTGAGGGCGGCCATCATGCCCGGGCCGGGGGCCACGTGACCGGCGGCGGCGTCGGACAGAAAGGCCGTGTTCTGCAGGTTGGCGGCGAGGCGGGTGGACACGTAGAAGCGGCCGTGCACCTCGTGTTCAGCGCGGCTGGCGTTGCGCTCCTTGAGCAGCCAAAGCCAAGTGGTGGCCGGAGGCGAGTCGGCAGCTCGGGCAACAATGCGGTTGCGCTCGGCCACCTCCTCGGCAAAGACGGCGCCTTCGGGCGGCGGCGACGATGCGTTGACAGCCGCAGTGGTCTGGGCCAGCTGGTAGATGTCGCCAATGAAGCGCAGCTGGTTGCTGTCGGTGAGAATGTGGTTGACGCGCAGGACGTCGATGTCGCCGCCAGCGGCCGCATCGCCTCCTCCGTTTGAGACCGAGCCGCCGTCGCTGCCGTTGCCATTGCCGGGGCCGGTGCCGGTGCCGTTGCTGCGGTGGTGCCCATCCACGCGCAGCGCATCCCCCACGAGCACCTGCTCGGCGCCCAGGAACACGCCGCCGTAGGTGCACTGCGTCATCGACACCTTTTGCTTGGTGTTGAAGACGGAGAAGCAGGCGTTGATCTGGTTCGCTGCGGCCTTGGATGCCTCCAGCGCAATGGTGGCGGTGTCGTAGCCGGCGACCGCCCCAGTCTGTCCCGGCTGCGCCTGCTGCTGCTGCTGCTGCTGCCTCTGGGCCACATGGCTGGCAGCGGCCTCCCGGGCCAGCTGCGTCCAGTTGATAGAGTCGTATGACTTGCCCCGGAACGGTTCGCGCAGATCCGGCACGCTGAACGACAAAAACGGCCGCAGCTCGGCCGTGCTCAGCGACACCTCGGCCGCCTGCAGGCCGGGCACGCCCAGCGGCGCGACGCGGGCGGCGGTCGTGCCCGCAGGCATGAGGCCTTCGCCTGCTGCGGCTGTCGACGGCGGCGCGGACCCCAGCTGCAGCACAATGCCCAGACGCCAGGCGCCCTTGGACTGGGCAGCGACATGCTGGTACCAGACGAGCTCCCACGGCCTGAAGAGTTCGGCGCTGCCCCCAGCCGGCAGCACCGGGCGTCCAGCAACCTCAGCTGGCGGGACAGGGATGGGAGTCGCAGTCGGCGTCGTTGTTGACGCGGGCGCTGCCGCTGCTGCCGGCTTGACTTTGGTGGCGGCCGGTTTGCCGACCGTTGTGGCCGTCGTGGCCGTTCCCGCCGACACAGGCAGCTGTGGCAATGGCACGTGTGACTGCACAAGCGGCACGGACGGCGGCACGCTGGTGCTCTCGCTGACCATACGCACGCACAGCCGGCACGAGCAGTCGGCGCGCGACGTCGAGCTGCTCATCAGCCACAACACGTGCAGGGCCAGCTCGGCCGGGCTGCGGTAGACGGCAATGGGGCCCAGCGGGTGGCCATAGGCAAACGGCTCTTCGCGGTCGCTCGACCTGTGCGGGCGGATGTGCAGCGAGTAGCCCTGGGGGAAGCGCACCAGATAGTTCGTGGTGTCGACACGCGTGGCCGCCGCCGCCGACGACGCCGACGAATTGGCGTTGCCGCCGATCACGCTGCTGCCCAGATTGTACTTGATCGCCTTGCCCAGCTTGACCGTCCACGACCGCATGTAGTCGTGGTTGTCGTCGAGGGCGTCGCCCAGCAGCTGTGCACTGCGACTAGCATCGTTGATCTGCTGGGTGGTGTAGCCGACGCCGTCCGACCGGGCTATGAGGATTTCGCGATAGCGCTGCAGCGGGTGGTTGTGGTTGTGGTGGTGCGAGTGCGAGTGCGCGTGGCTGGCGCTGCCGGGCCCGCCCGAGCTGGCCGGCACCGATGCAGAGACGCCGCTGGATGTGGACGGAGCCGTAGACCGTGCTCTGCTGGTGGACATCGACGGCGACGATGTCATCGAGGAGGAGGCTGATTGAGAAGGTGCAGGTGGCGGCACAGGCGTCACCTTGGTCGGCCGACTGGCTGTCGCCCTTGCTGGCGGCTTAGCGGTGGCCGACATGGCGCCGGGACTTCGGCTGCGGCCTGCGCTGGATGGAGAGATTGTGATTTTTGGGCTGGTCGGCTGCAGTTGTTGGATAACAAGATCGAGGGCAAGAGTGAGTGAAGAGACAGGATTCGCAGTTCGATGTTGCGTAAATCCGGACACGTCTGCAGTTTCTCTGCTCTTGTCCTTCCTCCACCAGCCCCAAAAGCTCCCGTTTGTTCCTCGTCAGGTTTTATGGCCTCCGCACATCGTGCTGGTAGTTTGTTTGGAGACCTACAAGTACAGGCATGCGTCTCCATAGCTTCCAGACACTGTGACGATCTTGAGATTGGCTTTGCTTGGCCCTTTGCTTCCGCTTTTGGCGATTAGTCATCAATTTTGGGGATGTAAAGAGTGCAAAAATATAAATACCAAGAAGATTACTAAGGCAAGGAGGAAGGTCATATCTTGCAGGGAAAGACGTCTTTTAACAAAAGCGAATTCGACAGAACAAAATTGAGTTCATTATTCCAACCTATTTTCTCAGTCGTCAACTCGTTATCAGTGATCTCAGAAGTCCGGTTTTTTTCTTATTAAAGGCTTACTTTATTAACTTCGTTTGGTCGGGTTTGGTTGGGTTTGGTTGGGTCTGGTTTTCTGCTTCGACAACCTACCTTTTCAGATACGCGGTCGTTTGTCTCTCATCCTTAGCACACGTGATGTCTACTATCACAGGACCGCTGCCAGCGCAGGCCGTTATATTTGGCCATTCATGCAACCCGCGCCAGATCTCCCCCACGGCTGCCTAAATCCTCATCCACACACAGTCCACCACGTTGTCTCGACAATAGACGGCCTACTCCTACCGGCCAGCTGGTCAAGGAGGGAAGGCTCTCTTTCTCCTGTTCCTCACCATGGATAAAAAGCGAGCTTCCCCGACGCTCTCGCAAGCGGAACTTCCATCCACGCAAGATGAGCAAGTTCCAGCAAGCCCATCGTCACGAAAACGACTGAACGACAGCGACGACGCCGAGCCTCAGCCAAAACGCGCGCGCCTGACGCGTAAGAATTTAGCCCTCTTTAACAGGATGACTGAAAAAGGGAAAAAGACCTTCTCCACCACGGAGGAATCGAAAACGACGAGAACCATCTCGTCGACATCGTCTGGTTTCGCTGTCCAAGCCCAGAAGAATGGTATTCTCGATCCTCGCAGCTCCAAGGCCCCTCAAAACCTCGAGGATCTCCGTGAACGACTGGCCAAGTCTCGCGAGACCGCTTCTCCCACAGAGTCAGCGTACGCTGACTATGTTGATCAAGTTGAGAGGGCTAAGAACGAAGCGACTTTGGTGGCTCAGACGAACGGAATGTTGTTAAAGAGACACCCTAAAGGTTACGACCAAGTCTTTGACCAAGCATTCACCGGCTTTCCAAAAGATGTCGGTTTTAATAATGGCCTCTCTACTCCGCAGCCTGACTTCGTTGAAGGACTTGAGATGAGGGAATACCTCCCGGTCCCAGTTGATGAACGCATTAGCGGGGCCGTTTTATACAAAGATGACCCCCACTCCGTAACACTGCCGCATGTGGCCGGAGAATGGAAGGGAACCGGAAAAGACATGGAGGTGGCGAGAATGCAAGCCGCTTACAACGGCGCGGCTATGGTCTACTCCAGGAACCAGGCGCTTGATGCTGCAAAGGAGCCTTACCTCGCTGGCCACGCAAAAGTTGCAACGTTTACCACGGATGGTACCAACCTTAACACGTTTGCACATTACGCTGCTGAAACGAATGAGGGTACGGTCGAGTATCACCAATATCCCATCGAATCTTTTAACCTCAAAAAATCCCACAAGGAATATAAGGAGGGCCGGAAGCACCTCAGAAACGTCCAAGACCTTGCTCGAGAAGAGTCTTATATGCTAAGGGACGAGCTTAAAGAATACTGGAAGCAATCCCATAACAGTCATCCTTCTTTCGCCGAAGGAGTCCCGTCTCACGCACAGTCTGTTTATCAACCGACGCCGCCTACCTCGTCCAAGCACAAGAGTGGTAAAACGCATTCGCACCACTCGCACTCGATGCCACATTCGTCGAAGGCTCACTCAACCACACACAGTTCCACCAAAGACAGCGGAGGAAAGCGGAAAGCCTCGTCCCCGCAATCGTCCCACGGGTCTTCCGGACATGCCAGCAAGCACAGAACCATCTGGAAGCAGGATGCTAAAAGCGGACGTTTTTACTACGTGCATTCGGATGGTAGCATCTCTTGGCAGGACGAGGATGACGAGGTGTTGGAATAACTCGCCTAAGTAATTTCGAGGGCTAGATGTAATCTCAGTTTCCTAGATTAGAATTAAGATCTTTTATCTTCTTCCAACAACTTTCGTGACAAGGGGGCTGTCTGGTCTTGTAGTGCTGTTCTTCAGAGCGTTCCTCGTAATAAGCACAAGTCAAATTCGTGCCGAGGAAAGAAAAAAAAAAAAAAAGGAAAACAGCTGAGTGCGGCTGCCTTGGCTGGCTGGTCTCGTCAAAATCCATTGCCTACAGTGCATATAAAAAAAATCTTAATGCGATGCGCTATTCTCTCGCTCTATGTAGCCCCATCTCGTTATATACGACGACAAATCCATGCACCAAGCCAAAAAAAAAAAAAAAGGAAAACGAAGGTGTAGAGAAAGAAGACAGAGAAGGCAGAAAAGTAAGAAAGACGGCGTGAGAGGAAACAAGTGAGATTGGGGAGGTGGGGTGGGTTCTGGATATCTTCCTGACGTGGTGAAATAAACGGAAAGCGGACAGGACACACATTCATGACGTTAATTGGCGACAGAGAAAGAAGACAGATATAGGAAATCAATAGCATGAGGATGGCGTGGTATTTCTACCTCGACCTGGTAAATCCACTCCGACAAACTCCCGCAAGCCCCCTACTTCTGGAAGAACCAGCTGGACCGCTTGTTCTCGCTGGTTTGCAAACCGGCAACAGTTGGATTGACCGGCGCACTGTCGCCGCCACCACCGCCGCCGCCACGCAAGGGTTTGGCAATGCGGCTGCCGGCTGTGGCAAAGCTGAAGCCGCCGGGGCCGGTGGGCGATGCCAGGCCGCGGGTGCTGCCGGCCTTGGCGGCCTCAAGACGCTCCTTGACGGCGGCCAGCTGGACCTCGAATCTGTGCCGTGTCAGTGTTTGAAAATCAGGTGCTTGTGTGTGGGATTGCTTGCGGTGTCGGGGAGACCGCCGAGGGATGGAGCGGGAAAAAAGGGGGCAAAAAAGAAAGGAAAAAACAAAAAAACAAAAAAAAAAAACACACAACGCAAACTAGAAAACAACGTACTTGTGGTTGGCCTGGGCCATCTTCTCTTGGCTGTCTTGTAGAAGGCTCTCGAGGCTCTGGATGCGCTCGTTGCGGGCAATCAGCTTGCGCTCGGCAATGGCCACCTCCTTCTTGAGAGACGAGTTCTGCTCGACCAGCTGGCGCTGCACGTGCGTCAGCTGCTCCAGGTTGCGCTCCAAAAAGGCCATCTTCTTCTGCTGGGCGCGGTTGTTGCTCGACCGCAGCACGTTGTTGTACTGCTCGCGCGTCTCGTCGAGCGAGATCTCCAGCTCGACCACCCGTTCGCAGCGGTTCTGCAGATCGCGCATCAGGCTCTTCTTCATGGCGTCGAAGTCGGCCATCTGCTGCGCCACGGTCTTGCCGTTGGCCGCCAGGGGCACGCCGGCAGCCCCGGCAGCCCCGGCTGCGGCCCCAGCGCCGCCAGCGCCGCCAGCCTTGACCTGCTGCTGCAGATCCGCGATGACCGCCTTCATGCGCTCGATCTCGCTCGCCTTGCGGTTGACATCCGCCCGCAGCTCCTCCGCCAGCTGGGCCTGGGCCTCCTGCCGGTCCGCCAGCGACTGCGCCAGCCGCTCGCGCAGCTCGTCGACGGCCTCGGGGCCCAGGTGGCGCGCCATCAGCTCGTCGTACTCGCGCTGCAGCGCTTCCAGCCGCGCCTCCAGCTCGCTGCGCCGCTGCGCCTCGGCCTCGCTCGACTGCGCGCTGAACAGCGCCAGCTCCGCCTGGCGCACCACACCCTGCGTCGCCACCAGCTGTGCCCGCAGCTCCTGCAGGTCGTCGGGCGGCACGGGGTCGCCGTTGCTGCTGGCCGCGTGCAGCGCATCCAGCCGCGCAATCGCGTCGGCCACCATCTTCTCGTTGTCGCTGAACACGTCCGTGGCGCCGCCCAGATCAAAGCCCGCCATCATCTTGGCCATCTTCTCCGCCTTCTTCTTCTCCTTCTCGTCCAGCACCGCGCTCGTTTCGCGCGCGCTCATCTTGACGTCCAGCAGCTGCTGCTTGAGCTCGTCCAGCTCTGCCGTCAGCTCCGCATTCGCCTCCTTGAACGAGTCCATCGTGATCTGCGCCTCCTTGCCCTCAAATGTCAGCCGCTCCAGCTGCATCTTGAACTCGTTGACCTCGCTCAGCAGCCGCTCGTTCTCCTTGCCCAGCTTGCTGTCGTGCTCCTTCACCATCTGCAGCTCCTCCTTGGCCTCGCGCAGCAGCTTCTCGGCCGCCTCCACCTGGTTTTCCCGGTCCGTGATCTGGTCCTGCAGCTCGTTTTCGCGCCGCAGAAACTCCTCCCGCTCGTCTTTGTCAATCGTCAGGGACGGCGTGCCGGCGCGCTCTGAAATTGCCGGCGTCTCTGAGCGGCTTTCCGGCACGAGCCGCGACGGCGTTGACGGCCGTGCTGTCGAAGACGACGGCGCTGCAGAGCTGCGCGCCGCAGCTGCACTGCCACCGCCCCCCGCGCTTCCCGGCGCCATGAGAGGCACCCATTTTTCGCGCGCCACCGACTCGCCGCTGCGCCAGAGCTGTACCTCGCCCTCGAGACTGGAAATATACGCCTCGAACGTGGTGATCTGCGCCTTGGCCTTTCCGAGCAGCATCTTGAGCTCGGCCGGGCTGAGCTCCGCGTTGACTTTCGCCTTGTTCTTGATCGACTTTGCACGCATGCCGAAGCGAAGCGTGCTGAGCGTTTCCGCATCGTTGTACGAGCTGGGCGAGCAGTTGATGATGAGCGTCGTGCGGCTGTTACCGCCCAAGCTCTCCTGCAGGATTCGCGTGAGCTTCGAGTCGCGGTAGGGGATGTGCGAGGATTTGCCGTCCGTCAGCGCGTTGATGACCATGCCCAGGGCGCTCAGGCTCTTGTTGATCTTCTTGGCCTCCTCGAGCGTCTGGCCGCTGGCGCCCGTCTTGCCGACCTTTTCGGAGCCGGCCAGATCCACCAGAAACAGCTGGCCGCTCTTGGCCGAGCCGGTCTCGACGTTTTTCTGCGTGATGGTGATGACGAAGATGGAGTGCGAGCGCGACGATTCCTGGTTCATGTTGGTTGCTGCCACGGCACGCGCGTTGCCGCCGCGTCGCATGACCTCGTAGACTTCTTGCACACTGGAGACGTATATTTCCAGCAGGTCCTTGACATAGACACCCCGGTTCTTCTCTTCGTGCACAGGCAGGTTGTCGTGGTGTGGCGCCATCAGATCGCGGATGCGCTCCATGTAGATTTCCATGTAGCTGACCCGTACGGTGTACTCGATCGTGGCCGGGCTGCTGAGGATGCTGTCGAAGATCTGCTCCACGATGCGCGGGATGACACCACGGCCTTCGCCGTCGTCGATGCTGGTGCCCATCATCGTGTAGGACTTGCCGGCACCCGTCTGGCCGTACGCAAACACGGTGCCATTGTAGCCGTTAAGAATGTCGTCAACGGTAGATTTGATGGAGTAGTCGAAGATATCCGACTGCTTGCTGTTCATATCAAAAACGCGATCAAACGTAAACGAGCCTTGTAACTCTTTCGACTACGGACGTTAGCTTTGCAGCACACACATGCACGCACACACACACTCCTCCATCTCTCTTATTCTCTCCTCCCTCTTTCACTTTCTCCCATCCTACTCCTTTTCCCTGCCCACCACTGCCTTCCGCTCCCCCTCCCCCTCTCTTTCTTTTCCCACTTACGTCGATCGTGCAGGTGTCATTGCCCTCGAACCGCACAATAGGCTGACCGCCCGACTCAATCTCGACTCGGTTCTGCGGCCGAAACCGGGCAACAACCTTGATGCTGTTTGCAGACGACATGGCGATGGTGGATGTGATGTAGTCGGTGTGGCAGATTGGTTCTGGTCTCCCTGGTCGTCCTGGTCGCACTCGTCGCGATCGTAGCGGTCATCCACCCCGACGGGTTTCTTCCTCCTCTCTATCGGTCTCTCTATCGGTCTCACACTCGTGCGGACTCGGCCGCATTCAAGCAGAAATTGCCACAGCACAGCGTCCAAAGCAGTCGTTGTAAGCAGCACTTGTGTCTGCTGCACCGCTGTAAAAAAAGGACGGGAGAAAACAAAATACGACGTACTGTCCCTGTGAACGCCAAGGGTGGCGGGTGTTGAAATCCTGAAACAACAAGTCTGGAACAAAATAAAAGCGGGAATCTTATAGCTTGCAGCAGGGCAAATATGCCACCTTGCACACCGCAAGAAAAACAAATAAGTCGCTCTAACAGTCTTAGAACCAAAATGAAAAAAAAGGATAGAGCAATAACAACAACGACAACAAAAAAGAGAGATAAAAGAGACAGAGCCCTAGAAAGGGCAGGCAGAGGCTGACGGACAAGCTCTAAAGAGTGACTTCGCATGAAACAATCAAGGGGCAACCAAGATAGATACAGTGAAGGGGGGCGGGAGAAAGGACTTTTTTTTGATCGCGGTCGCGTTAAATGACTGTCAACTTTGCACCAAATTCTTAGTACACAAGAAAATAATTACCCCCCTTTCGAGGGTCCGTTAGGCTTTTGGCTAGTTATGTGACGCGCTAAACTGTCTACAAAACACGCTGGTTAGGCCGCTTTTTTGTCATCTAGGGTGCTAATAATAAGAAAGGTTCGGGTACTTCGTACATACGAGCAGGACGTAACACTACCGTGAAATCTGCAGGGAAATGAATAGCCCACCATCACTTTTTCGAGAGGCAGTTAATGCTTACATACGCCATGCACCAAACGTACTCGTAAATGCCAAGGGCTGTCCCAGCTGCCTAAATGACTGACCACCAACTTGTATACAGGCTACTTTAAATGAATGTGCTTCTAGGCCACTCTCACCCAGCTGGCTGTGTCCTTCGGCTTCCTCGTTAAAAGCTGCGAGGCACAGCTTTCACATATCAACTCTTGTTTCAGATCTCTTTCGTTGCAGCAATCCGTACGAGTATGGATACAAGTGTTACAAAGTGTTGCTGGTCACATGTACCGCATACTGTTAACTGGCATTCTTTTCGCCAACACAATTTGTATGAAGAAAGAACGACGCAATTTACATTCTGGTATATATGTGACTGTGCAAAAAGTAATACACACACCAAAAAAGCCTGACGTGTTTCGGCGGGGTTTAAGTCTATGAGAGCGAGTCTCTTTCTCTCCGCGGTCCAGGGCTTCACGAAAAAGACTTGCCGGAATATGAAAACCATAACTCATAAAGACATTGATCCCATAGACGCCGCCAAGTGAAGATGCAAACTTACCAAGCAACTACCTCCCAATCCCAAATCGATGAACCCCTCTCCGTTCTTTGCTCTTCCCCAGTGCCCCTACCTAGCTATCTCTCCAACTGAGTCTCTCAATCTTGGTCTTTGGCCGCAGCACAATGCCCATAGCACCATAAACTACAGCCAGGATGCACCAAGTGTCGAAGATGTAAAGCCACAACCATCTTGATTGCCATGTTGCGGCATTAATATATGGAGGCGATGTCCAACGTGCAAAAGAACGCAAAACTCGCAGGTATGTGGTATTGCTCGTCAGCCTCATCCGCCCAATCTCGCGCACAGGCTGACTTGGTCGCTGTCTATTCAATCAGTCCTCCCAGCTCTTCTCGACCGTCTCGCGTACTCTCTTGTGATATTCCTTGCGATTGTCTTTGTAGAGGTTTGAAGCTTCGACATTGGCAGGTGAGCTTGTGTTTGGGTCGTTTAAAAGACTGTCTCGTTAGCAAGATGGAAAAATATATATGTGTATTTTTTTTTAAAAAAAAAAAAAAGAAAAAAAAGAGGACACAGATCAAAACAGGAGACAAGACCAGCATTGAGCGAGCGTGACACACCTCTGGATGCTGGTCAGGACCGCGGCGACGTCGTATGTTGGACTCCAGCGATTCTGCAAAATGTCTAGACATAGCTCGCCCGTGCCGTAGACGTTCGGATGAAACATGGTGCTGAGAAACTTGACCGACGGAGGCTTGTTGGGATACTGTTCGTCAAACGTCATGACCAGGCGGAAAGTGCCGTCTTCAAACGGCGTATCAGCCGGGCCGATGATCACAGCATTCCTATCATCGTGGTTAGACACGGGAATGCCTCTTGAATCTCAGGCAAGCACAAGACTGCCGGGTTTAAAAGAGCTCAGCTTACCAAGTCATGACATTGTCGGGAATGGGCGATGCTGACACTCCTGCTGGAGCATCGGTTTGCATGCGCTGCAAGATGAAAACATCATGAGTAAGAGAAACCAACTATGAGAGTGTCGGGCAAACATCCGGCGACAAACCAGTCTCTTTCGGCTTGGGTGTTTCTTTTTTTTTTTTTTTTCTTTCGCCAACTCACCTTGAAGTCTCGCATCAATCGACGTCGTGCCGCAGTAGACATGGTTGCTGAAAGTTGACGGGAATTTGATCACCAATTGGGAAAACGACACAAAAAGCCGACGAAGAAGAGAACGAAACAAGCCGAAGTGAATCCGAATAAATCCACGCCCGAATTACGAGTATGCGATAGCGGCGCTCTGTTAGTACGTGGCTATCTTAGTCCTTTCCTTCAAGGGGGGGGAACGCGATAGGAGTAGAAGACAACGAAGAGAGATCTAGTATGCAAAAAGGGCCAGTTTTATTATTGTTGTCAAGAGCCTTTCAATAACAAGTTCCAATGAATGATAGAGGATTGATCTGAGGCACAAAAGGCGAGAGTGTGGGAAAGTAGCAACAATCAGCGCCTTGTCACCGAAAATGATTGATAATGGCGAACAACGCCCCAACGCCCGGGATCCAGCGATTCCAGCACTTTCAGTGGTCGTCGTTTTACGCCACATTGGTCGTTCGGCATTTGCACGTGACGGAGATGTGTTGGAACAGAACGTCACGTGTCAGTGGGATTTTTGGCTCCGTTACGGAGGGATGGTTCGGGGAATGACCCCACAGCCACAGCTGTGGCAACTGGGACCACTGGCGGCATGGGGAGCCGCTGGTTAGAAATTTAGCGGCTAGCAGCGGAGGGTAGGAGGTTCCGAGGTTAAACTGCTCCGTATAGATTCCCCGAAGACAGTTTTAAACATTGGCGAGCTCCCCAAGTTTTTGTTGATCTTTCTTTCTACATATTTTCTCATTATACGTAAGGTGCTATTCTGTGTGTATTTTTTTTTGCATTGTCTCTTTTCTCTCTGTCTCAACCTCTCGCACACACGCACACACACAGGAGAATTATTAGAAGGCAAGATGATATTGCCGAATCTACACTCAACGCTAGTCCGTTGTTGTCCGGCTCCAGCGGCGGCTGTAGCAAAAGCTGCATCGTCTACAACTTTGAAGGCTACGCGGTCTTTTTCCTCCCAGCCAGCCTTACGGCGCCAAATTCAAGAAGCTTACATTTTGAGCGCCTCTCGAACGCCGACGGCAAAGGTGTGTTTTGCTCCTACCCGGTGCTGTCGCTTATTTTGGGCTTGTTACTGACCAACCCCACCCTTTGTCAGTTCAATGGGGCTTTTCTCAGCCTTTCGGCACCGCAGCTCGGCGCCGTAGCGATCAAGTCGGCAATTCAGAAATCGGGCCTGCCCGTTGAGAAGATCACCGACGTCTACATGGGAAATGTGTTGCAGGGTGGCGTTGGCCAGTCGCCTGCGCGGCAAGCATCCATTTATGCGGGGCTGCCCACGTCGGTGGACGCGACGACGGTGAACAAGGTGTGTGCGTCGGGCCTGAAAGCAGTAGCACTGGCGGCTCAAAACATCCAGCTGGGCTTGGCCGAAGCACAGGTTGCTGGTGGCATGGAGAGCATGTCGCGTGTACCGCTGTATGTGCCACGCGCAAGCGGCCTGCCGGCCTTTGGCAACGTGCAGATGGAGGACGGTCTGCTCAAGGACGGCTTAGTCGACGTGTACGGCCAGTTTCACATGGGCATCTGCGCCGAGAACACGGCGAAAAACCATAGCATCACGCGCAAGGACCAGGACGATTATGCCATTCAGTCGTACGAACGCGCCCAGGCAGCATGGAAGAACAATGCTTTTGCCGACGAGATTGCCCCCGTCACCGTTGTTGACAAGCGCAAGAAGGAGACCGTTGTCGACCGCGACGAGGGCTACCTCGACATCAACGTTGAGAAAATGCGCACTCTCAAGCCCGCCTTTGTGCGCGATGGCACGGGCACCGTCACTGCTGCCAACGCCTCCACACTCAACGACGGCGCTTCTGCTTTGGTGTTGGGCAGTCGTGCCGTGGCCGAGGCCTATGCGAACGGCGGCAAGTCACGCGTGCTGGCGCGCATCTGCAGCTCCGCCGATGCAGCCATCGAACCCATCGACTTCC
Organism: Raffaelea deltoideospora; assembly: GCA_019925385.1. NCBI lineage: Eukaryota > Fungi > Ascomycota > Sordariomycetes > Ophiostomatales > Ophiostomataceae > Raffaelea > Raffaelea deltoideospora. The sequence goes on along the minus strand of JADHKP010000046.1, from coordinate 26,271 downwards.
CCATTGCGCCCAGCAAGGCTGTGCCTATTGCTTTACAGCGCGCTGGCATCACCAAGGACCAGGTGGCGGTCTGGGAGTTCAACGAGGCCTTTGCCGCTGTCATTAAAGCCAACGAGAAAATTCTTGGCTTGCAGGGTGCCCGAGTTAACCCTCTTGGCGGGGCGATCTCGCTGGGCCACGCCTTGGGAAGCTCCGGGTCGCGCATTCTGGTCACCCTGCTGCATCAGCTAAAGCCAGGCGAGTACGGCGTTGCGGCCATTTGCAACGGCGGCGGAGCAGCTACAGCTATGGTTGTCCAGCGGATAGAGTCGGTTTGAAAGGGGCAGTCGGCAGAAGATGCGAAGGGGTAGAGCTATCCATATGATGGCGAAAAAGAACTGCAATGCTTGTTCTTATGGTGGATTTCTTGCCACTGTGGTGTCCTCACTACATAGGTTAGCGGACTGCTGCCCAATTAAGTAGCCAATGGAATGACAAAACTCCAGGCAAAGAGCCTACAAAGCAAGCCAGTAAATGAGCCGACAAATTGTGAGACGAACGAAAATGACGAGGCAAAGCAATGATAAGGTTGGTCAAATAGAGAAGTAAGGCGGCGCTTAGCTAACCGCCAAGCAATTTGTTTGGCCAACAGCGGGCCGCTCTTGGAATTAAAAAAAGACATTCGAAGGTGTATCAGCTCTGCTCTGTACAAAAAGCTGTGCTGTGATAAGACAACTCTTGTGGCAATATCATGAAGACCCAAGGTACGACGCAGGCCGTCACACTCGGGTGATGTTTTCAAGTATCTCGTAATACTCCGTACAAATTGCTGAAACGCGGAATGGAAATGGCCGACCAACTGTAGCTGCCAGCGGTTGCGCCCCCTATTCTGGACTTCCTTACCGCCTACGCTAGGTTTAGAAGGGACGGCATAGAGAGGACAGGGCTTCTGTTTTGTGGACTGGGGGGGGGCCAGTGCTTCTAAAAGGGTCTAAGACTTCGGCCACTGTCAAGGCGGAGAGTGCTTGGCATTGATTGAGGCGGGTACTAATCAGTAGTAAGAAACGCGGAAGCGACAGGAGAGGGAGGAGAGGAAGGAGGGGGGACTATTACAATGTACTCCTATTCCAGCATGCTTTGGCCAACCCCTCTCTGTCTAACCCCAACCGTTGTAGGAAAGAGCATTGCAAAATTTCCAACAACGAAGGGAAGGCGAAAACAAAGAAGACAAAAAGAAAGGGCTTCATGCAAAGAGAGTGCTGGAAAGCAGAGAGAAAAGAACAAACGGGGGCATATTCTTAAAAGCCTTGCATCTTCCATCTCCCGTACCTTCCACACACTTACCGACACACACAAAACATACACCGCTGCAAAGTGGACATCTTCGGAAAACAGTTCTAGCCAGGGTGTATTTTCATTTTGCGTTTTGACAAAACGAGCACACCCTTTATTACACTCCACCCTTCTCTGGATCTTTCTCTCTTTCTTTTCTCTCGCCCTCTATTTTTAAGCCATTCTTTATCTTCGCAGGGTTGCGGCACATGCCAGTCGTCGTCGTCCTCGTCGTTATTCATCCTCTTCTGTCCTCTTGACGCTGCAGCGACGAACAGTGAGAAAAAGTCGACAAGCAACGAGACATCGGGCGAAAGACGCGTCCAACGTAACGTCGAGCGGGCAATCCACCACGACGCAAAAAGGGGGAGGGAGGCCTTCAAGAGGTCATTGAGGCACCGTTCAGCGCCGGGAAACTCACTGCTATCTAACGGTGGTTTGATTTACTGGCAGCTCCTTCAATCATCAAATCGTCTTGCTTGGCTAGGCCCTTTTTTTTTTAACGGTGCTGATTCGCCGTTTTTGTTCTCAACGGTGACCTCTCGAGGCAACAACGACAGCGACCTGCCGGTGCTTCCGATTCATAGCTATGGCCGACCCGTTTGCACCCCGCTCGATGAAGCGGAAGAATGTCAAGGGTCTGGCCCTGACGCCGGCAGCGCCAAAACCGCCGCCGACGGCCGAGACTGCAGTGAGCAATCAGCATGAAGACCAGACCGCGCAACTAGAGATTGGCATCGAGTACAACTTGGATCTGCGTCCCTCTGATCTTGAATTCATCAAAGATCTGGGCTCTGGCAATGGTGGCACCGTTAGCAAAGTTCGGCATATTCCGACGAACATGATTATTGCTCGCAAGGTGAGGCTACCCTTGGAAACGAAGAGAAGCAAAAGACAAAGGAGCAAAAGCGAAGTCAAAGACGAGCCCACGACTGATGTTCTGCGTGTACTAGGTTATCCATGTCGAGGCCAAGCGGGAGATGCGAAAGCGCATCGTGCGCGAATTGCAAATTATGCGCGGTTGCCATTCTGAATACATCGTAACTTTCTATGGCTCTTTTCTCAACGACAACAACGATGTGATCATGTGCATGGAATACATGGACGTAGGGTACGTGGTGGATGACAAGAGAGGTGAAAATAGAAGCACGGGTGCATTACCGTTATCCTGCTAACATTGTTGATGCAGGTCCCTTGACCGCGTCTCCCGCGTCTTCGGCCCTGTTCGGGTTGACGTGCTCGGCAAAATTGCGGAAGCGACTCTCGGAGGCCTAACCTACCTTTACGTGAACCACCACATCATGCATCGCGATATCAAGCCGTCCAATATTCTGGTCAACTCGCGCGGCTCTATCAAGCTCTGCGATTTCGGCGTGTCCGGCGAGCTGATCAACTCTATTGCTGATACTTTTGTGGGCACCTCTACCTACATGGCACCTGAACGCATCCAAGGCGAACGCTACACTGTCAAGTCTGACGTCTGGAGCTTTGGGCTCTCGATCATGGAACTGGCCATTGGCAAATTTCCTTTTGCAGCTAGCGAGCAGCTTTCAGATGCCGAAAGTGCGCCCGCAGGTATCCTCGACCTCCTACAGCAGATCGTTCACGAGCCAGCACCACGCTTGCCCAAGAGTGATGCCTTCCCATCCATTCTTGAAGACATGATCCAAAAGTGCCTCTACAAAAATCCAGACGAGCGGCCAACCCCACAGGAACTTTTTGTGCGTTAGCCCTCTTTTTCCGCTACGACGTAACGGACCTAAGCGTGCATTACATGCTAACTCGGATATGCAGGAACGAGACCCCTTTGTCCAAGCAGCGAAAAGAACACCGGTCGATCTGCGGGAGTGGGCTGTCGGGCTGATGGAACGAGACAATCGCAAATCCCACCTGGCACCGCAGTTGTCACCGGCAACACAAGAATTGCTTCGGTCAGGCGACTCGCCGACATACAGTGGCGATGCTGGCACTTTGCAAACGCCCACATCAGGTGAGATCCCCATTGTGGGCGACGTTCTGTCACCTCGCGACCAACACAACCTCGGCCTTTCAAACCGCTCGCCCACGCGTGCTATCGGGGGCAGCAATGGTCTTGGTAACGGGCTTGGCAGCGCCACCATCAGTCATCCCGTCAGTGCTGGCGGCAACGGCAGCACAAGCCTCGGCTACGGCAGCCTTGGCCGATCGAGTGGACAGACTATACATGCAGGACTAGGTCCGCGCAATGTCACGTCTGAATCAATCCTGCGCGTGCCGCCACCACCAATCTCAACAAACTTTAGTGGTAGTCCTAGCGTTCTGGCCGGCCCAGCCAGTGCCACGGTTCATGGAAGTGGCCCAGCGACGTTCAATCTGCCGGTACGACTGGCACCGCAACACCATCCAAACGGCCCTCTACCGCCATTGCCACCCAAGAAAGAGACTCCAGAAGAAGTGAAGAGGCGACAGCTCCAACTGCAGCAGCAGCAGCAGCAAACCCAACACATTGTCTATACGCCAACAACAAGCGAAACATACACCATCGGATACCCAACGAAATGAGCAACGACGAAAGGCAGAAAAAGAGCAGATCATTTTATAGCAGCAGCACCACACGCGGGTGGTGCCATTGAGTGAAGGAGCACACGAGTATATCGAGATAACAGATATGGGTTGGCAGTGATCTTCAATCTCTATTTCCGGGGGGGTTCCCTCACTCCTTGGCTTCCTTACCACCTGGTTCCTTTTTTTTGGATATATACATTTACATACTTTTATACAAACTCGAATGTTTTTTTTTTTTGGAGGGATCTTATGGCAGGGTTTTTGATGATACCGTTGACGGTAGTATTACATGATATTGAATTTTGCACTGTCGTAATTATTGCGCGTTAATGCTAAGTGTCGTTGCGCGCATGAAAACTACGCAGAGTATGCCCATTCCCCCTAAAACCATCAACAACGCCTTCTTTCAACACATACATCGGGCACCTTTAAGCCGAGTGTACAATCTCGCGCCCGACAAAGCCATTCTCGAGCACGTCAATAAGGTCATCAAGCCGGTTGATGGTCAGGTCGGTGTGTTCGTGCTCGGCCAGATGCCGGTTGACGTCGTTGACCAGCAACACTGTAGCAGCGCCAGCCTTTCTACCAGCCGTCATGTCATCAATGGAATCACCGACCATGATAAGGCCAGAGGCATCAGCTTCGTGAACGGCGGGCCGGGCTGACGCTGTGGAAGGAGGAGCATCTGTTGCTGCGGCCGCGTTCAGCTCCGCAGCTTCTTCCTCTTTCTTTTCGGCCAGGACCTCGGCCGGATCGGACGTGTCTTCTTGGTCAGGTGTGGCCGGGTTTGTCGGCACGGTCTCGCCTGGAACCGGGCGAACCAAGCCCCAGCTGCGGGCAATGTGCAGAATGCCAGCCGGGTCGGGCTTGGGGGGTCGGAACTCGCGGGTGACGATGGGCTCAAAGACGTGGCCCGTTAAAAACTTGCCCAGTAGGTGCTGGACAGGCTGCTCAAAATTCCGTGTGCAGATGGCCTTGGGCACACCGCGGGAGTCCAGGTAGGCCATCAGCTCGGCCAGGCCCGGCTGGGCTTCCTGGGACGCCATGGCGGTGCGCTCGATGTCGCGGATGCGCTCCATGGCCTCCTGCTGGGCGGCTGGCGTCGGCAGACTGTAGATGTGATCCAGGATGTCGACGGATTTTGTGATCCCCAGCGCCTCTCGCATCTGGCCAAACATGTAGGTCTGGGGAATGCTAAAGGAGACGAGACCGATTGTTAATAGTTGTTAGAAAGCCGTCTCGCTGCCCCACCCCCGCCACAAAGCCGATGCTCACCAAAGGGTTCCGTCCACATCAAACACGACACCTCGGAGAACTCGCTGCTGGGAATGCCCTGGCGCGGCAGAGGCGGCAGTAGCCGCATTAGCCGGCGAGCTTGCATCGGATTGCGGCGGTCCGGCTGGCTCTGCCGTTCGGCCACGAAGCGGCGCAAAGCGTTTCCGTGTCATTGTGGGTCTCGGTCTGGTTAGACGAGGACTGGCAATCGTAGCAAGGCCGGACGACTGGGCGGAGAACGTTGAGTGAGAGTATCGGCGACCACAGCAACCAACAAAGGGGGTAACAGTGACAACAGGAGAGACAGCAGAGCGACAAAAACTGCGTAGCTTCCCGGGCAAGGTGGCGGTGGCGGTGGTGGTGGTGGTGAGGTAGGAAAGGCGAATAATGGTAAAAAGGTTTGGAAAACTAGATGTGTGAGATGAAAGTAAAAGCATTTGCAGGGTAGGAGGGAGAGACAGCGCCTGACAATTATAAAGTCTTGTTTCTTGCTGTTGTGTCGTCTCTGGTCTGTGGTGTTCGGTAGCTCCTTCCTCTTTTTTATTCTGAACTGCTGAGGTCGATAGACGACATTACTGGTCCGGTGCCACTAGTAAGGGTGTATTAATACTCCCGTGTGGTGAAGTCACGTTTGACTGCTCGTACTTCCTAGTCTTGCTTTCAAGCAACTATCCGTCGCTCAAATTGGCCTCGTTATTGGCTAGTCACCACCTCCAAGTGAAACGGCGCATGTAACCAACGGCTTGGAAGCACAAGAGGAATGGTAACGACTTCGTCACGGCTGTATATTTTTTTTCTGCTTTCTTTGGTTGCCCATGCCTGTATCAAATTGGACGGAATGGGAGCACAAACAAGTGCTCGCACTTGCCGACATTCGGTCGTGTTCTGTTGTGTAATATATCCTTACAAGCTCAGATATAGAGCATTACTGGTATTTTTGAGAGGTGGGAGAAGGCAGTCTTTGCCATGTGATATTCTCCTTAGCTGCTTGTCTGTACGAGTATGCCAGCCTACGTCCGCAAGAGTCTGTCCGCCTTTACTCGTATGTATCGAGATAAGCTGACATGATACTAACTGGCAGCCGTAAAATCTGGAAACCCATTTCGTGTGCCTCGCATCACGCGGCTCTTCAGCTCGATTCATGCGTTGCTTGATACTCGTCCAGCGTCTATGAGCAGGGAGTAATATTTCTGGCCGTACTCTAATAGCGGGGCATGCTGCTGTAACTCCGTATTTACTTTATGCTTCTGGCCCCCATAATGCCGCGTTTGTTGCTGCCCTGCCTGTAACTGCTGTCAAGGGAGCTTGGACCAAGTGCTCCACCAATCTCGATTCCCATTCCCTTGACAAATGGCAGTGGCGTTGAATCCGGAAAGAGGAACAAACCGTCAGCAGCAGCAGCATCCTCTCTTTCGACAGACGGACACAAAAAATGCATTCTTTTGCTGTATATATTTGAGCAGTCGAGCATCTGCGGCCTAGCCCATCTCCTTGTTTACACTCGGCCCAAGGCATGACTTCTTGCTTGCGCTGCTGCCCCGGTCGGATGTTGTTGGAGCGCTTTGGCGAGCCAGACGGCCTGGAGAAACGGCACCAGCTGGAGATCGATCGAGACGATATACCCGTATTCCATCTGCAGCAACAGCGAGGGCAAGCGCCATTGTTACCACATCGCCCGCGTCGCCGGCGCTGCGGCTAGCTAGTCGATGATGGATTCCCCCGGCAATGCTGCCAGTGCGGCCAGCGCGGCCAGCGCAGCCAGCGCGGCTAGTCACGCTTCCGGAGGAGGCAGTCAGTGGCTTCCGCGCCGGCCGTCCAAACGAACTGTACGTGCATCCCCCCTGATCTAGTTTATCTCTTGTCGTAACGAGAAGATTTTTTTCTTTGGCGACTCGTCCTCTCTATGTAAAGAGGCAGCGCGCCAAGAAAACATGGACACGACCAAGACTGCGACCAAGACAAAGTGATGGGCCGCAACGAAAATATCCCGAAGCCCTTTTTGTGTGTGTGTGTGTGTGTGTGTGGGCTGATGCAATCTGACCTGTTTTTGTGCAACCCCAGAAACTGCGAAACGGCACCTTTATCATTCCCGCTACGGGCGAGCGCTCCCGCCGTCAGTTTACTCTGCGAAATGCGGCCTGGTCGACGGTCAATCCCTTCTCATCCGCAGCCGGCGGAGCGGCCAACCGTGGCGACGATCGAGCCCGCAATGGCCGTTATGAGCGTGGCCTCGACGGCGCATCCGACGACGAATCTGATTCCTACTTCTCGGCACCGGGGTACATCGCGCACATGGAGCGGTTGGGGCGATGGGCCCGCGATGGCTGGGCCCGGTTCCGCAACTGGACGGACTCCCCCAAGGGCCGCGGCGTGCTCAAGTGCACGGCGGCTTACACGATTGCGAGTCTCTGGACATTCTGGCCACCGCTGTCGAACATCCTGGGCCACCTGGACGGCAAGCACTTGGTGGCGACGATCACGGTGTACTTCCACCCTGCGCGCAGCGCCGGGTCGATGATCGAAGCGACCGTCATTGGCGTCGTGGCTGTGGCCTATGCTGTGGTGATCTCGATCCTGTCAATGGCGGCCTCGGTCTTCTTTGGGTCCGTGCTGGGCTGGGTCATCTTTGGTCACATGGTGGTGTTGGTGTTTTTTGTCGGTGTCGCCTTTGGCTTCGTCGGCTGGGTCAAGCAGCGGCTCAACAACCCGTCCGTCAATGTCGGCTGCACTCTGGCATCGCTGGCCATCATCAGCGTGGTGACCAAGGAGAACGCCACTTACACCAGTGTGTTCTCCAACACCAAGATAGTCCAGGTTTTGAAGATTCTCGTCTTTGGCATCTGCACCACCTCGACGATCAGCTTGATGGTCTGGCGCGTGTCTGCCCGCGCCCTTCTTCGCTCGTCTTTCACCCGTGCGTCCAATTCGCTTGGCGACATGCTGGCCATGATTACCCATGGCTTCCTGAGCGGCGCCGAGGAGGAGCTGACCGTCTCGGCCGAGTACCGCGCCGCTGCAGACGGTTGGTCTGCCGCCCACGCCCAGATGACCAAGCATCTGAAAGAGGCCAAGTACGAACACTACGCAGTTGGCCATGCCAGCCTCTACCAGCTGGAAAAGGCTGTCTACAAGTCGATGGAGACCCTGGCCCAGAGCATTGGTGGGTTGCGCAGCGCCTCCAACACGCAGTTTCAGCTTCTCCGGGAGTCCGCAGCAATGGCGGCGTCGGCGCCGATGACCGCAGCAGTGGCGATGGCAGATGCACCAGGAACGACCAGCGCAGGCACCTTTGGCACTCCTTTGTCGCCCACTTTCATGACACCTCCGATGTTGTTATCCCCGACAATATCGCCTTCGCCTGCTGACGCCCCTCCTTCGTCGACTGCTCCTGGCCGGCCGGCAATGATGCGGGCCAGCTCTAGCTTTCAGCGCAGTGGCCGCCTCGCTGTGTTGTCGGCCATTGACGAGGCCTCCGACGAGAGCAGCGAGGACCGCCCTAGCCAAATAGCGCCCCTGGCCATGCCGCGTCGGTACAAAGACGAAGACCTTGGCGACGGGCCGAGTGCGGCAGCCCCTGGCGGACTCAGCAGTTCGTTGAACAGCGTCGCTCTGATCCAGATTGGCGATGGAGACGGGATCAATAACGAATCTGGACCTCCGTCTGCAAACCCTTCCCGGCGGAGCAGTCTTGCAGGCGCGCCTCTGCGGACGCCGTCGGAGATCTTTGAGCTGTTCATTGGCATGTTGGGGCCCTCGATGAAATCGCTGGCCTTCACGCTGGCTAGCGTGCTGCGCGACCCGCCGTTTGGATCGCCGCCGCATTACGACATCATTACGCCCAACCATCACTACCGACAGAGCCTGGCAGATGCGCTGGTTCTCTTTAACACGGCGCGGGCCGAGGCGCTGCAGGAGCTGTACAAGACCATCGAGCTCGGGCGGGTGTCGTCCCGGCGGTTTGACGGGATCAAGGCGGCTGACTTCGAAGAGGTGGCGGCCGCGTGTGGGCACTTTAGCTTCTCTCTGCAAACGTTTGGCGAAGAAATGACAAAGTATCTGGACGTGCTCGACGATCTCAAGCTGGTTAACGACCACAACCGCCGCAGCTGGCGCTGGCTGTTGTTTTGGAAGGCACCGCAGTCCCGATACCCGTCCGTGCTGCCCTTTGACAGTGCAGATCGCGATGACGATGACGCCGACAGTGACAACAACGCCGACAGCACCGCCGTTCGACCCATCCGCCAGTCCCAGTTGCCACGAGGCATCCCCGACCAAATGGTCCAGCGGCGCGACACTTTCAGCTGGCAGGCGGCGCCGGATGCCAACGCTATCATCCGCAACCTCGCACAGGACCTGCTCAAATTTCTGCGCAAGCTGACGCGAGACGACAGTATGTTTTTTGCGGGCATTTTGTCCTGTCTTATAGAACCTATTTTTTTTTTTTTTTTTTTTTTTGTCTTTAGGGTCGCGTTGCTAACTTGGGTAGTTCGATTTGGCATCAAGGTGGGGATCGGCGCGATACTCTGGGCCATGCTGGCGTTTATTCCACAGACGCGAGATACTTATATGCATTGGCGTGGCGAATGGGGTCTGCTGTCGTTTATGATTGTGTGTTCTATGACGCTGGGGGCGTCCAATACGACGGCGGTGGCGCGTTTTTTGGCGACGTTGATGGGCGCAACGTGGGCGGTGATCAACTGGAACATCTCGCAAGGCCATGCGCTGCCGCTGCTGGTGCTGGGCTGGTTCATGGCCCTGGGCGGCTTCTATGTTATGGTGGACCTGGGCAAGGCGCCGCTGGGGCGAACGACGCTGCTGACATACAATGTGATCACGCTGTATGCGTACTCGCTGTCGCAGCGCGTGGACGACGACGACGACGATGAGGGTGGCGTGCACCCGTTCATCATGGAGATTGCCACGCATCGCTTTCTGGCCGTCACCGCCGGCATTCTGTGGGGTCTCTTTGTCTGCCGTGTGGTGTGGCCCATCTCGGCGCGCGCGCGTTTCAAAGAGGGGCTGTCAGTGCTCTATCTGCAGATGGGTCTCATCTGGAAGCGCGGCCCGCTGGCCATTTTGCTCCGCAGCGACTGCACGCGCTCCTACCTTAGGACGGGCGAGCAAGCGGCGCTGCAGCGCTATGCGGCCCGGCTGGAAGCCCTGCGTCAGGGTGCCGCCTCCGAGTTTGAGCTGCGTGGCCCCTTTCCCTACGAGGCGGCCGGTCGCATTCTGGCTGCGACAAACCGCGTGCTCGACTGCTTCTATGCTATGAGCTTACTGACGCAAATTCGGAGGCAGCGCAGGCAAATGCCGAGAACGCGACGCAGTCACGACGGCGGACAGCGCTGGGCTGGCAGAGGCAGCGGCAGTGAGGGCGATGGCAGCACCTACCACAACGGCTATGGCCATTTGTTGACGCCCGGCGAGCGCGCGCTCCTTTACTACACAGCGACCGAGCGCGCCATGCTGTGCGACCGCATCTGCCATGTGTTCCAAGTGCTGGCGAGCTCGTTCATGCTCGAATATCCGCTGACCAACGCGCTACCCGGCGTGACTGTTGTCCGCGACCGTCTGCTGGCCAAGATCTTTCAATTTCGCAAGGAGCATGCGATGGCCATGGCGTCGGCAGCCGAGGGCGGCAGGAAGGAGGGAGAAGAAGATGACGGCCGCAGCAGCGGCGGGCTCGAAGGACACGGTGCCATGCCAGGCGCTGCCACTCTGCCGGCTGTTGTACCAAACAACGACACCACCGCAACACCACGCACGGCGACGACGCCCAAGGACGCCCCATGGGTCGTGCCGGTGGAGGAACGCGACTATGCGCTGCTCTATGCCTACGCGCTCATTACGGGCCAAGTAGCTGAGGAGCTCAAGCTAATCGAAAAGGAGATCGGGGGGCTTTTCGGTGTCCTGGACGAGGAGGCTTTGCTTTTGCAGTAGAGGGAAGCGGCCGAAAGGTGGAAATACACAAGACACGGATCGTGTCGGATTATAGATGGCTCGGTACACGGCTTTTTGTTTTTCTTTGTTTTTTTTTTTTTTTTTTTTTTTTTTTTGTTTGTATTAAAAACGTATTTCTCAGCTGCCAGATACGAACAGGGTACAGCATTCTTCATATAATCATAATTTTTACATATCCTATGCGAGATGAGCTTCGTAGGACGGGAGCAATGAGCATTGACTGTTGAGGTTCTCCATTGCCAACTTCTTTTTTTTAAAAAAATTAAAAAAAAAAAATAAGGTCGTGACCAGTTTTCCTTCCACACTTTTTCGTGATTTTCTTGTTGTCTCTCCACATTTCGGCACAAGTTGATTTGTCTGCTTTGCCCGAGATTGCAACACAACCCCGAAGAGAGGGAGGGGAGTTCGGGAAGTGCCGTCTCGATGGCCATCATTATAAGTGCCATGGAAGAAAATGGTGTGCAGTCATCAACGTGAACTGGAGAATGTGGAGGATGTGGGTCGTAGAAGCGTTGCGCAATTGAGGCAAACCCGGAGGGGGGACGAAGAGGGAGGGCCCAGACCGGTTGGGTGCCAGCCAGCTCACATTTTGAGTCAACCTTCAAGTCCACACACAAGATCATATGCTCATAAAAAGAGAGAAAAGAGCACATGCACCGGGGTAGGAGTTGGAGAGATGCGGATCGGCTTTGAAGAAACCGCATGCAGAACCACACCTGAAAGAATAAATGAAATCTTGTTTATTTCTGCCGTTGTCTTACTCCTCTTGCTCTCTTGTACCCGTTGCTTCTCTATTTTGATCTTTTTGATCTTCTGCCTTTTGCGTCAATTTTTTCTAACTGTCTTTTTACGGTTCTCCTCTGCGAAAGACCGGGATTTTTTAACTGCTTTGAATCTCAGTGGTTGATTGACTTTGGAATTCACCGTATCAACCCGGGAAGCAAAACAACTCGCTCTTATTAGCTTTTTTTTCCGTCTTCCAAAAATGGGAAGCTCTTTTCTTGGCTCTCTGATATCCATAAGATTACAGGCCGAGGACAAGATAAAAAAAAGTGAGAGATCAAGTTTTTTTTTTCTTTTTGTTTCTTGCTGTCGTACTTGTCGTAACTGTGATGTGACAAGGATTATGCAAACGGTGCGGTTGGGAGTGATCTTTGTTTTCTATTTCTCTTGGCTTGTAATAATTACCGTATGCAACCTGCTGCATATTCGGGATGGAATAATGTAACACAATATTTTGTTACGCCCCGAGTCAATGTTAAAAGTGATATGAGTGATACTAGAAATTCCAAGGTCTCTCATTTCTTTACTATTTTCCGATAAGACTTTTTGTTTGTTTGTTTGTTTTTCAAAACGGCTCTGGTTTTTATTACTCCTTTTACCCCTAATTATTCTGGATTTGGTACATGAGCTGGATATGCAGTTTTATAACTTTAGACTTCATTTGACAGTTTTTTCACCTTTTCATTCTTTGCATTTTGATGATAGTAATCTTCACGCTTGTGTTAACAAAATCCATGGCTCTTTACATTCAAAAATGAATCTCTGAATTTCACTCTTCCCTCGCCACAGCTTAACAAAAGTTCGCACGTCCTGCTTCATTTCTTCATCTCTCTTTTTTCTGATTATTTGTAAAAACAACTAAAGCGCGCTCTCCGCAACCGCTGGCAAGCAGACTTCAAGTAAATCGTGCACCCAGTGGCTCGAATTTCCTGCCTCCTGCAAGCAGAGACGATAACAGACAAAACTACGGCGGCGGAGGCAGAGTATTACTTGTTCGGCGACTCATCTCGGAAGAATCGGAGAGACCCTGCTTCTTTTTTGTGGCTTAAAAAACGAGAAAATTTTGCTCGTTCTCGAGACGAGAACCCCAAGTTATCGATCACCTGGTCTTTGACCCGAGTCATCTTTTCTGCTCCCTCCCCACTTTGTGCTCAAAGCTACCCATCCCTGGTCCATGAACAGCTGGCCTGTACGCTTGAGCCTCAGTTACACGGTAACATATAGAGAGACGGGAACCTGCACGAAAAGATAGACCAATAAACAAGGCGCCACAGGCTCGCTAATAGGCCCATTCGCGGTCTCTTTGCCCTTTACATTATTGTATTTCCACGATTCCACTGTCCTCAAATAAAGCGTCTGTCTAGACCAAATAAGCGCAGTGCTCGAGAAGCAATCGGCCTTCACTTACATCGTATTGATAACTTAAAAACCCCTAGAATAAATATAATTTCGGGGTCAGACTGCGGCCTGTCTCGCCCTGATCTGCAACATCTCCCCGACTAGGGCTTATAGCATGTTTGTGTCTTCAACGGAAGATTGTGTCAATAAAATGAATTGTCTATATTGGGCAAGGTCTCTCAGACGTGTTCCTTTCAGCTCGTCTAAGCTCATCTCTCCGTATTTTGAGTCGTGGTTCGGTTTGCTTGGTCCATTTTCTTTTTAAACAGCCACAGCGCTTGCATCAGATGGTTGTACAGACACGAAAAATGGGAAAAAAGAAAAACCTCCTGTAAGTCAGTTGGCTGGGGAAAACTCCACAGGGATCCTTGTTCAATCCTTCCGAGAGGCCCAATGTTCCCGGCGACAGCTCACAATTTTTCGAATTCGGAGATAATTAGTAGGGTTGAGGTAAATACACAAGTCGGGAGACTCTTTATTGACTTTTATCCTCATTTCTTACAAATTCATAGGTTACAAGATTGCCAAGTGTTTATTGAGTCTACTGCTACTACGAAATAAAAATTACACAATGCACTGCTCAGCCTCGGCCGTATAAAAAGCGCATGTCTCACCAAAACTCGAAGGTTCTTTCTATAAACATCTCTCTGCGCTTTATTTTACTATTTTATTCTTGGTCAAGGGATTACTCTTACACGAGAGTCAATATTTTCCAATAATATCTCAGTGTAACAAAACACACAAACACGCCACAGCCCAAGAAGGAAAATGAACCAAAAGGATGCGGAGTGTTTTTATTTAAATAGGCCTATGCCACACTGTAGTGCAGTTAATGCTTGTCAGCCTCCCGTGAGTCTGAGATGAGAAACAAGCCACAGTCGCATCATGGTAGCATACAAACACAAGTGCACTTCTTAGTGAACTTCGTGTTTGTGAGTAGCACAATGCAATATTAGAGTTAAAAACAATGAGAAGCTGAAGGAGCAAAAGACTAATGTCTAGAGTTGACACGGTGGATCAGCATGGCAAGCACAGCAGAAAAAGACGCCCACTCATTGCTAGTATTTGTTATCCCTGCCCCGGATTGACGGTTTCTCGTTAGCATCCTCAGCCGAAGAGATGCCTTCTTCGACAGCAAGTCTTGGGGCTTACACTAGATTTCTAAACGAGAAGGAACATATATTGAACTGCCGCCACGATGGCTGATGTATACTCAGGAGACGCTCCCGACATCCCTGACATTAGTCGTGCTATTTCTGGACTTCATCTCGGAAATATTTCTCCCGAGTATGAAAGAACTCGGGTCTCAGCAAGCGAACGTTCTTGACTGTGTTCTGGTTTGTTTTATTCTGTTTGAAAGATCATACAAAAATCAAGGGCATATTTCCGCTAGCTCATAAAGGTGGCCCTGGAGCTTCTTGATACTTTTACCACCGGGTTTTGGTCCTTTCCTTCGTCCTTACTCCAAGTTTTCAGCTGGCAGTTGTCAGTGGCACATATGCCAGTGATTGAAAGGGCTGACTCGGGAAACAGGATGAACAGAAAACTATTTTCAACACAAAGGGCAAATAAGATAATTCTAAAAAGGGATGAGATGATAAAACCACAGCATGCAACTTTTGAGTTCTGCCGCTCTCCTTTCATCTCCTGACATCCTTGCTGTGTTATGTGTAATGTGAGGCCCATTTCTTTAACCTGTTTGCATTCTCGTTTTCTTCTTTGTCGTCATGTCAGCTCACCCGCCATGGGTGCACAACATGCAAGGTCGAGGACGTACAAACCAGAAATAAAGATGTCGTATTGTATGCAAGCCCGTAAGATGCACTTTAATATAGAAAGCCGGCATTCTGCTTCAATCGCTCGCCGAAAACACATCCTCACCTTGCATTTAGGTTTAGTGTTCCGTCTTAGCCCCCCTTGTACCTACAGTGCATATAGCAAGCCAAGAGAAAAAAAGGAAATGCAATCATGAAATCATGCTATGTGATATATAACTGCAAGATCTCAAAAGCAAAAACAAATAAATAAAATATTTTAAAAGTAGAGCAGGCCACACACATATGAGAACAAACTTGTTAAATAAGCATCCATATCAGCAGCTTGAGTTTATTTTTTGTTGCTGGTGCTGTGTGAATGTTGTAATCTTTCAGGCAAGAAGGCCTGACCAGCTGATGCATGGTTACCTTTGTCCAGGGTCGGGATGTTAGAGGGGGAAGAAAACAAGAATAGGGTGTGACGCCGTAAGAAAGAATGCACCACTGCAGCAGGAGTGGCAGAAACTGGGCATTTTCTGCGAATCTTCTTCTGTTACTCTCGGCAACCCTGGTTTTTCGACTCTGCTTTGCTTGGTCTGTGGCTACTTTACTCATGCTTGCAAGCCACATACATCCACGCTAGCATGTGTGCAATCCATCTGTTTCTGGTTCTTGAACCCGAGAGAGCGTATTTCAGTTGTTTGCCTGCCATGGCCTAAAAAGAGGCTTCCTCGTTCTGACCTTAAAAGGAGCGCACTGCCCTCACAAATCAGACTCAACATTGTCCACTGCCTTTCGTTTTCTTTTACATCCTCTTCCCATAGCGTTCTTCATCTCTCGCTTTATTGAGGCGCCAATCTAGTTGAGTTTTGTTATATTTTCTCCCTCTTCGACTTTCATTCTCTATTATTTTGAGTAGATTATGTCTTTGTTTTAACACTTACTCCTTCGTTTGATACTTTGTTATTTTGCCCTCTTTATATTTAATCGACACTGCGTGCTATCCCCTCGCTGACACGTTGTCCTGTTTTCAGTCATCATAAATCAAGCACGTATTCGAGATTTCTCACGTTTCTAACAATGCTCTTCTCTCGCTGCCTTCCGGCGTGGTATGCCGTTCTTCATGCTACCAGTGCTCTTGCGGCTACAAGGTCTTATACCTGGGATGTTACCTGGGTCTATGCTGCGCCAGATGGCTTTAGTCGGCCGGTGATTGGCATAAATGGTGTTTGGCCGTGCCCTACCATCACGGCTGATCTCAACGACACGATCCAAATCACGCTGAACAACAAACTTGGCAATGAGACCACAGGTCTTCACTTCCATGGCTTCAGCATGGACCAGACCAGCTGGATGGATGGCCCTAGCAGTGTCACCCAGTGCCCAGTACCGCCCAACTCGTCAATCACCTACACTTTTGTGGTATGTAGTAAAAAAGCTACAACGATAATGTGTCTGAAAGAAATGCGTTGGAACAGTCTTTGCGCTTGGGCTCTCTTATTTGCTGTCGGTGACGGTCCTTTGCTAATATGTCGCAGGCCGATCTTCCTGGAACATTCTGGTGTAAGTAGACAACCGTAATGTACTATGAATGCAATATTCAAGCATTCACGGGCTGACCCGGACAGATCACTCCCATAATATGGGTCAATATCCCGATGGGCTCCGGGGCCCGATCATTATTCATGATCCCAATGATCCCTATGCCGGAACTTATGACGAAGAGGTGGTCTTAACACTCTCTGACTGGTTCGTGTTTAGCTATTTTCCTTATCGTTGTATATGTTCCTGCTGCAACACTCATTATCAGCATCCATTCCCAAATGTTAACCAATCTCACAACCAAACAGGTATCACGAACAGTCCATCACGCTTGTGCGTGATATGATCACAACGACAAACACCCAATTTCTGCCGCCGTTTCCAGATAACATATTGGTGAACGAGGGATTAGGGGCAAACGTCCCGTTCTCGGCCAACAAGACATACCGGTTCCGCATCATCAGTTTTGCGGCACTAGCCTCGACGATGTTGCATTTTGACTCGCACACGATGCAGGTTATCATGGCGGACGCGTCGTATGTGAAGCAGTCGAAGGCTTACCAGCTGCGAGTGGCGCCAGCACAGCGCTACGACGTGCTGATACAGGGAGTCAGTCGAGACAACCGCAACTACCCATTCCTCATGTCGCTAGACATCAACCGCGACTTTGCCAACGATCCAGCAAGTGCACTGGTATGGCCATTCAACTACACCGGCTATCTGGTGATGAAGCCGGAAGGGGCTTTCCCCAAGGATGTTGTAAATCTGTGGCAGCCCGCCAACGACGCCAAGCTGGTGCCGTACGACCAGGCTCCACAGCTAGGCCCAGTTGACCAGACGGTGACACTCAATTTTACCTTTTGCACCGACGACAACAACCTGCCTCGGGCTTGCTTCAACAACAAGACGTACGTTCCGCAAAAGGTGCCAACGCTGTACTCTGCGGCCACGACGGGCAACGACAACACAAATCCAATCGTGTATGGCAACGTGCAGCCGTATATTTTCTCGTCCGGCTCCGTCGTCAACATTGTTGTTAACAACCAGGATGCTGCTATCCATCCCTTCCACATGCACGGCCACCAGTTCCAGGTGCTCGACCGGCCGGCCAGCGGCTCTGGGATCTGGACTGGTCACAACCGCACCTTTTCCGCAACTCCTATGCGCCGCGATACTGTATCCGTCAACGCCAACTCGTATGCAGTCCTGCGCATTAAAGTTAGCCATCCTGGTGTCTTTCTCTTCCACTGTCACATTGAGTGGCACGTCGAGATGGGCTTGACAGTGACCTTCATTCAAGCTCCTGATCAGCTGCGCGGCATTACCTTCCCGGCCGACCATATTGACAATTGCGACAAGATTGGCATGCCGCATGAAGGCAATGCAGGAGGCAACACCACGGATGTCCTGAATACCAGCAACTATAACACGGACCCCGACGTCACCTACAATGGTGCGCTGTATTCGCCAACGCCAGCTGCCCGATTGCGGCGCCATATCTAAGCGTGGGATTTTTTTTTCTACCTTACCTTCTTCTTTAGCTGCTGCACTTTACCTTAATATCCTCTGGTTCTCCAAACTGTTAGTGACCGTCATTGACTGCTGTTCAAGATTGTTGCCCTTCTTGGTGGTCTAATAGTTCCTGTTTCTTTGGTCTCTACTTCTTTTCTTCTATTTTCCACCTCTTTCAGCTTCGTACAGTAATCTTAAGGGTGTAATATTGATCAGTACAATTAATTGTGTTCGTTATCATGCTCTTTTGGATTTGCGCACAGCTGTTAGACTTCGTCCCATAAAGCAAGTCAAATCCAAACAAATGTGAACTTTAAACAATCTGAATAATCAAATCAGTGGCCATGACCCCAGTGAGTAATGTCATCCTATATATGATATTAGCATCTCTTCAAAATATTTTTCTTTTGCCGATCTTCCTTAAACAGGCCAAGAAGCCGCATAACATACAGATATACTTCCAACTGCACCTCTTTCGCAATTGTCATTGCAATATTTTAGTATGGACGGCATATCCATAAGTTGAATTGTAAAAAGAGAACATCTTGAACCGCGTCACATTTCTAGAGCTTTTTGAGGTTTTACAAAACCACATGAGTAACTCAGGCAAGGAGGTATCTGAGAACAGCTTCTTAGCAAAAACAAATTGTATAAAAATATTGACAAACTACACAAATGACGATTAATTTATCAAGGAAAAAGCAAAAAGACAGCCACAATTCTTATATTCAAGAAACAAAGATTGAAAGGAGTTTTTCTACAGCGATAAAGGACTGTCAAACTAGCTTATCACAAATAGAGATTTGAAAGTTTACACATCTAAGCTATAGGTAACAGAGTTTTAGGATGAAACCGTGGGTTTATGGCCTACCTCTCTCTATCCTTTCCTCAGCAAACTCTCCTAGGAATATCCTCGTTGAGTTTTAAGTTTTAGTATATAGCGAAATAAGTTAGACAAGCAAGGAAGAGAAATATTTGTTGGGGAAAAGGGCGCCAGGAAGAAGGGAAGAAGGGGGGGAGTTGAGTTTGAGACATGGGCCTGTGGGCAACACGAAAGCTGACATCAACAATGGACAAGGTAAGTAATCGTCTCTAGAGGTTTGCTCTTACCTTCTAGAACTCTTAATGTAATATTGTAATCTAAGGTCCATTGTCTTTTCTCTTGTGCCATCATGTATCACACCGGATACATCCGAAACGTTGTGGTCCTATCAAGGTCTCTCTCTTTTTTATCAATCTGTTTCTGCGCTTACCGCTCATGTAAGTCTCATAAAAGCATGCCCAAAATAGAAATAAAAATTATGATAAAAATGAATGTCTGAAAAAGTAAACGAGGTTATAGCACTACCATGCTCATAGGCCAAGACTGTCGCACCCAATAATATTGTCATTATCTCACATATAAGAAGAGGTGTAAAAGTTAAGAGGCACCCCTTTCTCTTTCGTCGCTTTATTGAAACAGAAGAAAATCTGCCTTGCGGTTTCACCGACATGGCTCCGCAAGCCAAGGATACTAAGCCAACGTGCAACAATTCAGAGAGGTGAGCTGAGAATAGAGAAGCATAAAGCAGCTGAATGGGCTGACTTTATATTTAAACCCTGCTTCAAATCAACTGCATTGGGGCTCTTACAGCCACAACCTGAACACACAACATAGAATCAACTGGACGAAAACAGTTTTTATATCTTCCGCACCACGTCCGTTTCCATAAGACTTCAGCCGTATGGCTGTGTATTGGTATTATAGTCCGCTCGCTTTGTCTACTGCCGGGTGATAGTACCGTGCTGCTACAATCGTCCGCACATACACAAGCACAACACATGCAGAAACATTTGCACCGCGCAGATGGAGACACAGATGACACAAAATGGTGGCAGACATACACGGCCGGAGGTCCGGCAAACAAATTCTATTTTTCTCTTTTTGTACTCGCTTCTTCTTTGCTTTTCGTAGGCTTCGAGTCACCAATGCCGCTCCCATGTTGTTTTGATGTACAAGTTGCATTACTGTTTTGGTTGTGGGTTCAGTTCGCACTTCTCTGGCCTCACATTGCATTTTCCCACTGTCAATTCAGTCCAGCAGTCTACGTGCATAAGCTCAACGTATCCTTGTCGTGCATTCTTTAAAGGCAAAAGAAGGCAAAAAGACGTTTCTCGGTCAAGTGAAAGTGCACCAAAAAAGACGTGATGCCGGGTTCTTTTCTCTTTAGCGCCGTTTAGCCACATTTTCTCAACCTTCCAGCTGGATGGAAAGACTAACTTGAAGGTCGCTATAGACAGAATGATGTATACAGTAACCTTTTCAGTGTTCATATTAGGAAATGTGTAAAAAAAAAGTCGAAAAAGCTGAAAAAAGTTCTCTCATATTTGCCATGTTACTCGCGGAATGTGCTTTATCTCATGATATATCGACAGTATCCCTGGATGCTAGAATTGTTCTGTGTCTCATGACCTCCAAAACACCAACTCAATAAGTACAACTTAATAACAAGTACCGTGCCAACATCTTCCATACGCACGTTTGACCCCTTAATGTCTTCAAACGATGCTCTAATAGCTGCAACTCAACATATAGCTTCTGTATTTGTGTGGATTTATGAGCCTGCTTGATAATCTTTGCGTTGACCTTTAGATTTATGAAGAGCACAATTGTCAGGTGTAACTGACTCCCTTTGTAAATTGAAGTGATCTGGTAATGGCCAGAAGCCGGCAGTGCTAATTCGATGCCTGCCGTACACAGCAGCACAGTTTCTTGACAGACTTGTTCTTTGACGATATTTGAACAAGCGTTTGTTTTTGAAATTCTTTGTGCTCTCAAAACCCGCTAGTTTTGAAAAGAAAACATGGCAGTATGAGACATATGACCAGCAAATCTACCATTGCTTCATGCTTTTCCTCACGTGAGACTACAAGCACCGCCACATTCACAACTGGACTTTGAGAAGGGTTTCTAAAACTGAGGAAGCGAGGTGTTGCTCGCCCCAGGTCCTTCTGCGACAGCCTGTTCACTCGCCTGAAGGGATTAGCTGGGACAGAGACAATTGCCACACAGAGCATCCGTATGTGTGCCATGGGTTTCAACCCAAATCTATTCCATCTTGATAAATGCGACCAGCCACAATTTTACCTAGTCTGTTTAGGCACGACAGTCTTGCTCGTTTTTTCTTTTTTTTTTTACTTAGTTTGCTACAGCCTAGGAATGTCTCCCAGGTGTGGTCTTGCCAAATCATGCCGGCTCTCGAGCCATAACCTTCTCAAGCAGTGATAATTCAGACCATGGTGACTCAAAACGACTTTTCAGACCATGGCAACTCTAGAGGGGGGAAGTCTCCCAAGACGAAGAAAATGAGGAGGCTGGATATGAGGCAGTATATCGAGTATTAACGACTGATGTAAGTGCAAGACTATAAGATTTGTCAAGTTGTTTCATCAGGTGATAAGTAATGTTAGCAGGCTGAATATACTCGTACTGATATGGTTCCCAAAAAAATGGTACACTACGGAGCAGGGTATAATAAAGCAAAAACGACGGAGGCTGCAATCTCTGAACAGGTCAATCAAGGAGTTTAGCTGACGTTGAAAATGATAAAGCACCATGCTTGATCTTGCCCACAGCCGATTGGCTGCACCATGATAGAGGTCCGCTGGGCCGCTCTTTCCCTTCTCCGAAGCAGTTCCAAATGCAGTTTAGCGTAAACTCGAAAGTAGTTAATAAGGACAAAGCTTGCTTGCCGCGTGGGAAGTCCGCTGGGGCCAATTTGACAACCGCTCCCTACTTCTTTCCCGCTCCATTTCTTCCTCGCTAGGTGCAATTATCGTCGCTCCCTTTTCGCTTTTTGCATCATCAACTCTCATACGACAATATACTTAGCTCTCTGTGGATGTTTAAATCTTAACAAAAGCAAGCTCACAAATCCCAAGTCGTTTCATTGACGAGGGTCCTAGCAGTGGTCGGAGCGCAATCGGCAAGTGACGAGCAGGGGAGTTCTGTTGTTACTTGCTCTTTCTCCCTCTCTTCAGTCTATTCGTGCTCTTTCTCACTCTCTTCAGTCTATTCGTGCTCTTTCTCTTAAACTTCTACAGCTCGGGAAATATGGCCTATGAAACGGAAAAGAACTACTTCATCTGCCTAATTCTTCCTCCCACGGCCGGGCGAGCGAAAAGTGGAGGCGCAGTGAGCTGAGCTGAGCCCGGAGTGGAAAGTCCCCTTGTGCTTCGTACCTCTGAGCGGATTATTTTTCGTATTTTGGGTGTGCTGGCTGCCTCTCGATACACCGTTGCAAATACACGTTTTGATAGGCATTTGTGGTTTTCTTTCGTATTTCGTCGGTTTGGAGGTGGTATCCAGCTTGTCCGGTCAACGGAATTGCGCGAGATTTCAACCGAGAAGGGTGTCATGAAAAACACCCTTTTGGCCAAGAGACTGCTTTCTGTTTTGGTGAAACTTTGAAAGAACGGTTTCATAATAGCTGGTTCAAAGAGCTTACCGATGGAGCAAAACCCAAAGGCTGGCCGAGGAAAAAGGGCAAAGAGAGAGGGTTGGGCGAAGTCGGCCGCAAAACAACAGTGAGACAGTCTTGGTCGCACTCACCTGCAGCTCTGCGCTTCAGCCGCATTCTATATTGCTTCTTGTCCCCAAACCGGTGGCCATGGTGGCATTGATGGCATTTCTCTTTTGCTGGAAGAACTCGTGAGACGGAACGCAGCCAGGAGACCCAATGATTTAATGATCCCGACGAGGCCATCGGAACCGCACATGCATCTACATTGGAGGCAATAGAAACTGTGGCGATGTGGGCTATGCAGCCGACGGCGACGATGGGATCTCAGAATGAGGAGAGAGTATGTGCGCGACCTCAAGATTCGGCAAGTCATGCAAAGTCTTCTTCATTTAGGACCATGAGGGCAACGAGAAAAGAGCAGGATGCACAGACCGCGCAGGTCGTGTATGCGGGACAGCAGGGCGTATGTGCAGGTCTGCCCGCGTTTGGGCCGGCTCGTACGTCTGCTTCTAAAAAAAACCCTCCTCGGCGTATTGCCGACAGACTGCAATACCCAACGACTTGGTGTCCGGACAGAAGGCTTGGCGAGGTCAATTTGGTGCTACCATCACAAGTGGACAAAGAGAGAGGACAAAACTGAGCGGATGAGCGGAAAAACAAAAGTCGCAAAGGTGGGTAGAGAATGATAACACAGCAGTTGAAGGTGATACGGCTCGAGTACTATAATACGCCGAAAGCAGGGGTCTTTATGAATGCGGCGTGACAGCTATGTCACTTTGAAGCTGGAGGCTGGAAAGTCAAAAAAAAAAAAAATTTGTTACCGACGGCCGGACGAACCTTGGGTGTCTTGGGGACTTGCGTCTCACTTCTCCCCCCTCTCGCAAATAGTACTTAGCAAGGCGAAGCTGCACAGAGTCCAGACATTCCGGATGAACAGCCAGTTGACCAAAGAATCCGTTCAGGGGCATCGGATAGATCACCGCTCCAACGGTAGCGGAGAGAAAGCTCCATCAAGAGCGCGTGGTGAAACGGCAGAACCGGACAAGATGAGAAAAAGGGTGTCTGGTGTTTTAATCCCTGTGCCACTACCTACGGACTGCAAATTACTATGGTTGCGGTCAACACAGACCAAGTGATTGGGGTAATTGGGGTAAAAATAGGGTTGGCTGTTGGCCTGTCCGTCTCACTTCTCTCGGGTTCCTGAAAAGAAAAAAGAAAAAAACCGCGCCGGACGGCGAGACCGGAATGAACACAGTGTTGGGTCTGTGATCTTCCAACAGCGAGTTGTTGTTGGGGGATTTTTTTTCATACGCTTTCCCGGTAATCTATTTTCATGAAGATGACCTCAGATCAGGATGCTTGGCGGTTGCAGCCAAAAAACCAATTGCTCCAGCCCGGCCACGGCTGGCTGATAAAAAAAAGAAAGAGTTATCTGACAAATATTTGAAATAAAGAAAAGCTGAAAGAGAACGCAAGCAAAGAATAAAAATCAATGGAGAAGAAACAACCGAACAAGCAAATGAATGCCGACTGGAGGATCAGATCTTACTTTTTTATTTTTTAATTTTTACTGCACACCCTTATGATATCATTTTTGCCTGCAGCCTTCCGTTTAGATACTTGTCTTGTACTCTTTTTTTCAGCTACCTGGTTTTCTTCTGACGTGCGCCTGCAGCCAGCCGAATCTAGTTAACCGTCCGTTCAGGCTTTAACCGTGTGTATGCGGTTCTTTTCCCCCCTCTTCTGTTTTGAATGTTATAGCTTTCCCCACTCTGTCACTACATTGCGGATGGCTTTCTACCGACACGGAGGAAAGCTCTTTTTGCTGCACAGACGGGAGAAAAGAAAGCATGTACAGGGCACCCCGGACAATGGGCTGTTGGTGGGAGCGGCCGAGATGACGCTCAATCGCAGTGACAGAGGTGCATTTCTACCAAACCGTGTTGCCTGTGCGTTGTGCATGTGACTTGAGGCTTCTAATACCCCTTTACAATAGAGTTCTCACGACGTGCGTCATTGCTTACTAAATGCTGGTCCGAAATTCGGTGAGGTTCTTATTTTTTTTTAAGAGCTATTATCACTATTCCACTCTTTTTTCGTCAACGCCAAAATCATGAAAGCAAGAGCTGCAGACGGGCTTGTGGGTTTGCCAAGTGGCATGGCAGAATGCCAGAAAGGTCCGCGGCTAAATGGCGATCCATTGGCTGGCAAAGACGGAGGTTTTCTATTCATTGAATCTTAAATGGAGCCATTGTCTTGAGCTGTGGAAGCTCATTTCGTAACACATGGGGAACTCCGAAGCCGCCGGACAAGGCGACTCTCCGTCCCACCTCATGCCCTCTTCATCGCTGTCCCTAACTTCACGTTGCACTTTTGTCTAAAGGTCTTTCATTTTACCTTTTCTGGTTGTTTTATTTATCTTTTTTTTTTGTCGTATGGCAAGAAGACGCGCTGCTTCCTTTTTGGTGGCTTAATGGCCCACAATTGTCTGTGGAAGAAGTCGAGCACACAAGAGAAGCTGTAAGGGTGTGTGTCTTTGCGGCAACCGGGCCTTTCTTACCACGAAGCGGTGCATCGACTGAGAAGCTTCCTTGGTGATGCGGGGGTTTCAATGCGCGCTACGCTGTGCACTCCTGGAGAGACGAGTTGAGTTAGCTCTGCTCGCACTTCGCTTAAAGTCTTTTCTGATTCTTTTGCTTGGCTCTTTCCTCCGGTCAGTCAGCCCTTGATGCTTAGCCGCAGCAACACCGGCGTCGGCGGGTAGCGCAGGACGAGAATGCATTTGAGGGACTCGTATTGTCAGCTTCGTAAAGTTGCCAATGATGAAGGGGGCCGAGGCGGCCTTGGCTTGACCCTGTCGTGTGCCTGGCTTACACCAAATCCTCCGTGACAAGCCATCAGGCAAGGAAAGCTAGTAAAGAATCAATAGCTGAAGAAGGTGGGAGAGACCATGCTGACAGCAGGTATTGAAGTGGCAAAATAGCCGTTTCTACTTTATTTTTACTCGTTTTTTTTTTTTTTGATTTCTGTTTGGCACGTTCCTTACCCTCCTTTTCGGGCTTACCCCTGATGCTGGCATTCTATTCTGGACTCTGACTGTCTCTTTCTCTCCCACAAGGCGTGCATGCGCGCGGTAGGGCTTTTTGCCATACGTCATGGACGGCACAGTGGCCCTCAAGCTCTTTTACAATGTACAATGTCCGGGGACAAGGCACAGACGGTAATTAATCAGACACCATGGTTTGGAGTTGGCTGACGATGAAAAAAAAAGACAGTGAGCAGCTGGCTTTTCAATAGCTTTTTGGGCTTGCATTACCTGTGGTTTCTTTGGTTTTTTCGTGACTTCAGTCTCTCTCTTCCTTCCACACCGTGCTGCCCTTCACACCCCCTCCCTCGCCTAATACGAAGCATGCATTATTGGGCCATATCTGGAGAGTCTTTCTTGTTTCCGTTTTCTTTTTCTTTGAGAAAACACACGAGCTTCGGTCACCGAAAAGAACACCACCTGGCCGGACAATGCTTTTCCATCGGCAAAATGTGTCACTCAATGATGTGAGAGAATTGGGAAGGGAAGGAGGGGAAACATTCGACGACCAGAAAAGCCTGGCATGGATTGGCGTGAGCTTTGTGCTTGGCCAAGTTGTCATCCTGCCCGTGTACGTCATGTCTGGGTTTGGCCATCTGCTGTG
>JADHKP010000045.1:129206-268460 GCA_019925385.1 Raffaelea deltoideospora | reverse complement strand
TTTTTTACCACGCGCTGCTGGTGTTCCCGCGTGAACCCCACCCTTCTTTATACCCAACGGTTTCAACCCCCCCCCCCCCCCCCCTGTCCCCCCCCCCCCCCCCCCCCCCCCTTTGCCTTTCTTATTTCTTCTTGTATTTGCTTGCCACGTTACCCCCCTTTCTACTTCTGGCCGCCTTACCTCCCGTTTCTGACCATTAACAGGAAGACTCAGATAGCGGAACTTGGGTCAGGAGCTTAGAGAGAGAGAGGGGAACAAGAAGCTCCGATCGGTTTGCATGCCGCTCTTACTCACCTTGTCTATACGTCACCGTTTCTCTGTGCGGTCTGCCACATTCCCAACTACGACTAAAATCTACTACGGAGTTCCTGGCCAGCCCGTGGAGATCCTTTTTGGTCTTTGCCCTCGTCTGTGCCATCTGGTTTTTATTGCTTTCCCCGGCAACCGGCCCAAGGTTCGCCACCGTTCGGATGTGCTGCACTTGGCCTGTTCATGCCTTGCCTGTTCATCTTGCAATGTTTTTATGGTGCCTGATTGGCTCATGTACTTTTGTTCTTCGCAGATTTTTGTCTCGCAGCCTCTGCTACACCCCGTTTCCTGTTTTGGGCATATCTGGCTTGAGTCTGTAATACCGTTTGCCTTTGATTTTATTATTATTGTTCTTTCGCCTTTACAGGCCCCGTCTTCATTCTTGTTGTTCTTTGCCAAGTCTCCGTCTTTAGCATGACTTCCTGTTCGAGGTACTGCGGAGTCAAAGCTGTTGTCTGCCGTGCTTCACCAGCTTTGTGGCGTGGTTCTCACCCTGGTCCACCCTGGTCTATGGTTGGACTGAAAAAGCTGGGATGATCAAGTCGCACAATCAACAACTACAAGGGGAAAAACCCGAATAACAACACAAAAGAAGGTGAAGAAGAAAAAAAGACGGCACGGTTTCCTGCCATGCACATGCGTGCTTGATTACTTTACGCCCTCCGTCGTACCCACTCACCCACCACACCAATTACATCGACAGACCGACACCGTCGTTCTTCTTGCGTGCTGGGCGCCCGCTTATATCTATTGCTTGTGCTCTTTCACGATCGCACGCTTGTCCCGCATTGCACCTCTTCTTTTGTCGCCCCTCTTCTCCTGGCTGCCCGGTCCTTTTCTTTCTTGGTTCTGTCCCGCAGACTCTCCTCATCTTCTTCTTAGCTCACCTACTCTGCTCTTGGACAACGAACGGCTTGGTCTTGAGAGTTTGACCCTCATCCATACCTGCACGCTTCTCGGAACCATCTGTCTCCATCGGTTCTCTAACTGCACCGTTCTCCTTCTAGCTCCTCGTGTCTCTGTGGTTTTTATTTTCCGTCTTATCTTTCTCGAATGTCTTAGACCCTTCGTCGTCTGTTCCATATAATCACTGTCACCAATCTCGTTTATGGATCCCATGCTCTTCTGAGTCTCTGCATATCCCTCCCTCTCCCCCCACCACACTCTTTACTCTTTTCTTATTGCTCTCGTTCGTCCTGCCATTCAAGTTGCAGTAGATCCTTTTTCTTTTCTTTCCCTTTTTTCTTTAGTCTCTTTCTTCTTTTTTTTTCGTTTCCCACTCTGTCGCTTTTCATTTCTCTTTTTCTATTTTGCATCGTGGAATTCACATCCACGCTCGTTGCTTTTTTAGTTCAGTATTTTATTTATTCTCCCTTCAGCTTATGGGCTTCGTGCTTGGTCTATCAGCTTCTTCTTAAACCCCAGAGCCACATTCTGCTCAATTCGGACAACCATCGTCAACTTCTTTTCCCTCATCCCACCTGCTCTCCTGAAGCTGGCCTTGCGGGAGCTCCAGACAGGATGCAATCAAGAGTCAAGCTATGTTAATCGCATGGGGCTTCAGAACCCTCCTTGCTGGTCTGACGCTCGTCCACGCAGCTCCTTTGCTACCGCCAGCAAGGGAAGCAGCAGAGATAGCAATAAAGGACAAAACAACAACACAATCATCACCGCCACCACCGCCACCGCCGCCGCCGCCGCCATCAGAATCATCAGCATCATCAATATCACCACCTTCTTCAAGACAGCCATCTGCATGGCCTGTGACCAGTATTTTCAGTCAACACGATGAAACAAGCAACAAAGGCTTTTTGCTTGAGGCACAAGATCCATTCTCCATCTCCCCGGCGAGAATTGTGAGGCTTGATCCCAAATGGAGCATTGCGTGGCCTCCGAGTCGACCACAGCCGCACTCCCAGGGAGTGGGGAGTGTGGCAAACGATGGAAACACAACAGATAGAAACCACAGTAGTGGCCTATTGCAGGCCCGCCAGAACGGCCGGTGCTCGCCAGCCGTCCCGATTGTGTGCGCAGCATCTAATGGCGTGGGCCCAGTTTGCAATGGCTGTTCAAGCTGCTGTCCCGATGGTCAGGGCGGGTTCAACTGCTGTGCCCAGGGCTACAAGTGCTGTCTCGCAGCGGATGGCTCTGGATCATGCTGCCCCGACAACGGAATGCAGTGTGTAGCCGGCGGGTGTCCGGGATTGTAGGTTTTTTTGTTTTTTTTTTTTTTTTTTTTGGCTGCATCCTGTGTAGTTTTGCAGTTCTTGCAGCACAACCGCTGACACGTATGATGCATAGATCTGTCACAACAACGACGACGACTGCGTTGGCCACGGCGACCTCCACCCTGACCAGCATCGTCTCTGATACAGTGGTGGGCACAGCCACCACGTTTATTGCGACCACCATTACGCAGACCATCACGTTTGTCAATCCGACCCAATTGACCCAAACCAGCACCATCACCGTCACCTCGTTCTTCCCAGGCCTGCAGGCACAGGGGACTGTGCCGTCTTTGGCCGTCCCCATCACGTCCACCAGCACGACCACTTCGACCACGACGGCCACCGTCACCGCCATTGTCACCACGACATTCACCAGCGACACTGTCACCGCCACCAGCACCATCACCAACACCGTCTTTGTCACGTTGACCGAAGCGCCCAGCGCAACGACCACGGTCTTTACAACAATCACGCTTTTTATCCCCAGTCCGGGCCAAACATCCACCGCGAGCAGCACAGCTCCCGGCCTAACCACCACTATAGTACCACCACCACCACCACCATCTTCTTCTTCTTCTTCTTCTTCTTCTACTACTACTACTTCTCTTCCTCCTTCTCCTCCCCCACCGCCACCGCCATCGCCACCTCTGTCATCCGCGTCTTCAACAACACCAACATCTTCTACGCCATTGCTCTCGTCACCATCATCTACAACGCCCCCAAGTACCCCAACCACAGGAGCCAATTCGGGCACCGGCAGCACAGCAATTACCTCGACAGCACTGGTGCCTACAACCAGCAGTCTCGTAACGCCCACCCCGTCGTCTTCGAGATCCTCGCCTCCCAGCTCGGTCAGCCCAATTACAACAAGCTCAGCACCTCCGCCGACCACAGCCACGCCAACTGCTCCGGCTACACCCTTTCCGTTGGGGGGCTCGTTTGGGCTTAACTCGAACCAGATCGCTGGCGTTGTAGTCGGAGCTGTCGCCTTTATTCTGTTTGTTCTGCTTGGAATCGTGCTGATTCGCAAACTCGTGCGGCATATCCGGCAAAGGCGAGCTCTTGCTGCGTGGCAGCAACAGCAGCTGCAGCCGCACTTGACGCCGCCGAGTGGGGTGTCAGCAACAGCTTCGGGTGGCAGTGGAAGCGCCGGAGGCGGCGGCGGCGGCGGCGGAGGCAGCGGCGGGGGCAGCGGCGGCGGTAGCGGCGGCGGCGGCGGAAGAAGATTCTTGCCTGGAGGCGGACTGTCATTTGTTCACATTCCCAGCAGCCGGCAGCTGACCATGACCAGCGCCTTGGCAGCAGTGGCTGCGGTAGGGACAACGGGGGCGGCCGGCGACGCCGGGGAAGGCAGGGCGGGCGATGGCAGCAGCCACAACAACGGCCGCAGCTCGCTGGTGAGCGGACGGACCGGCTCCAACGAGGTGCGCATCGTCATCCAGCCAGCACCGCCACGCAGCAGTGGTCGCCCTGCCACGGCGCGAGAATGGCCGGTGCCGCCGGGCCACAGTGGGCCCACCGTCAGCATGTTCATGGAGGAGACGACGCAGGGCGACAACACGCCCTACGATCCCGGCGCATGGAGCACGGGCAGCGAGTTTGGCAGCGTGGTCGGCGTGGCCGGCGGCAGCGGCGTCAGCGGCGGCAGCGGCACGAGCCAACACGAGCCTGGGGGGCTGTCGACGCCCCCGCACGAAATGATGCAGATGATGCAGCACCTGCAGCAGCCGCCCAGTGGGATCAACACGCGGCGCGCCTCCGGCGTTCCCAGCTCGGCCGTGCTGGCTCTGGGCAACTGGGGCGACATTGGCGGCGGCGCTGGCGGCGCTGGTGGCGGCAACGGTGGTGGCAACGGTGGCAACGGTGGCAACGGCGGCGGTGGCGGAGGATTCACGGCCGCCAGCAGTATTCGCGGAGTCGGTGGCGGAAACGGCGACGATAGCGGGGGAAACAATGCGGCCGAGGACGACGGCAGCCCAAGAGACGGCGCCGATGCAGGCGAAGGACCGAGCCACGAGAGAGACAGCCACGGCAGCAACGATAATATTGGTGGTGGTGATGGCAGCAGCCACCGCAGCAACCGCAGCAACCGCAGCCATGAAGAAGGCCAAATACCACCGTCAAACGGCCGCTTCACGTTTGGAAGTGTTGGCTTTGGACGGGCCCTTTGAGCCGCTTCTATGGACAAAGTCCGAGTCTTTCCCTCTTTTTTTCTTCCCTCTTTTTGGACGCTACTAAAGATGGGATTTCCTCTTGTCCCGTCTTTCTAATGCATGTAGATTCTCGGTTCTCGGTCGGGTCTGTTTTTTTGGGTTTGGTATGTGTGTGTCCTCGAAACGGCGTCGGCGACATAGAACGGGGGGGTAAAAAAGAAAACGGTCAAGGCGTCTCAGAGATGGGCACAATGATTTTACACTGTGGCTTATATTATATACATTATTCCCTTTCTTGTCTCTCCTTGGACCGCTTATGGTCCCTACTCTTCTTTTTTTTTTGCTCTTTCTTCTCTTTCTTCTTCACTCTCGATTTCTTTTCTGTCTGCTTTTGTGGCTACTTCCATGCTGGAAACGTGGAATGGCTGTATTTTCGTTATCTGCATATAAATACTAAACCAATAATAATAAAGATGAACAGTGTCAACAAAGCGAGAATGTGTGAAATGTGGACGCATGGATGAAGCAGAGAAGTCAGACACGTTTGGCGAGGTATGAACTCTTTGGCTATTTACTCGTATCCATACTCCATGCTCAGGTGCATTTTTCGCTTTTTCGCCTCACGTTGCCGATACGCACAACAAGGCCAGCAGTGAAGACGAGAGCCCGCCATAGTGTACAAAAACAAAATGTATGTGTATATACAAAAAAAAATTAAAAGTATAAACAAGAGAAACCAGCTATGCCCCTTTCCAAAAAAAGAAAACCGGTCTGCTCCCCTGAACGCCAAAGCTATGCCGCCGCCCCCTAGTTCTAAGAGTGAAGATTTTTTTTCCCGTCTCTATTCTGTATTACGAAATGGCTTTGGACAAAACGCGCTGTTTGTCGTCGTCGTCGTCGTCGTCGTCGTCGTCGCCGTCGTCGCCGTCGCAGCAGCATCGTCCTCCCCTGTATTCCTATCGCTTTTCCCAATCGTGCCCTTGATTCGCATTTCGCCTTTTTTTTTGTTGCCACGTCGTCGGCAGGCCATGGTCGGGCCGTCACCGGTCCTTGTAGAGGCCCGGTTTGAAGCCGGCCTTGATCTCGGCTTCCTGGCTGGCGCGTTCCTGCAGCGGTTTGACTTCGGCTTCGATGCGTTCGCGCGCGCGCAGGATCTTGCTCTGCAGATAGAAGCTGCCGCCCTTTTGCGGGTCGTTTGCGTCAAAGAGCCGCTTGAAGCGGTCCATGACCTCCTCCATGTTGTAGTTCTGCACGGCCGCCGGGTTGCCCGTCGGCGGCTTGGGCACGTTGAGGATCTGGACGGCTTCGTCGAGCGTCATGCCGGTCGCCTGGGTGGCCGAGCGGCCGCCGCCGGCGACGCCGGCCTTGGCCTGCGCACGCGCATACTGGCTCGAGGCATTTGCCTGTTTGTAGGCCTCGGCAAAGGCGCGGCCGAGGACTCGCGAGCCGATGATGACGACCTGTGTGATGAGGCGGTGGGCCTAAAAGGTCAGAAAGAGCAGAGACGGAGAGAACAGAGAAAAGAGAAAGAACAGAGACAACAGTGATACGTGGAGAACAGAGAGACAGAAAGAACAGAGAGAAAAGCGCTGACCATTGTGGTTGTGTGATTGTTGCCGTCGTCTTTGCCGATTTTACAGGCAATCCTTTCGGTCTCCGAAACGCTCTTCTTTGGTCAAGAGAAGAAAAGATTGGAAAAGCTGCCCGGCCAATACGCCGAAGCAAAACTAAAAGACGCAACAGCCGTGTGCGCAACTGGGCAAAACAAGCAGTCGTCGCGGTCAGGATGCGTCTTGTGGTTTTTTTGCGGTGGAATTCCTTGGTCTTCCGATCGATTCGAATAGCACCGATTTGCGATGTAGAAAAAATTATTCTTTGGGTCCAATAATCGCCGCCCATTCGCCCCACTGCTGGCGAGAGTATGGATATACAGAACGCTAACGGAAAATCCGTTTCCCCGCCACCGGACAGCTAACCTAGCACGAGCGCCAAACGGCCAGCTATGCTGTTTAATATAGGGAGGACCTCTGAAAGCTATCCCTCAACGCGGCCAGGCAACGACAGAAACGAGAAACAAAGACGGACAGCCAAGGACGACGCCGCATCAGAGCGAATGTTTCGACGGCAGACGTAGAGGCGTCTTCTTTCGCTTCTTTTTTTTTCTTTTATTTGTTGCCTTTACAATCATTTTTTTTTTTTTTCCGTCTTTCTTTCTTTTGTGAAGTGTCCGTCTTGGATTGTATTCCATATTTTCTTCCTGTCTCATCTCGCATTCGTTTCTAGAGTCTCCCTTCGGTCTCGGTCTCGGCATTGCACCACACGCCATGTCACAGTACTATGGCGGTCCACATCCGGGCGGGGCTGGAAACCCGGGATACGGCCCGTCAGCGGCTGCGCAAAACCTGCAGTTCTACCCGTCGTCGTACTCGCCGGGCGTGCCTGGCGCGTCCTCTTCCAACTCGTATGGCGGCGGTGCATACGGCGGCTTTGGGGGGGCAGTAGGCAGCGGCGGCGTGGGCGGCGTGGGCGGCGTGCCCGTGTCGGGGCGGATGGGCGAGCAGGGCGGACTGCGGACGGGCTGGTTGGCAGCTTTTTCGACCGAGGGCTATGACGGCGAGCCGCCTCTGCTGGAGGAGCTCGGCGTCAACTTTGGACATATCCAGGCAAAGGTGAGGGGGGTAGTAAAGGGAGGAGAGGGGAGAAGAGACTGGAGGAGAGAGGCGACGAGAAAGGAGAGACAGGGGACGAGAAGGAGAGAGGCGACGTGAAAGAACTCGGCTAATTAACGTTAGACACTCGCCGTTCTCAACCCCTTCCAGCGCATCGACCAGCACCTCATGGACGACTCCGACCTGGCCGGGCCCGTCATGTTCTTCTTGCTCTTTGGCTTCTTCCTGCTCTTCTCGGGCAAGGTGCACTTTGGCTACATCTACGGGCTGGCCCTGCTGGGCTCCACGTCGCTGCACGTGATTCTTTCGCTGATGTCGCCGGACAGCGGCGGGCCGGCGGGCCCGTCGCCGGTGCCCTCGCCGTCGGCGCCGCTGTATCCGGACCCCAGCGGCAGCAGCACGGGCATCAGCGGCAGCATCGGCAGCGGTGTGGGTGTGGGCGTGGGCGTGGGCGGAGGCGTTGTGGGCGGACCGGGCTCGGGCCCGGCCGGCACCGGCTCCGGCTCCGGCGGCGGCGGCGGCGGCGGCGGAAAGCACAGCCGCAGCCGCAGCCTGAGCCACCTGTCGAGCACGCTGACGTTTACGCGCTCGGCCAGCGTGCTGGGCTACTGCCTGCTGCCGCTGGTGGCCACCAGCCTGGTGGGCATCGTCATGCCCATGGACACGCCGCTGGGCATCGTCATGACGACGGCGGCGATCTGCTGGTGCACCTACAGCGCCTCGGGCATGTTCTGCGCCGTCGGCCGCATGCGCGGCATGCGCGCCCTCGTCGCCTATCCGCTGGCCCTCTTCTACGTCGGCTTCGGCATCATGAGCGTCTTCAGCAGCCGCGGCAGCGGATCCATGGTCAAGGCCATGCGGGCCGGGGCAGCGTGAAGGGCTTTGAGAGAGGGAGGGCAGCAGCAGTGTGGAAGACTGAGAGGGGGGGCGGGTGGGAGGCAGGGGCAGTGTCGGAGACTGAAAGAGGGAGAGGCTACTCGAGGCAAAATAAGTGAGACTACTTTTTTTGCGCCACGCCTCACCACCAAGAAGTCGCGCGAAATGGGGTTTTTTTAAAATAACAGCCAAAGGGGCCACAGAGTGTTTCGGGGGGGACATGTTGGCGTCAGGCGTCTGCGATGCATTTATAGTCTTCTTTTTCTCTCTTCAAACGCACTTTCTGCGTGTGTCTAAAGTACGATAGAGCAAATATTCAAAGCATTTTCCTTCTGCCCTCTCTAGATCCTAACCCGGCCCTGTCCTCCTCCAGATACCCAGTACTATTACAACGAATATGAAAAAAAATAAAAGGCAAAGAGAAGCACAGCCAGCCAGCAAACTAAACGTCCCAGTCTATGTTTCCACATATGTCTCCTTAGCTCTCCTGTCCCGTCATTTCCCTTCTTTTCTCCTCTTTTTCTCCTTTTTCTCTTCTTTTTCTCCTCTTTTCTTCTCTTTTTCTCCCTCTTCTATCCCTCCTCTTTTTCTCCTCCCTCCTCTAAAGTCCACAGACGCGTGGCCGGTAGAACACAATGTCGGATAATCGTTTACAGCACAGCCGTTCACAGCTCGGCCATCACAGCTCGGCCACGCTGGCCAGGATGGAAAACTGGCCGCCAGCACCGGCGAAGACCAGCTTCTTGCCGCGCACGGCGGTGTTGTCGATGAGCGTCGGCGTCTCGACGTCGTCGGTGGTGCCCAGGCCGGTCTGGTAATTGGTGGAGAAGCCCCAGGAGTAGGCCTTGCCGTCAGAGGTCAGGGCGAAGTTGTTGTCGGTGCCGGCGGTGACCTTGCAGATGGGGGGGATGCCTAAGGGGTGGGCAATGTTAGCAATGCTGGGGGGGGGGGATTTCGTCCACGATGGGGCGGGTTGTCGCGAGTCTCAATGGCCTGCTTACCTGGCACCTCGGTGGGCGTCTTGAGAATGCGCGGCTTGCCGCGGTCGTCGAAGATGGCGTTTTCGGGCGTAAAGGCGGAGGCGGGCAGGCCAACCTGGTGGCCGTCGATGCGGCCCCAGACGAGCAGGGCGCCGGCGTCGTCGCAGGCGAGCGAGTGGTGCTCGCCGCCGTCAATGTCGACGA
Organism: Raffaelea deltoideospora; assembly: GCA_019925385.1. Lineage (NCBI taxonomy): Eukaryota > Fungi > Ascomycota > Sordariomycetes > Ophiostomatales > Ophiostomataceae > Raffaelea > Raffaelea deltoideospora. Next base: position 259,041 of record JADHKP010000045.1, on the reverse strand, counting down.
TGCGGCGGTCGGCAAGGGCGTCCATGGGGGTGGCCTCGAGGACGGCGGCGTCGGTGTCGCCGGCGCCGTGGGCGACGTTGAGCTGGCCAAAGTTGTTGAGGCCCCAGGCGTAGACGCGGCCGTGCTGGTCGAGGGCAAAGCTGTGGTAGGAGCCGCAGGCGATTTTGGCGAGGCGCACGCCGCGGCGGAAGGCGACGCCGCCGGGGCGCAGCGCCGACGAGCGGATGTCGCGCTGGACGCAGCGGCGGCCCAGCTGGTTCTGCTCGGGACAGCCCCAGGTGTAGAGCTTGCCGCGCGCGTCGAGGGCCAGGATGTGGTTGTTGCCCATGGCCAGCTGCGTGATCTTGCGCGGCTCGGCCAGCAGCGCCGGCGTGCGCTGCACCGACACCGTCGGCGAGAACCCGAGCACGCCGTCGCTGGCCCGGAACGTGCCCCAGCCGTACACGCGCCCGTCGCTGGTCAGCGCAAACGACGCGCTGTCGCTGGCCACCACCTGCACAAACACCGTGCCCGGCGCCACGCCGGCCGTGTCGATCTCGCCGGGCGTGCTCTCGAGCGGGTTGAGCCCGGAGTCGTCGTCCGAGTCCGAGTCCGAGCCCGAGTCCGAATCCGCGTCCGCGTCCCGCAGCCCGCCGTCCCACTTCGTGTTGCGGCCCAGCGCCCCCTGGTCGTTGACGCCCCAGGTCAGGATCCGGTTGTCGCGCGTCAGCGCCACCGCGTGCATGCCGCCGGCCGCCACCTGCACCACGCCCACCGTCGCCGCCGCCAGCTTCGGGTTGAGCCGCGGCCGCTTCACGTCCAGCGGCCGCTTGCCCTCGATCTTGGCGCTGCCCAGCCCCAGCTCGCCCGAGCTGCCCTCGCCAAAGACAAACACGTCCAGCACCTGCGTCGGCGCCGTGTTGATCGCCGCGCCAATCCTGGCCGGAGCCGCGGGAGCTGCAGTGTGCCCGGGTTCAGGCTCGGCCTTCTCTTTCTGCGCAGCTGCGGCGGGCACCGGCGCCGGCACGGGCGCAGGAGTCGCCGACTTGCGCTGCGTGGCGGCAACTGTCGCCTTCTTGGCTGGCGCCCGGGCCGCCTTCTTGGCGGTTCCGTTGGCCAGCGGCTTGCCGCTCGGATCGGCATTCTCCTTGTCGACGACGGCGGCGTCCGTCTTGGCCTTCTTGGCCTTTGACTCCACGCCGTTGGTCTTGGGCGCCACGGCCTCGTCGTCGTTGTCGGCGTCTGCACGCTTGCGCTTGGCCGCCGGCGTCGGTCCGGCGGCGGCAGCTTTCGTCGTTGTTTTAGCTGTCTTCGCCGTTGTCTTCGCCGTTGTCTTTGCCGTCGCCGGCGCCGTCGTCGTCGCCTTCTTGGCAGCCTGCGTCTTCTTGACGCCCGCGGCCGCCGGCTTCGCTGGTGCTGCTTTGGCAGGCGCCGTCGCTGCAGCTTTCCGGGGAGCCATGGCGATGAAAACTGGGGGGAGATGGAGATGAAACTGACAAAGTCGATGAGGTGAGTGTAGAAAACGGACAAGACTGACAAAAAACCGACGATGGAAATGGTATGCCAGACGCAAACGGAACACGCAGATGCTGAAAACAAAGAACGACGGATGGAGCAGGGAAAATAAAAATTGATAGAATACGAGTAGGCGCGTCTGGAAGGAAAAAGAACTGAAAGAAAAAGAATAAAAAAAGAGGAATGAATGCAGAGAAAGGCGAAAACCAACGTGCAAAATAAAAACCTAGGCCTTTAATGCACAAAAAACGATTCAATGGGAATTCGCTTTCTTTTTTTTTTTGACAGTTGTTGTTCTTGTTACTATTGTTGTTTTGCAGTGCTGCCTATTGAGGTCCCTGATTTCACTTTTTCTTTTTATTGGGCTTTATTTTTTTTTTTTTCGACTGCCTTTCCCCTGCCGCGCTTTGCTTTGTTGTCGTGAAATACAGCACTAGGCCATTTTCGGCGAGCTCGCCAGCTATCGGGCGCCGAACCTTGGCATTCCACCAGCTTATCTTAGGGCTCAGGTGATGGACTGGGCAAGTCTATCGATATTTGTGGTGACAGCGCCGCCAAATTCACTAAACAGCGGCAAAATCCACTACAGCGACGCCCACTAAAAAATAGCACTCGCTCTACGGAGTACGTGCAACCAGGTGCAACGCGATATATGGATATTAGGCTACCCGTACAAGTCTGCCTCGCTACGGAGTACGTAGCACAAACCTTCTCTATTGACGGAGAGATATCATTATTGTATTTTCACAGACCATGATCAGTGACCATTTGCAGTGGATGGCGTGTTTTCAATTTATGGGAGTTGTATGAGCCGTAATCGTACATGGTCCTCCAGAAATGTCGCCTGCCAAACGCATCGCCCGTCAGTCTGGGCTGATAGTGGCCTGACTATTTATTACAGTGGGTATTAACATCAGTGCCCATATGGGCATCTCTCTCTCTCGTGTCCTGCTCCACTCAACAAGACAAGTCCCAGAGCAGGAGTCTGCAATCAAATGTCTGAGAGACGACATTGTATCACAATCCCACGTCTAGCAAAGAAATGCCTCTCTGTGCCCCTGGCCGAAAGAGCCGGGGAACAGAACCGACAAAGCTACTCCAAGGAGACGAAACTCTGAGAGTATTGGCTTTTGGGCGGTGCGGCCTCGTGGTCCGGCCAAATGCGATTGGCCTGGAATGGCAGATGCGGCTTTCGCTCTGTATCCTTGTATTTGTTAGATATGGTAAGGGGGGGAGAGAGTAGAAACAAGAGTAAAAGACCAATGAAAACCAAAAAAAAAAAAAAAAAAAAAAAAAAAAGGCAAATTAAAGGAAAGAAAACATACGGCTGGCCTGCGCACCGCTCCTTGGCTGGATAGATTGTCACTCATTGGTCGCCCAGTTCACACTTTGGAGGACGGCGATTCGGGCATCTTGAGAATCGAAGGCGGCATTCTCGTCGGCGTCGTCGGAGCCGTCGGAGCCGTCTGCATCACGGCCGCTTTCTCTTTCGCCGCCGGCAATGCAGTGCTCTCTTCGGCCACCGTTGCCAAGGCCGAGGCAAAAGTCACGCGCCGACGATGTCGCTTGTTCGGCCGTGACTTGACCACTCGCACGATGGCCGATATGGTGCCAACCACGACCAGCAGCGCCTCGATGCCCAGCAGAGCAATCCACAGCCGATTGAGCAGGTTCTGCTCGTCGCCGACAAGCCTGGCAATGGACAGCATTGCGGCGGAGCCGTCGAAAGGCATCGGACGTTTGTTTTTGGTATTTTTTATGGTCCTTTTTCCTTTGCCTTTTTTTACTTTTTCTTCTCCGTTTTTGTGATTTTCGTTTCTGTGGGGGCCCTTTATTTCATATAGAACCTCAGGTCTTATCGTGAGTCTTCGGATTCCCGCTTTCTACCTCCCCTGGTTTCTTGTTTTTCTTCCTTCTTGTTTGGTCGTTATATCGTTTGTCGCTGCTCCGTCATGGCTCAAGCATCACACTGATCAAGACACGTTTTTTTTTTATCGTCACTTGGACAGCATTTCCTTTTGTAAATTTTTTTCCCGGCCAGTCCCCATCTTTCTTGCGTTCTTTATATTATTTTTTTCTTTGGTTGGACTTTTCCCTGCCCCTCTTCTTCCGCAAAAGGACGATAAAAAGATAAAGAAGACACGCTGGCCCGCAAGAGGCATGGCGGCATGGCCAAAGTGTTGGGGAAGGGGAAAATACGGTCGTATGCTCGTATATGGAATACTCCGTATGCCCGTGGAAATCAAAAGAAGGAAAAAATGACAGAAACAAGGCTCGACCAACTGCAAAGAGATTAAGAGAAAAAATTAACCCGGCAAAGGACTGCTCATCCTTTGACAGCGAGATTAAACCGGTCCTCTTTTACTCGCATTCCCTGCTCTTCTGGCCCAAAAAGGGGCGATATGACAGGGATTCTTGCTAGCAATTTTGCGATAAAGAGCTCCGTGCCACTCTAAGAGTAGGTCGTAGAGCAATTATCAGCGAGACAGCTGCCAACACGTAGTATTATTGTTGGGACACTACCATGACAGACAGATAACCAACGCCAAACGTTGTAAAGGTTTAGAATGCCTTTTGAATCATTCTGCTTGCTGCTTCCTTCTTCCCCCTTTCTGGCTGTCAGCGCGTCAAACCGATTTTTTGCCGCGCATTCAATCGCCCGTCTGTCTTGGCTATTTTTGCAGCTGAACGAGAAAAGCATTTGCGCAGTCGAATTCTCAACGGAAAATAAAAGGCATCATGGCCACACCACTTCCGACATCGGACATCATGTTAAGTAACAGCCTTGTTCCCGAGTGCTGGGCAAAACAGAAAGCATCACTAGAGTGCATTGGTTGAAGAACTTGGTATTACGCAACTTTGACAGTTTAGGCGGTTTTACTACCATGCCAAAAGACTCCGACTTGTAAGGATATGCAGGACTGAAAGAAGAGACCCGACTTGTCTGCAGGCCACTGAAAGAAGAGACTTGTATGGAATATGGATATGCAGCACTGAAAGAGACCCGCTTCCCCAGTTTTTCCCCAGGAATTTTGTGGCGCCCGATTTGTCCACTGGAACCCGTGACGGCCTCGTGAACGGACAGCGAAGTGGAGTGGCTTACGACAAAGCACGAGTAATACTCCGACTTCCATCGTACGGCTGATTACGTCGTATGTCCAAGCCCGGGCGCCGTGTGGGCAGCCAGTCACGCGATGGGCCCTCAGGGATGACGAGAGGAGATGCATTATAGTGCTCAACGGGCAAAGGCACATTCGGATTAAATGCGTTATATCAGCCGTTTGTGGTTTTGTGCCAACCAGAAAGTACAGAGTACGTCACGTCAAACGGCACAACCACAAGTATTCCATACTCCTATATACCTACGTGTGGCATTCGTCCTTGTATCTTGCCCCACCTTCCAGATCTTCGCCCGCCCAAGCCGCGCCTTCCGTAACAAAGAATGAGCTCCAGGAAAGTCACCACTGCTCTGTGTCAGTACTTTGTACTCTTACGGCGTACGAGTACTCGTACACATCGTATTTTGCTTCGTATTGTATCCATAGTTGCAAACCGGTTGTTCGTCAGCCCATAATCCATAATACCACCTTGCCGAGGGGGGGTGAGTAGCGCAGCAGCAGGAATGAGTTCGTAACCTTTTATTAGGCATGTATTAGTACGTCGTGATACTCTGTCGTACTTCTGTCGTAACGCCCCTTCCTCTTTCTCACGGAATGATCATCCACAAGGAGAAGGCATCACCCCCGCCTTTCTTTGTCTGTTAGCGCGTGACTTCCTCGACACACCAAACACCCAGCAAACGTGAGGCATCTGATGAACCGCTCTAACGCTCTTCGTGCTCCGTAAAGTCCTGTACGTAAGGGGAAACAGATCACTTGCTTGCTGCCGGACAGCTCTCTTTCCCCTCTCTCAGCCCCCCCCCTCCTCATCTTCCACCTTTGTTTTGGATTTCCCCTCCTTTCCTGCCCCTTTTCTTCTTTTCCTCCCGCCTCCCTTTCTCTCTCATCTTCCTCTCTCTCTCTCTCTCTCTCTCTCCTCTTCATCTTCTCTTCTGAAGCTTCGCACTACAACAACAAAGCACCAATCATCGGTAAGTCTTTCATCAGATGGTTGCACGGCTGGTCCTTGCCCTCTATTCTGCCTTTTCCTAAAAAGCTCACAACCTTTCCCCCCGTCTATTGTATTGTGTTGGTATCCGTCTCCATCCGTCATCGTTTTCTGTTGCTGACTGTGGTATTCATTCGTGTACAAGTCTAGGCATTCACATCCAACAAGCAGCTGCGTCTGTTTTGTTTGTCTTTTATCTCATCAATTCATCCACCACATCATCAGATTCGCCATGTCTGAGCCATTGAAAAAGGTCGACTCTGCTGTCCAGGGCTTGTCGTCATCGCCGCCCAAGGAGCGTGGTCACCGAAGAGCAAGCTCTGCGGCAGAGCATGGCATTCGGAGCCTTACTGATCTGGGTATGCTCAAGAACACGCACTGGAACACACAAAGGGAGATGGACTGACAGTCACAGAGGCCGAAGGCACCGAGATTGAAATTGCCAAGGAGACACAAAAGACCGGATGGTATGTCGAGCTTGGTTGAAAGGCGTCCCATCAGCTAGAAGTTCTGCGATTGCTCACAGGGGATGCGTAGGAAAATAAACACGTCTCCCTCATCCATCGACGACAAGGAGATTCTGAAAAAGTATCTCACTACGCCGCCAGTCAAGAAGATTGACCTGCGCTTCCCACTTGGTCTCGAGATCACCGCTCGGAACCTGAAAGGCGTCACGATCAAGGATGCCATGGATGCAATCCACAAGCAGTTCAAGAAGCGGGTTGGTTACTTTTTCCGATTTCTTCTGTTTCTCCCCTCTGTGCGAGCCATTATCTCAATGATGTGGTGCTAACAGCGCAGGCCGACGACGAACTGGACACGCCATACCTAAAGGGCTTTGAGTGGAACAAACAGGAGTCGTGGACACGGCTGGTGGTACATCTGCAAAAGGAAAACAGCGCCGGCCCCGTGTCGAAGAAGAAGAAGAAGGGCTCGGACGAGTAATGAAGGACAAGCGCCCCCATTGCTCGAGCGGATACGTGCTGGTCTGAGACTCTATGCTTTGGCTTGCTCCGTTGCTGTGGCGGATGTCCCAGGATGGGACTTTCGGCTGCTTCTGAGTTGTGCCGATTGTCATTGTCTCCCCAGCCACGCACGCCGCTTCGATGACAGAATCCCTCCTCTCTTTCAAGACCGCTTTAAACTTCTTGCTTGTAGTTGGGTTGCAAAGCCCATTTGCAAACCTCTTTGGCGGCTTCCCCGTTCGAGCTCTCTTTTGGCAGAGTTTCGGAGGTGGAATTGCACGCATTTCTCTGAGTTAATCAGGCTAGGCAGCACAGCCGAATAGAGTTGTTACTGCGATCTGTTTTTACGTGATGGTGGACTCGTGCTATCGTAAGAATGCTGGCAGTTACGAATGCTGGCAGCAGCCTTTTGCTCGCTATGCTGAGCAGCTCTGCAAGGCTGAGGCTAAAGATGCCCTCCACTTCGATTGACGTACTGACTTTGGCATCGTTTTCTGTTACGGCTGGTCGGGGTTTCTGGGCTCAGAAACTGTCAGTAATAGTTTTTCAGTACGAGTAGCTCAAAAGGCGGCCAGCAGCTTAGCTGACCACCGATGGCGGGGCGCTTTCCGCCGGCTACCATCGGCATTTAGCGCTTATCGCAGCCAGGCCCTGTAAAGCTACAGCTACAAGCTCTTAACCGTTCATTCCGCTCTTAGAGCTCGGTTGAGTTTCTCTGCTATGAGGTAGCAGACGTCATACCGACCAAAGGGCGTTTAAAAACGGTTTTTTCCAATTCCGCAGTGTTGCAGTATACGGTGGAAAATGACGAGGAAAATGCGTCCTTGACGACGCTCCCCATATTTTGTCGTGTCTCCCTTTGCTCGTATTCAGGTGTCTCCTCCTCCCTCGCCCTCTTCTTTGCCTCGCAGGCTTCTCCTCCTTCCTCGTCCTTTTCTTGTAGCTTCTTACTCTTCGCTTTACTCTCTTACCCTCCTCTCTCACTTTTTTTTCGTTTCCACAGCCTTTGCCAAGTATCGTGACGAGCCTTTCATCATGCCTGTGACGCAATTTGATTTCCCAGAAAAGTACCGTTACCAGAACGGGTTCGATTCATATCTAGAGTAAGCAGTGCTTTTCGCATGTTTTGACAGCCACACAGCTACTGTCGCCGTTCTCGGCCTCTTGTGTCGAGTCGCCCACTGACACTTTTTTGTATTTTCTCAGGACCGAGGCCGTGCCGGGTGCGCTGCCCGTTGGCCAAAACTCGCCGCAGAAACCGCCGCATGGGCTGTACGCCGAGAAGCTGTCGGGCACGTCGTTTACGACGCCGCGCCACGAGAACAGGCAGTCCTGGCTTTACCGCATTGTGCCTGCGTGCTCGCTGAGCGGCTTCCGGGCGGAGGAGCCCGCCGGCGGCGACACGGGCAGCGGCACGGATGAGAGGCTGCTCTTCTTGCCGGACCAGTTCCGGTGGGACCCGTTCCCCGACCCGGAGGCGGCGACGGATTTTGTGGACGGCCTGCGGCTGGTGGCGGGGGCCGGGGATCCGACGCTGAAGCAGGGGCTGGGCATTTATGTGTACGCGGCCAACCGCAGCATGGATGGGCAGACGGCCTTTTACTCGTCGGACGGCGACCTGCTGATTGTGCCGCAGGCCGGGGTGCTGGACATCCGCACGGAGCTGGGCTGGCTGCTGGTGCGGCCGCTGGAGATCTGCGTGATTCCGCGGGGCATCCGCTACCAGGTGCACGTCCGAGGCGGCCCAGGCGGCGGCCCAGACGGCGGCCCAGGCGGCGGTCCAGACGGCGGGGCGGGCGAAAACGCGGCCGTGGCACGGGGCTACGCGCTGGAGCTGTACCAGGGCCATTTTGGGCTGCCGGAGCTGGGCCCGATAGGGTCGAACGGGCTGGCGAACGCGCGGGACTTTCAAGTGCCGGTGGCCAGTTTTGACGACGGAGAGGAAGAGAGCAGAGAGGAGAGGGAGGATGGAGAGGAAAGAGAGCGCCGGTACACGATCCGGACCAAGATGAACCAGCGGATGTACCGGGCGACGCAGGACCACACGCCGTTTGACGTGGTGGCGTGGCACGGCACGTACTATCCGTACAAGTACGATCTGGGGCGGTTCAACACGATCGGCACCGTCAGCTACGACCATCCGGACCCGAGCATCTTCACGGTGCTGACGGCGCCGTCCGGGACGGCGGGCACGGCCGTGGCCGACTTTGTGATTTTCCCGCCGCGCTGGCTCGTGGGCGAGGACACCTTCCGGCCGCCGTGGTACCACCGCAACACGATGAGCGAGTACATGGGCCTGCTGGCCGGCGCCTACGATGCCAAGAAGGGCGGTGCCGGCGGCTTTGTGCCGGGCGGCGCCAGCCTGCACAACGTCATGAGCGGCCACGGGCCCGACCGCGCCAGCTGCCTGGCCGCCCGCAGCGAGCCCCAGCCCCAGCGGCCAGCCAAGGTCGGCGTCGGCAGCTGCGCCTTTATGTTTGAGACCTGTCTGCAGCTGGGCGTGACGCCGTGGGCGCTGCAGGCCAAGGCATCGACGGCGGGGGGTGCAGGGGGTGGGGCCGGGGCCGGAGCCGGAGCCGGGGCCGGGGCCGGGGCAGGAGCCGGTGCAGGCGGCCAGGACGGGGATGCGCCGACAGTGCTGCAAAAGGACTATGTCGTGCACAGCTGGGGCGATCTGCCGCGGTTCTGGCAGCGGCCGGCCGGCGCCAGGGCCGATGGGCATTTGCTTTGAAGAAAGGGAGAAAGACGGGGAAACGAGCGGTGATGTCTACTGAATCTACTGAATCTTGGAAGTACGAGCAGTTTGGGGGTTTGATGGAAGCATTTTAGGGCCTAATCTACTTGACCAGGCACAACAGACTGTGGGGGTTGAATTTAGTTGGAAAACAATGAATTTAGTTGGAAACAAAACGATTCTGGAAGTTTGAATATGAAGCAGTTGATGGGCATTTTATTAAAACAGGATAGGAGCGTGGATTGCTTTGGAAACGGTAGCAAAGTGGCAATGTAGAAGTGAATTGGATAGCAGCTTGTTACGGCGTATCGTTTGCTTATTTCGGAAGGCACTTGACCTGGGCAAGGAGGCCAGAGACGTTGGCTGTTTTTGCTGCCAGTTACCTTACTACCGGCACTTCTGGGAGCACTTGGAATGCCTTACCAGCTTCACTGGTGCTTGCTTGCATGCTCTTATGTGTCAGCCGTAGTACGAAACAGCCCACGTCGTCTTGTGAATGCGTCGTCTGAGAGAACACAGAGAGCCGTTAACATGCCGGTCTGGGTGTTCGGTCTGGGTGGTCTTACTGGTCTTCGTTGTCTTGTCACTTGCAGTGCTGTGCTGTCTCACTGCCCAAGTCGACGGATGGAGAGTTGCTCGGGACAGATGGAGAATTATTCCTGAAAGGATCAAAGCGGTTTGAAGCCAAAACGACAGAAAGCAGAGAAAAAAAAAGCTTATCAAGGACAGAGCTACAAATCAAGTACAGGAAAGAGACAGAGAGAGAAACAGAAGAGAATCTACAAATCTGCACAACCATCATCGCCCAGTCACGAAGGCCAGCCCGAAAATGCCCTCCTCCGTCGTCAAGTGTGGCAAGTGCGGGACCAATATCTCCAGCACCCAACCCGAGTGTCCCAGCTGTGGGAAATCGCCAAACTAAGGGGCTCGTGGTGGACTGGGAGTGGACTGTGAGCATTGTCGCGGTGATAGTGTTAGACTGTGTGTCTGGCAGTGCTGTCTAGTTGGGTCAGCAACAGAACGTTCAACTGACAGCTTGGCTCAGCATATATTCATTCGAGTGGTCTAGCAACCTTCCCATCTCTCATTCAAGTGGTCTAGCAACCTCGATATGCGTCTGTTTCCACAAGACACAACATGTCCATTTGTTCGTCTAAGTGTTCTGCCTTTGTGCCTGTTTTATTGTCCCTTGGTTTCGTATTAGATTCTCATGTCTTTTTCTCCCCAGCACACCATTCTTTGAACCTGCCAATCCGTTTCTGCTCTGCTCCCATTTTCCATTCCTTTTTCCATGCGCCTCCATGTCGCTGCCCGCCTCCTCATCGTCGTGGCTTCGTTTCAGCAGTCATAACGTCGTAGCATCGTTGCAGCCCTGCGCTGTCGGGGCGAGAGAGTGAGAGAGTCTCGTCCACTCCGACGCCTCCGGCCAGCTCAGGCTCGCCGCCGCGGCGGCTTCTGGGCGTACACCACGTGCAGCGGAAAGTACAGCTGCAGCGACGGGTCCTGGACGGCGCGACGCACCTCGACGAGAAAGAGCTCGATCTGGACGGCCGACCAGCCGAGCCCGCCGGCGGTCGAGCCGAGCGCGCGGTTGGCCCAGCCGCGCAGGCCGCCGTGGGTCAGCGCGGTGCGCAGCAGCAGACCGGCGCCGCGCAGACGCTCGTTTTGCGGCCAGGCGCCGAGCGGGCACTTGTGCACGGCCGTGTGGATGTCGCGGAAGCCGGCGGCCGCGAGCTCGGCCGAGAGCGTTCGGGGCAGGTGCAGCGACCGCGGGGGGGGCGAGCTGTCGCTGTCGTCGGCGGTGTTGTCGTCGCGGTCGTCGCGGTCGTCGCGGTCGTCGCGGTTGGAAGCGCCTTGTCCTTGTCGGCTCGCCCGTCTCTCTCGGCTTGGCTCGTTTTGGCGTTCCGCCTCCATGGCCTCTCGGGCTTCGGCGGCGGCAGCCACCAGCAGATCGCCGCCGGCCAGGTCTGCCGACTGCTGGATGCCCCTGGCCACCTGGTAGAAGAACTCCAGCAGGGCCCGGCCGTCGCCGTCGGAAGGGCCGCTTCCGCTTCCGCTTCCGCTTCCGCCGCCTCCCCGGCGCGGCGGCCCGTCGCTCAGAGGCTGCGGCAGCAGCTCCTGGAACTCGACGTAGCCGCCCGGGCGCAGATGGCGGAAGATGCGCCGCAGCAGGGCCGGGCGGTCGTCGACGGCAAACAGGGCGTGGCGCATGTGCACAAAGTCAAACGAGTCGGCCGGGTAGATCCAGTCGTCTTCAAAGTCGTCGACGGCGAAGAAGACGTTGGCCGGCACGTAGTTGGGCTGGATGGGCGACAGGTCGACGCCATGCACGACGGAACGCGGGTATTTGTCGGCGACTTGGTGGTTAGCGGGGGAGAGAGGTAGGCGGAAGGGGAAGAGAGAGTAAGGAGAGAGAAGAAAAGAGAAAAGGGAAAAGAGAAAAGAGGGAGAAAAGAGACAAAATCAAACTTACGTTCAATGGCCCAGATGCCCGTTCCGGTGCCTTTTCTGTCAGTAAGGAACAAGAGAGAGAAGAGAGAGGAAAAAGAGAGTAAGAAGAGACAAAAGAAAAGAAAAAGAAATTAAGAGAGACAAAAAAAAAAAAAGAAAAAAAAGACAAAAACTTCGCACAAAACACCAAAATCAAACAATCACCCACCCAGATCATACACCCGCCCGCCCGCTTCCAGCTGCTCGTGCACCGGCGCATAAAACGGCTGGTTGCGCATCAGCAGCAGCGTCAGCGCGTGCGTCATGTCGTCGCGGTTCTGCTCCGGCTCGTCGTTGGGCAGCGCATACAGCTTACGCCGGCCGGCTCGCACAGCTCCCTGGAAGGCGTGGTAGCGCATGCCGCCCTCGTGCGTGTGCGCGCGCACGCTGCTGGTCACCGATGCCTGGTAGCTGCCGGTGCCTTCGTCTTCCTCGTCTTCGTCGTCGTCGTCTTCGTCGTCGTCGTCGTCGTCGTCCTCGTCCTCATCGCTCTCGGCATTCTGCCGTCTGCCAGCCGACCTGCTAGAAAGACCGCCGGATGTGTCGTGGCTGGGTGGTTGGTAAGGAGGAGGACTGTCGAGATGGCTGCGTCTGTGACTGCTGTGGTTGCTGCCGCCGAGGGCGCCGCCTCTACGGCTGGAGGAGGCACGCGGAGCCATAGTGGTGGGATGGATGTCAGGATGTGGTGTGTAAAAGTGGCTGCCGAGAGGCACGAGGCATGAAGAAGAAAAGGCAGAAAGGCCCTTTTACTTTGACACAAAGGGGCGCTGATGCAAAAGACCGAAAGAGACTCGTAGATTCGAGAACATGGAGCAGAGACAGAGACACAGATCAGAAAAGTTTGACTATTTCCAGCCACGCAGACCGGCGAAAGACGACTTTTATATGTGCGTATTCCCCCAACAAGCCAGTTAAATTAGGCATCCCAGTGGCAGACACTTTGACGACAACACCGTTCCCGACCGCTGGGTACCCAAAAACTGCGGTGTAATTAGCGTCAGATGTCGGATGGAGCCGGCTTGGGACTTGGTCCCGGCAGTCTGGTCCCAGAAGAAAGGCCCCTGTCGGACAAACAATCACATTGTTCCCACCTGGTGGGACGGGGGGGGGGGCACGTTTGAGAGAGTGCAGAGCACGGCAGGAGAGCCAAGAAGGTGTGGGTGGACGGAAGGCGGGACAAGGACAAAGGTAATACGAGGCGCACAGCGAAGGACGAGCAAGAGGCGGCAGCGAGAGCAAAAGATGGGTGGACAGAGTGGCCGTGGCTGTTGAGGGAGGACAGGGCAAAGGGGGGATGCGAAATGGGTCAATGGGGGTCAAATAAGTTTGCTGGCGCTGCAGTCTCCTCTCTTCTGGTCGACGCCCGTTCGGCGATGGCCACGTCGATGCTGCAGGCGGGCGGGACAAGACTCGAAAGCATGCAGGGGTGCAATGTCGACGGCGGTGACACACCCAAGAGAGCGCTGACGAGATAAGGAGGCGGGTGGGGGGGGTGGCCAGTCAAAGAGTGGTGAGAGACAGAGGAGACGTGATGAGGTTGCTGTTCGTCCTCGGTGGTGCAGAGACAGACGTGGACGAGGGAGAGAGTAGAAAAGGAGAGCCTGGAAAGAGAAATGAGGAAAATGGAAAGACGAGGGAGAGGAAAGGAGGAAAGGAGGAGAGGAGGAAGAGAAGAAGAGGAAGAGGAAAAGAGGAAGAAGAAAAGAGGAAGAGGAAAAGAGAAGAGGAAAAGAAGAAAACAGAAAAAGAGGAAGAGGAAAACAGAAAAAGAGGAAAGAGAAAAAACGAAAAAGAGGAAAGAGAAAAACGAAGAGCACAGACAGATGCGAGCACTGCCGCTGTTCGTCAAATGAACAAAGTAGGTTTTTTTCCTTTTTCTCTTGATTTTTTTTTACCGAAATCTCAAATTGCCTTCATATGGGAGTCCCAGCAGACTGGGCGACCCGACAGGCCGGGCACGGAAATCAAAGAGGAGGGGGGCCAGGGAAAGGGGGGGGAAGGGAGGGACACACACCACGAACGACATAATGCGGCGGAAGGGGGGGGGGCGTAAGGGCAGTAATACGAGTGCGTCGAAGATTATGGGGTTTTTGTTGGTATTATTTACTCGTATGTAATACCGACATCGATAGTGGAACATGGCACGGCAGCCCACAAAACGAACCTTTGGGTCGACGTGGCTGTTCGAAATTCGGTTGGTTTTTTCTTTTTTTTTCTTTTTGTTCTCTTTTTCTCTTTTTCTTTTTTTGTTCTCTTTTTCTTTTCCCTTTCCCTTTTCTTTCCCCCTTTCTTTCTTCTATTTCTACTGCCTTTCTGCTTTGTACATCGTACTCATATCTGTTTCGTTTCCCGTTCTTTGCTCGTTGTACCTTTACGTGGATTGGCTCTCTGAGCCCTCTTGTCTGAGAGCACTGCTAGCCCCGTTGATAGTCTCTGTCTCTGCCGTCCCTCCTGCACAAGGCCCAATCTGGAGGGACAACACACCACGAAGCTAGCAGCTGCAGGCTGCAATGCAAGTCCTGTTCCAAGCTTCGTGTTGCAGACCTCCTCTTCCCAAGCATTGGTGCTCCGAGCATGGCCACTCAAGCAGAAAGTAGCAAGTAGCAAGCAGAAAGTAGCAAGTAGCAAGTAGCAAGTAGAAGTAGCAAGTACGAATAAGCAAGGCATTGGTGTAGGATTGTCGAGCTCGAGTCGCTAGAGTTGCTCGAGGTCTTTTTCTGCTGCCTTCCATGCTTTCTGCCTCTTCTGTTCTCTGTTCGTTCGAGGATAGAGCGAAGGCGAGGGCAAAAGTAACGAGCCCCGGGCCAGTACGACCTACTCCGTACTAGCATACTCGTACTAGCACGAGGTGCTTACTCTGTCCGGCATACGGTCTACTCCATATTGCGTGCCGTCACTTTTAAACCGACGATCCCCTCCAGGGTGGCCCCATAAAGTAAATTATGAGCTTCGGGCAGAACGCCCCGACAATAAGCTCAACCAGGAAAGGCGTCAAAAGGCAAAAGACGCCATCTCGTTTTTTTTTCTCTTTTGGGGCGTGTTCGTCGAAGCATCCCCATTCCAGCTGCTCTTTCCTGTCCCTAACACATCAACGACAGGATAAAAAAAAGACAACACGAAGCCACTCACAGCTGCGAAGAAAAAGAACTCCTAAAGAAAAAGATCCCAAAGCAATATATTCCACGTAAGCACTCCGTTCTCTCCCATAGTACGGATCGTACCCACAAACTCTGAGCGGCTCGCTCGGCGCCAAGTCAATGACAAATTCTTCAGAGAGCAGGGAGGACAACGCAGATCGTGCATGTCGTAATTATTGCTCCTGCGTGCAAACGGGGCTCGACTTGGGGGCGGCGGAAATTGCGAGTAGGGCGGACGAATGGGGACTCGCCTGGGGACTTGCCTGGGGACTCAGCTGGGCTCAAAAGTCGGTAAAGGAGCTCTGGCTCCGACAGTCCTCATACTGGCTGTCCAGGTACATAGTGAAAGGACGAGAACGAGGCATGGAGCAGTCTCGCACCGGTGCTTTCTAGCCAGAAAATGTTTTTGCTTCTCCTACATTGCCGTATACGAGGAGTTCAGCTTCTGCTCCTCCTGCTCGAGGGACTGCTTCTGCTCCTCCTGGTTTGATGCTCTCCGTACGACTGTTCGCTAACGAGTGCCTCCATGCCCAAGACAGTGCTAATTTTCGGCTACCAGTACGAGGCTCAGCTCGGTGAGACAAGAGAACAAAGACAAAGAAGCAGCCCAACCAGACTGTCGGGACCGGGTCCCGACATCCGCTCTTGCAGCATACCGATCGCCGTTTTGTTTCACGTTTTTTCTTCTCTCTTATGTGCCTTGTTAATTGATGGAAGTCTTGCATGTTTCTGTCTCTGTTCTTTGTATTTTTTGCACTCCTTCGCTTGTCAATTGTCAGACTGCATAGAGTCCGTGCAATTGCGACGTATTGCGACGTATTGTAACGTATAAATGTGACTTAACACTGCAACTGAGTATTGCAGAAACATTACTCGTAATAACAAACCGTCGTACGACGTATTACTCCGTACAGCTGCTCGTATGAGCAGTTCTTTACGGAGACCTCCGTGCCTGCCACTGTCCTTTAGTGCTTTTGCTTCAGTGCATGCGGTAATTACGGGATTTAACCGAACCCCCTACAGCGCCATTTGCTACCTCTTTGGGAATAGGGGCACTCTCTCCCGAGAGACTGGGAGCGCTAGCCAGGCAGACGGCCAACAGGGCAGGCGGTGCAAAAAGTATTAATATACCACTTGCAGGGGAAGGCAAGAGGGGGCAAGCGTGCATCCAAAACAACGGCGTACCGGCCAGTTGGGACCAGCTTTGCAGAGGCTTATTAGGCGCAGGAGCCTAAACGTCTACCGTACTCCATATTTCATTTACCGGAGAAGGAGAACATGCAGCGCACTCGTACTGAGTCATAATAATACGGAGTAATTCTTTCAGATGTACGAGTATGGATACTCTTTGGGACTTGGTTTGGGTCCCAGACTCAAGAGCAGTCTTCAAGAGACTTTGTGTGTACAGAGCATTATTGCATGGCAATTCCAGGGAGGAATAGCAATACCATCCAAGGGAACAGTACGAGTAATACCATCCAAGAGAATAGTAATGCCACCCAAGGGAATAGTAATACCACCCAAGGGAATAGTAATACCATCCAAGGGAATAGCAATACCAATTCCAAGAGAATAGAAACACAACTTCAAGGGAATAGTAATACCAATTCCCAAGGAATAACAACACCAACGTCCGAGGTTTGACCACGACAGACCAAAGCGAGTTTTGTGGGTTGTGTGGGTTGTTTCTGTTTCCTCCATCTCGCACCCAGTTTTTTTTTTTTTTTTTTTCTGCAGGCAGCCGGCGCATTCGGGCCTTCGAAGACGGAAAGAGAAGATGCCTTGTCGTACTCGCATGATGTTGTACCGGTACGTCGCAATCGTGCTCGGCCTCGCAAACCCACGCTGTCCCTCTCTGGATCCCGGCAGTCCGGTAGCATTCGTCGTCAGTGTAGCACTGGGGCACTGCCGCGCCTTTCGGTCTCGGTCGTGTCTGGAAGACTGTCTCAAAATCTGCCGGAATCTGGCCAGTCTCGCGGCCAGTCGCATGGTCCTGTAGCTCAGTCTCAGAATGCAAAGGCATTCTTTCCATGGCTCGATGTCGGTCTCCGGTCTCGTCCAAGCCCTGCTTGGGCCAACACAGCCAGCAAACCGGCTTTGCCACTTGCAAACAAAAGACTCGCCGCTCTTTTGGCATGGCGACAGGCGGATGAGAGCCAAGACTGCAAAGATGCAGTATCCCCTTTCATTCCATCCCTTTCCTCTTCCCATGATGTTCATCGCTCCGTCTCCGTCTCTCCCTTCTCTCTCCCTCTCACGCTCTCCATCTCTGGTTCTTTCCTCATTCTCCCCCTCTCCCTCTCCCGCTCTCCATCTCTGGTTCTTCCCTCATTCTCCCTCTCTCCCACTCCTCTCCCTCTCCCCCTCTCCATCTCTAGGCCTCCTCTCTCACTCCCCTCACTCCCCTCACTCCTGCTTTGCCGCCTGGTGGTGCAGCCCAACAAAGGTCTTCTGCAGCCGCTCGGCGCGCACGCGGAAGCAGTCGGGGAACCAGCGCTGCAGCTCGGCGTCGTCGCGGCCCTGCACCATGGCGGCGAGGGCGCGGCCGCAGAGCCAGGCAAAGACCATGCCGTGGCCCTGGAAGGCGCAGCAGAGCCAGAGGCCGGGGCTGGGGCGGCTGGCAGCGCTGCTGCTGGGCTCCGGGGGCGCTGACGGCGCTGCCTCGGGCATGGCCCCGACGAGCGGCAGGCCGTCGGGCGTGTAGCCCATGATGCCGGTCCACTGGGCGCGCACGCGGCCGTCGGCGTGGTCGGCGCCCCAGTGGCCGGCGCGGCCGCCAAAGTAGTGGGGCGGCGCCTCGCGCAGATAGGCGGCCACGGCCGCGTTGAGCACGGTGTCGTCGGCGGTGCCGAACTCGGCAAAGAGGGCGGGGTCGGCGGCGGCCTTGCCGTCGTTGGCAAAGTTGAGGCCGCCGCCGATGACGACGTCGCCGGCGCAGGTGGCGCCCGGCGGCCGTGTGATCATGTAGTCGTAGCCCTGGTTGTAGATGAAGCTGTAGGTGGGGAAGCCGCTTGTCGGGGGCGAGGGTCCGGACTGCACTTTCGGCTCTGGCTGCCCCTTTTGCTCCTTTTGCTCCATCCTCTCCATCGCCTCCATCCTCTCCTTCAGCTTCGTCCCCGGCCGGTGCATGGCAATCTGTCCGCGCAGCGGCACCACCACGCCCTGGAGCTGTGGCAGCAGATGTGCCGTGTAGCCGTTGGTGGCCAGCACGACGTGGCGCGCCGCCACCACGCCGCGCGGCGTTTGCACGCTCCAGCGGTAGCCGTCGTCGTTGTTGTCGTTGTCGTCGCTGCTGGCGCGCGGCGACAGCGCCACTGCCGGCGTGTGCGTCTGTAGGTTGAGCCCGCGTGCCAAGCACCGCTTCAGCACGCCGACAACCAGTCCGTAGGCAGACAGGCTTCCGGCCGGATAGCGCACGGCGCCGCAGATGCGGCCGTGGTGGTGGTGATGGTAGCGGTTGCTCTCACCGCTGCCCTCGCCCTCGCCGCTGCCCTCGTCGCCACTCTCGTCGCAACCCTCGTCGTCGCTGCAGGGAAACGCCGCCAGCGCCTTCTCACGCGAGTACAGCGTGTACTCGGCCGCCGGGTCGCCCGGTGGCAGCGCCGCGCGCAGCGCCTCTACGCCGTCGACAGCCCGCGCCCACTGCCGGGCATCGTAGACGACGTCGACGGTGTCGCAGAGCCGGGAGTCGCAGGCAATGCCCGGCCGGCCGCCGCCGGTCCCCTCCAGCGGCGCTGCCGTCGCCGCCAGCTCGTGCACGGCGCGCATGCACGCGTACTCGAGCTGCGCAATCTGCACGGCCGCCGCCGTGCCATGGTCGGCGGCGTGCGTCTGGAACGACCGGTACGAGGCCGACTTGGTGTGTCCGCCGTTGCGACCCGTCGCCCCCGAACAGGCCTGCCGAGCCTCCAGCATGACCACCGGCGGTGCAGCGGCGCCGGCTGCGGACCCATCGCCGCCGCCGCCGCTATCGCCGCCGCCGCCGCTATCGCCGCCGTCCAGCCCCAGCAGATGCCACGCAACCGAAGCCCCCGCGATGCCGCTGCCCACAATCACGACGTCGGCCCGGCTGGGCAGCGTCGCCGTCGACTGCAGGTCTGCCACCGCCGCGTCCGGCGGCGTCTGCCAGAACGGCTGCGTCGCTCCCTCGCGCGGCAGCGTCACCGGCATGCGCGCGCGGGCTTCCATGGCCGTCGGGGTTGTTTGTTGCTGCTGCTGCTGCAAAAAAAGCAACAAGATCACTCAATCCTCAAATCGGTGGACAAAGATGAGAGAGGAAAATATGCTTTTGGCAAATGCAAAAATTCAGAGGCACCCTGACTCGGGAAAGAAGGACGGAGACGTTCGGTCGCTGTTTCCTCCTTCCGTTTTGGTCCTTATCGGGCCACTACGATGGACTCTGCAAGATAGTGCGGTTGCGCTTTCCTAATCAAGGCACTACTGCATGTCCTGGAGCGATGCTCTTGCCTGGTGCGTACTTTTGCAAGCGACAGAGAGCAACAGCACTACAAAGCAGCTCGCCAGCACGCCGGACACAAAGAAGATTTCTTGTCCTGTGACGACATGCTCATTTGTGTAGCAAAATCTGAAGCTACCGGTCTCTTCTTTTTCTTTTCTTTTTTCTTTTTTTCATTAAAAAAAAAAGATTTTGCACACTGTCTTTCGTCCTACCGAGCCAGGTCAAAAACGCTCTGAATTCTTAGTTTTTGAGCGTCCCTCACCATTCAGTCTCCCTTGTTCCATGGACCTCGTCATCTCAAACCAAGGCATATCTTTCCAGAAACCGACAGTGGTTACCTCTCTTCCACTGACCTAGGCAGCAGCTTCAAGACAATCGACGGAGGCCTCGCACGTTCAGCGGAACTTTCACCGGGCCTGGCTTTCTTCCTTGATGGAAAGGAGTCATGCAGCTTCCAGACCATGGCTGCCCAATAGCTTTTGGAGTAGCGGAAGTCGAAATCCGAAGAACATGTCAAAATGACTGCTCTCTTGGTGAGCCTATTTCATACCAGGCCGTCTTATATGACGCTTGTTGAGGTCATGTGCGTCTTTTGGATTTGTGAGCTCTCCAGTCCAGATGTCTGCTCACTTCTTCACTTCATTTCTCTCAGCTTGACTTCCTTTCCCGATCTCGATCTGTGGCAGTCTGCCTTGCGCTGCTTTGTTATGCCCTCCCGAGCTTCATCGGTGACTCTTCCCAGTCTTGCTGTCGGAATTCTTACAAAACAAGTCAGAGATAATACTTGTCTGGGCCGTCTCGAGGAACCGTCTCCGCTTAAGCACCGTGCCAGCCTTCATGTGGCAACGCAAGCCATGTGAGCAATGTCCTTTAAAACGGTCGTCTGTCGCATGACCAGGCCGTGGTCGACACGAACGTCCAACGAGATTGCAAAGGGCATGGGTGGTGAGGGCGTGGAGAAAGCGATTTGAGACCTTGTGATATCAGGCTCACCGTGACGGTTTTCCATTTGGCTACAAAACGACAGGCGGTCAATAAGCCACTACAAGCACAGGTTGCTAGATCAAACCAACCTTGTCAGAAGCGCAATGATGGCCTTCTATGGCTTGCTTCATGGGCTTAGTTTGGTTTTGATCCGCCAGTTATGGGGTCGACTTGCTTGACTCCTAACCAGCCAAATTCAGAGGCATATTTTGAACTACGAACGACTCTCCATTTCCGGTTACGACGAAATCATGCTGCACAGCCCTCTTTTCGGAGACGTGCTAATTAAAGCACGAGCAGGAGCTGGTTTAACGGTGCTCTTGTGGTGTTGTGTTACTACTGATGCCATTCGCTGCCTTTCTGCCACCCCCCATTTGTATCCTTACCACTGATAAAAAGTCTCGCAAAGGAGGGGGGTGCACAAAGCTACGGTGCGGACGAGTCTTGCAAGATTGCAAAAAAAAAAACGACAGCTTTTTACTCTCGACCTTTTTCTAGCGTCCTTTCAGTGGCTGTTTAGGCGGTTAAGTTTGAGTCCTAGGATGCAAAGCCAGCAGCGGATGGCTGCCGCAAGACGGAGCTAAGCGGCACGAAGCGCAGCCCAACCATTGTCAGAAAAAAAGAAGAGGAGAGAAGCTGGTGGAAGAGGGAAGAAGAGGAAAATGAGCAAAAATAGCAGGCTTTCAACCCTGAGCAACCAGTCGGCCAGGCAGCATGCCGCTGGAGAATGAGTCATTAAGGCAATGAAGAGTCGAGACTTTCAATTGGAACAGACAAGAAAGCAGGCAAAAAGGCAGACGAGAAGACAAGAGAGTCAAAAGAGTTATAGCCACGCTGGAGACTTTTTTTTTTTCCCGAACAAATCAGCACCTCGGCCGTATCCCGTTCTCTGGTGATCCATCTCCTTCCCTGGTGTGGCTCCGCTGCGCTGGGCACCGTTGGCTTTAGGTTGGGCTTCGCCGAAGGAGCAAAATGTGCGGCAATGCATCAACGTCGCAATAAAACGACTTTTGCTCCCGTCATTACGTAGTGGAAAGTGACAGGAGGGGCGTCAATCTAGTAAAGCAGTGATACGAGTAGGAATAGTCCATTGTATCCGGCGATATTAGACGTTTATGACACATGGACTGCTATCTCGTCTGCTTTGGCCTCGTTTTCTTTCCTTCTTCCGTCTTCGGTCTGCATGACAGACAGGGGGATATCATTCATGACAAACAACCCAGCCCAAAACACGGGAGCAAAAACGGTCAGCCCAAGATCGGAAAGCGGGCGAGACTGGCCTGGGAAACCGCCGAAAAACGTTCTGAGAACTTCGCGGGTTTTTACGAGAACTCTGTTCCCTGTCCCCCCTGTTAGCGTTGGCGGGTCCGCCCGAGGGGGCCCAGCAAAAAGAAAAGAGCAAAAAAAAAAAAAAAAAGAAAGAACAAAAAGTGAGCGCAAATCGACACAGCCATCCCACTAGCCCCCCCTCCAGTGATTTGGCTCTCTCTAGCAAGTTGTCTCGATCACTTCGAGGGAGTCAATCCCCCAAACCTTAATTTTCGCCAACAGCACCCGTGCTTTGCTGCACTGTCCAGATCTCGGCCAGACCGCCGGGCTCAAGCCTCACCGATCAGAACGGCCGTCACACTTTGCCTCTGTCATTGATTCACGCACACACAAGACAATGGCCTTTTCCGCCGCTGTTTCCTGCGGGTGTGCCGTCATTGCCGCTGTTGCTGGCCGTCGTTGCCTGCTCGAATTCCACCTTGTTGGGCTCGGCCACGCCTTGCCGCTTCCTTGCAGTTTGGCGAGCTAGCACATGTTATTGCTGCTCCGATGTACGGAGAAGCGGGCACGTCGAAGAACGCCATGTCTGTTCCGGGATCCATCAAGGTTGGTTGCGCGGAGTCCTAGACTTCATGCATTGCAGGACCGGTAAAAGTATACGACCAGCTGCAGATACAGCACCCAGCACGAACGGTAGGAGGATCTCTGCAAAAAGAAAAAAGAGTGGGACAACAGAAAAACAGAAAAAAAAAAAACAGAAAAATAAAGAAGGGAGAGATAAGGGAAAAGACAAAGGGGGGAAAAGCCCAAAAACGATGCATCATGCAGCAGCTTTGGGCAGCCAAAGTGGACCGTGTGCAATAAAAGTCCGACTTGAAGTGACAGCAGTGCATAAACAGGCGAGCATGAACAGGGGAGGACAAACGAAAAACACTCCAGCGGAGACGGAGGAGGGCGTTGGTGCTGCACGATACTGCCGCAGGATGCACACCGAGGCAGCCGGCGAGGCCTCATTTGCTAAGAGAGTGAGAGAGCTGAGATGGAGAAAGGCACTATCAAGCGAATCCGGCTGAATCTTTGTGAGTGTGTGCCTGTGCGCTTGTGTTGTTTGTGTGTTTCTGTGTTTGTGTTTGTCTGTGTGTTTGTCTGTGACTCGCTGGCGATAGCAGAGAAGCGGCAACGACGATGGGAAACGCAGCAGCATTGTCGAGCCCAACAGCCGGTTTTGCTAATGTTTCGCTATCAGCAGTGTTTCTTTATCTGCTTTTCGGGGCAAGAAGGCATCTACCGGTCTCGGAGCCATTTCGCACGATGACGTTGGCAATCAGCTTTGAGCTTGCGAGTTCTCGGGCGAGGAAGACGCAAAGACGCCACCTCGGCGGCTTCGTGATAACGCCAGAGAGCACGAATGGTCAACAAGGGGAAAAGGAACGATAGCAAGAGTGGAGATGACAACACACACGAAACGCAGTGAGGCAGCTCGCATTGTCTGGTGGATGCTCTATCCAGAAACGACGCCCAACACCCTCTCTCCTCATAAGAACCTGTCGTCGCCATCTCTTGAGATAACGGCCGTTTGCTTGACATTCCGGATCAGGTTCGATCCCACCACAATCGCAGCCGCAGCTCGTCCATGGCACAAAAAAAAGGGACCACGTCACAACACGGAGGATGCTGCGGAGCATTGCATAGAAGTGAGCTTTCAGCCACGACGGGTCATGTCCCAGACAGCTCGTTTTGTGCACCCCTCCTCCACCCAGTCCCATATCTCGTACTGACGACGACGACACGACTCGCTTTCAAGCCGGCTTTCTCTCGGTCTCTTTTGCTGCCGGTGTCCCACATCTCTGGCGGGTAGGCTCGCAGCAAAAGTCGGTGACCAGAGGTTGGAAAAGCGTGGCAACATGTTGTAAAAATGTAAAAAAAAAAAAAAAAAACGCCCTGCCGTTGTTCAAATTCAAAAGACAGGATTGCTGTGCAGAAAAGGTGCTCTTCCGTAAGGCAAGGCAATGGAAAAGTAGCCGAGCAAAGCTGCCACAACAATATTGAGCTTGATAATGTACTTTGCTGGCATTTGCACTGGCCATCTCTGCCGACTTTTTCTTATTCCTTTCTTTTGTTGCGCAATATTGACTTACCAGCAAGGCTCACCACATGTTTGCTCTATTGGCAACCGTCGTCGGTGCAAGGAGTAATGCAGCATTTTTCCCGAGAATGTCGTAATAGGCCGCTGACTGACTTTGTCAAAAGAGCCAGTAAGCTCTGCTCTCCCACGCTCGCTCGGCATGCAGTGTAACAACATCCCACGCCCGTTGCCCGGCAAGTCGATTTACTGAAAAAAAAGGCCACACACGGCCAGAGAGACTGATTGTACTGGCCAGATTCAAGACACTGACAAAAAACGTGGGCGTGAACTAGCAGGTTTTGAAGCGTGGCCCGGACTGGGTGGTGTTGTCAAAAGGAGACAATACCAGTACAGAATACAGAGCAGGCTCCCGCACATCGAACACGTCAGAGTGAGGCCAAGAACAAGGGGCGTTTCCTCTCGGAGAAATGAGCCATATTTTGCGTGGGAGTTGGGCTTTGCAAGCACAAAGTTAAAAAGTAACAACGATATACGGGCGTATTCACGCACAACGGGGCGTATCTGCTGGGCTGGCTGAAAAAAAAAAGACTGCTGGGCAATGCAATCTTTTTTTGATAGACATTTCGGGATGCTGCATCTATAAACCATGCAGCAACCATGGATACACTGGCAGTGAGACGAGAACGGCGTCCAGTATGGTTGAACACAGCCACGTCAAATGTGACAGTGCACGCTTCCTCCATCGTGATATTTGATTTCTGGAGGCACACGCTTTCGACTGCGGCTGTCGAAACGTCTCGGCCATTTGGTGTAAGATGGTAGTCTGGAATAACACAGGCCCGTATACCTACGTTTGTTTGGTTTGACTGGCATTGCTAACCGGTCCAGAAGTCCTCCTGGTATCTCGTCCCTACCTGCTGCTCTTCCGTCTGTGATAGTCGAGTCGGCTTACGACCATCTCTCCCACTCAGTCGAGGTGGGGGTTCTCGCCCACATCCACGGCCCTTTGTGACTGTGACTTTCTTTTACAACAAGGACTTTAGTGAAGGGTATATTTTCCCCCAAAATATGCCACTGGTTATTACAGCATCATCTGCAGGCATTCTATGCACTGCCTACCCATCAAATCCTTTGCCCCGTGTTCAGTCTTATCTCTGCCTACACCTTGAAAAAGTTCTGGGCGGGAAGGCACCTTTCAAAGATAGATGAATGAGACTGAGTAAAACAGATGAGAGGCAGAGACATGGAAACCCTTAAACGGGTGCTAGAAAATGATGACCCAAATGAGAGCTGGCTTCGGCTCTATGCTGGCAGCTGTTTCTCGACATATAGAGATATTGTGGCCGGGCGAGAAGCCCATTTACTGCCATTCGAGCATTCGAGCATTTTTCATGCGTAATCTAGCATGTCGACCCCTCTCTGCCAGCCTCTTCCGGTCCGTTTACCACCCTGTTTTGTTCAGTTGATGGCACAGGCGCTGAGCCAGTTGGGGGCCAGATAGAGCATTTCGGCGAGTATTATTGTTATACACAGTATTACTCCGTACGAGTAGGACAGTCTACCGAGTACTAATTCTGTCTTTGTATGGCGCAGGCATGCGGTTCTACAATATACCCGCGCAAGCACGAGCACTGCGCCCAGCCCCAATACATAGCCGAAAGCCAATAAGCATCCCGCTTCGAAGCTGAGATATACCGTATTACCACTAGAGGAATGCCTACAGTAGTGTTATCTTGGCAATGCACATGCGCCGCCGCAGAGGGCACAGCATTATCTCAGTTTTCTATTTTTATTTTGGTTTTGTGCCCTGCCCTCTTAGGGCAACCTTTTCTTCTTCTTCTAAAAACAAGACAAAATAAAACGAGAAGCACAAAGGGTAGGGGGATTTGATACAGACATTTGCTGACCATTTTCTGTTCGCACAATTGTGTGGTGACAGAACTACGACAAGAGGATAATCAGAAAGACAAGCAAAAAAGGCAACGAAGAAAGGAGGGCCCGGCTCAAGAGAAAACTGCCCCTCCCGTTCTGTGCCATTGCAACTCTGGCTGCCTGTTGGGCTCGACGCGGTTGGACATCAGCGCAGGATGCAGAAGATTAGTGCGAGGGCGAGACACAGTCGCAAAAAAAGGGGGCGTGCAAGTTGGAAAAGATGTGTCTACAAAGTGATATTACTCGTAGCTGCGAGCACTCTGAAAGACTTTGTACTATTATTGCCAGGCATTATCTTTGTATGTCCCACGCCGCCACGACAGAGCATGGGGGCTCAATCCAAAAAGGCCGGTCGAGAGAAATGGCATAAATGGCATGTGAAAAAAGCTCAGGCGACTGGCAAAAGGGAAAGAAAAAGAAAAAGGAGCTGCTCGTTGGCTGGAGTAATTGTCGCCCTTTTTCCCTGATTATGGCAACTCACAAAAGCAGTGCCGGCGAGGCCGGCTTCTTTACTATTGGCAGTGAGACAGCTGCCTCTTTGCATTCTTTGGATCGGGACAAAAAAACTACGAGTGTTTCCTTATTCGTACTTTGTAGTATGGTACTTGTACGGAGTATTACACACCATTCCAACCAACCACGGAGTGCCAAGCTCGTACGGAGTACTGCGGCTCTAAACACGGCGCTGGTCCTTCTTCAAAGCCCCAAACCCCTGTCGGCGACCCTGAAAATACTCGTATACTCCGTACTCGTACTCGTAAGTCTATTTCTGTGAAAACCAAGAGAGACTTTTTTGTTTTGAAGCCTGGCTCCGAAGACGGAAAAGGGGGGAACTTCGTTGCGGGAAGGTGTAAATAGAAAAGGGGGCAGTTGGGGCAAAAAAGGCGATGGGAAGCAAGAAAGCTGTTTCTGGAAAAGCAAAAGGGGGAATTGGTGGGTAGGGGGAACCCAAAAAAGAGCCACTCACACAAGAGCACAGGGCAATACTTTGCAAATCGTGCACACCCCCCCCCCCCATAGAAATACTTTGGCTGCTTTTTCATGGAAAGAGATTGGCACTAGCAAATTGCATCCTTGGAAGACCAGTATTACGAAAGGGAGAGAAAAGGAGGCACAAAATTAATAGCCAAACAAACCGCAACCAGAAGATAAAAAATACGGAGGCCGGTTGAGTCACTAGCTAAAGAGACAGGGGCCGACAAGAAGCACGAGCACACCGTCTTTGTACTCCGTACACCGTCTTTCTTAAAAAGTAAAAACAACAAGAGGGAAAAGGATTGAAACCAAAACGACCCCCCTGCTATTGTTTGTTGTTTACTCGTATGGATACTCCGTACTCCTTGTTGGTTGTTGTTTTTGTTTGTTGTCAAATGGCCCATAATCCTGGCCTTCAAGCCTTTTTTTGTTTCGCCTTTCGCCTTTTTCCTTCCGCCTTTCGTCTTTTCACACTCTTGAACAATTTCATTCGTCTGCCGGTTTGCTTTGCTTGTCGGAATACCACGTCGTATTACCACTTTTCTGCCTTTCCATGAACGAGTAATTACGAGTATCCATATTGTCTTCTTCCTGTGATTTATTGACTATGACTCAATGCCATGTTCATTCTTTGGATGGATTGCCAAAGCATGCTTCATCACTCCACTATGGGCACTAAACTAGGGGGAAAAGGCCGGTGGACCAACTACGACGTGTTAATACTCCGTACGTCGTAATATTACACCGTTGTTGTATTCGTACGAGTAGTCGTCCTCAGAATGCGACTGTGACAAGGGAAGAGCAAAACGAGAGAATGCCTTCGATCTTCTGTGGAAGTCCGTCCTAGTACGAGTATGCCTACGAAGTACTCGTACTCGGTACGATGTATGGAATACGATGTACGGAGTACGAGAAGAGCTCAGACTCATTAGAGCACAACTCTCACCTTGAATCCTTCCAATTTTGCGCCGTACTCGTATGGATAGTCGTTTTTGCCTCCTATTTCGTTCCATGACCGCGGAGAACGAAGCACCGGCATCTGTCCCACAATTTTTTGTATTCTTTTTCTTCCTTTTAATGATATGGATATCTGTTTACTCGTACTGGCGCTCTTTGCTCACCGACAGTCAGTACGACGTGCGCGCACGGAGTATTACGACCTTGGCAAAAAAAAAAAAAAAAGAAGCCGGCCGAGAATCAAGGGATTGAAAGATCCACTCGTATCGGATTCCAAGTAAACACGGCTGGGAAAACAGGCCCTCGTACGGGGGTAATACGGTGTGCACCGTCTTACGACTGGTCTCGGCCAAGCCCTTTTTGTTGTTCATCGTTCACCGCAATTCTTGTCTCATTATTGCCCTTGTTCGAGTGAAAAACATTCTGCGATTCGACGGTGTAAAAAAAAAAAAACTCTGCTACTAGCGGAGAGGACTGTGAATGCTGTCGTTTCCGCTTGCAATACAATATCGTTCCGACAAACGAGACAGAACCTGGGATGAAATCCAGTCGAAAACGGGTGAGCGACGAATAAGCCGTTGGGCGCTCAAGCACTGCGAGAGAGAGGCGACCTATCACTGCGTGTTCCGTGTTATATGGATACTCATACCCTTACTACTCGTACTCGTACTCGTATTACTACTTGGATTTTAGCCCTCATAATGACAACGCGCGACACGACGTGTATATTGCCCGTTTCTCATACTGCCATATTGCCTACAGCAAGATATAATACTCCGTACAGACATCACCCAAACAAAAATAAGAATTTTACATACTTTGGTGCCGCAAGCAGTATTACGCCAGTCATCTTACAAGACCCGTATATTAACTTCAGCGGATGGCACGTTGCGGTTGAGGTTGCCGACAACGAGAAGGCAAACACTCGCTACGGGGATTTGCGTGGTTGTAGGGTGGAGAAACAGGGTTTGATTTCACGATCCTTGGCGCACAAGTCGTTGCCCATACTCGTACTTGGTACAATTCTAGAGGTCAAAAACCGAAACCAAACCCAGAGGTCTTTGGCTGTCAGACCTGCCCTTCATTTTTCTTACTTCTTCTTGCTCTCTTTTCCCTTTTATTCAAGAGGTTGGCTCGGTCCTTCGGTCAGAACTGTCCGTCGGCGCGACCTCCAGTGTTTGTCCTCCGTAGGGATGTGCCACAAGCACACCATCCAGCGTAAAGACCCATTTTACACAGAACTGTCTCGGAAGAGCAGGGTCGCATACGATGAGAGAGCTAAAACGGGTTCAGTCCAAACGGGTGCAGCTTCTTCTCACATACAAAGTAATATTACACCGTGCATGGACAGAGAGGCTGACCGCGTTGCAAGCTCGTGCGGTTGTGTCTGGGCCTGCGACAAGAGCCGTTGTACGAGCCTCTTCGTTTACGGGCACGGCGTACAAAGTGCTGCCATACTCCGGACTCTGCAGTTCTTGCTCCGCCGTATTACCACACTGCCTGCGGGCATTGCTACGAGTCTGCAGCTCTAACAGCTCATTGGTACGAAGAAACTTGGATGAGTCGGTTTGGTCTGCGATGAACTCCGTACTCGAAGGTCTCCGTGGCCGCTGGTGGCTGTAAATGCCAGCGGGCACTTGAGTCCTGGCCCATTTCGGCTTTCTTTTCTTTTCTTTTCTTTTTTCCTTTTCTTTCTGGCTGGGAAGCGCGGCAGAGTGGCTAGGACTGAGTCAAAAACTAGCGGTGCGAGACAAAGAGGGAGCACCTAGCCATGCGGCATACCATACTCGTATACGTTGTAGAGAGAGAAAAAAAAAACATTTTGCCGCTGTGCTGTGGTCTCATTACCCAGGGCACCGAGCCCAGCGACGTTTGAATCAGTGCTATCTCACGCTTATCCCCTCCTTTTCTCTTCTCTTGCTTTGCAAAGTGCGAGCAGCAGGAAATCAGCGACGGCGCGTCGTTCGTCAGTGTTCCGTCTCTAAAGTCAAACATGTCTCGAATGGAAGTGTCTAAAATAGAAGACCAGAGTGTCTACTTCGCAGAGAGAGAGAGAGAAAAGAGAAACCCTAACGAAGAATTGAAGCTGTGCGCCGCGGGTAATGTAGACTGGGCCGCGGCAGGGAAAGGGAGAGCTGTATTACGAGTATGTGCGTCGTCGTAGAGAAAAAAAAAACGTTTATATTGTTTGTATAACAAGTCGTTAACTACAGAGTTATTGCACGGCCTGCTTCGTCATTTCATAGGGAGCACGAGTGTGGCACTTAATCTATCGGTGTATCTGGTGTGTTCATGCCAGGTCTCGTTAGATCCTCGAGGATTCGTGCTTTACCTGGTAAAGAGGATGTTCTGAAAGAAAAAAAGACCCCAATCAGACCAAAAAAAAAAAAAAAAAAAAAAAAAAAACACTAGGCCGTGAAGGGTCTCAAGAGGCATACCCAGAGGGAAGAGGCACAGCTTCTGTGATAATGGGCTTATTGTCTTTTTTGGTTTTTTTTTTGTTCTTGTTACGATGTACGACGTATCTCGACCGTGAATGCACAGCTTTTCAATTAGCTTCCTTCAGCCGTTCCCCGAACTAAAAAACCACACCGTCAGTCCACGAAAAAAGCGGCCGGAACTCTTCCCATTCGTTAGTGACGAGCAGAGCAGCGTTAGTGACAAGCTAAATGATGTTTCACTGTGGAAACTGATACGCTCTTTGAGATGTTCAAAGTTCAGCTCATACTGCCTCGACCACGACGCAATATCCATATATCATCCACACAGGTACGAAGCACATGACACACCAAGAGTCCGTTCGTTTTTGGTTTTAGCGTTTCGTCCGGACTTTTCCCATCTCTGCAGAGCTGTGAGTTGTTTCTGGCACGCCGCAAGTGTTTCCTCGTGCGTTTTCTCTAAATGCAGTCCGTCCGTGCGGGCGCCGGTTTTTGTTGTCTTTGCGAGGACGTGCGTCGGTCAGGGTGTGTTTGATGGCCTCCCCTGAAGGCACAAAGTACGTGGTAGTATGTAATAGCACTGCATGGGCGTGTGGTGGCTGCTGCAAAGTACAGAGGAGGCTTGTCTGCTCCAGAGTACGGAGTACTTCTTATCCATACTAATGGTCTGAAAGCAACGATCACTCGCCGTTGTTAACCAACGAGGACAACCAACCATCGGATATTATTAGGCCTTGGCCAGTCTTTTTCCGTCCCATCGCAATCACTTTCACAACTAATCTGTAGTAGCACAAATCTCTCTGTTTGATACTCTTATGACTCTTTACTTTCGTAAACCATCTTCTACCTCTTTTGACTGGCTGGCCTTGTGATCACTTGCAAGTCGACCACTCCGCGACAGGACGGGGAAGAAGTCCACCATGCCAGCCGGCTGTCGCGAAATAAAAAAAAAAGCGGGAAGGCCAGTTCTCCACTTCATTTTGACCCTCGCGCGGCACCCATCGTGGCCTTCCTCTTCTCCGGGTAAAGACTCCCGATAGATTGTTAGAAAGGGCTGGATGATGAAAAAGAAAAAAGAGCCTCGGAGGGACAGTGGGTCGAAGTACAAGCATTAAGAGCATAGCGAACAGGCCAGAGTTGTAATACGTCGTAGCTTGCCGCAAGTGCTATCCCAGAAAAACAAGTATCACTCCGTATCCATACGAGCACGTCGTACTCCAAGAAGGATCCCTAGAAGAAAGAAGGACCTTCTCACTAAAAACATGGCTCGTGATCCCCATCTCTTGCCTTCGCAGACCTTGTTCCCCGTGGCGAAAACGAGTACGAGTACTCCGTACGATGAGTATGGAATACTACTGCTCTTGGCCATGCTGGCACCCTTGGCCTGTCCAACTTGCGTTAGCCTCGCTCCAGAAGCCTCTCGCAAAGCTGAGCTACGCTGTAATACCCCGTACCAAGTACGAGTGTTCTGTTCCAGGTGGCGGACAGCGGCGGCCGCCCACGGTGATCCTTGCCTGCTGCAGCGCCATCACGATCGCCTCTGACCAAGCACAGCTGGTCTTTGCAGCTTAGGGGGAGCACTTGTTCTCGCTTAGCGAGATACCACTGGAACGGGTCCTGGAGTTTTAAGTTTTCATGCATCTGCAATCGTACTTTACTTTGTATGGAAACAATACGACATGCATGGACGAAAAAAAAGGCAGAGAGGCCTGGGTCATGGGTCCTACGAGTCACGATGGAAGTACTCGTAATACGATGTAATACTCTGTGCAGCTACTTTGCCCTTTTTTTTTTTTTTTTTTTTCAATCCTTCGCTGACGGACGAAGCAATTTGCAAGCCTCCGCCCATCGCAAAAGTATTACAGTCTGTCGCTGTTCTGCCGCCTTCTGCCTGCCGCGGTACAGTCACAGTGTCACACACAGCAAGGAATGACACAGACAGGCCAGATGACGGCGTATAAAATGAGTGGCTGGTAATTTGGGGAAAAGGGGTGGCGGTGGTTGGTCAGTGATTGTTGGTGAAGCGATCTAAGCAAAAGCCAACAAATGACAGGAGCGGAACGGCAAGACGGCGGAGGGGCGAAAAAAAAAAACGATGAGTGCACTACGAAGGGCGAATGTACTCCGTACCTTGGTCTGGTGTATTACAACGCCCAAGTACAAAGAAGGGCGGAATAGTACGGCGGAGACGTGCGGGAACGTGCAGGAACACAATGTATCGCTCCCGTACCTCGTGCGAAAAGCGCGGGCGTAAGACCTGAGCATTATTACTTTGTGCGTTGCAAGCGGGTCCGGAAGGGGAAGGAGCGAAGAAGCCCTTTTTTTGCAAAGGATGCGCCAGTGGTAGCTGCCTGCGGAGCAGCGGCGGTACGCGTGGGCGAATAGCTCCAAAGCCCGCTATAGCGTGGCGAATTCCAGCACATGGCAGGAGCCATGGCCTCGGAGATACTGCAGGCCTCTCTGTGAGCGCGATTCGGAGTATCAGAACGTACGAAATACGGAGAGTACGACGTACGGGACGAGGCAAAACAGAGTCGCCGTATTACTGACGAGTGTTCGTGGTTTACTCGTACGTGTTCTTGGTCATCTTCGCGCTCTACATTGCTCCAAGTCGCAAAAAGGCAGTCCCGATCTCCCGATTGCACTTGCCCCTGTGACTACGGAGGCGACCGTAATAGGCAGGATCTCTGGGTCTCCCAAACAGCGGCCACGGCTGCCTCGCCCGTCTTTCTCCATATGCGAACTGCGTCATCGTGGTCGCCTATGCAGAGTTCTGCAATGATCAACCAGTAACTGGAATTCACGTTGTTCTCTGTTCTCTGCCTACACGGTTCACACAACGTACTCGTACGCTCGCATGCCTGCACGAGTAGTTCGCCTTCTGTTTCGCCTCTCTGAGTCAAAGTCGGCCGCATCTGTCTCATATTAGCCAGCCTCTCACTTACAGAAGCTGGCCCTGTCGGCGGAGGCAAACAAAACAAAACAGCACACACACACAAAAAAAACAAATTAGCATGAAAAACCACTCAAATTACAAGTGCAGCCCAGCAGGCAGCCGTCCGCTCATCCCAGCAGCACCAGGATCCGCAAAGCCGAAACAGCCATACTTCGTATTACTGGTGGGTGGTGCACGGAGTCATACAGCAGGGACCCAGAACGAAAGAGTAAAAGGATACGAGTACGACTACAGAGTAGACCCTGAGAAAGATGAGCAAGGAAACGGCATGATTTTGTGTTGACAAGACGGTTGCTGGCCGCTCAGCAGTTCGCATCTCCGTATCTGTTTTTGTTCTTGCTGGTTTTCAGAAGCCAAACCCAGCAAAGCGATGCAAGAAGAGCATGGATACAAAAGACCGTGGTAACACGACAATGCGAACAACACCCGTCGTGCAAGAGCGCTGCGGCGAGTAACACGGTCGTGCGTGGTAATACTTTGTATGACTCGTGAGTTCCAGTGTGCCCTTTTCCTGCCTGTTGAGTCCCATTCCTGTTGGAAAGGCGAACCCACTCAGAATTAAAATCCACAATCTCGCTTAGGCTTGGGGTCGCCCTTGGTAAATTGCCTACAGGGTATCTTTTTTTGCTAATTTTTTTTTTTTGTTTCTTCCTTTTACAGGGGAAAGGCAAAAAGGGAAAATCCAAGACAAGGGAATTCGATCGACGTATCCCGGTCGCAAAAAGAAAAGTATTACGGAGTACGGAGCAAAAAGAAGCCCAAGAAAAAGAGAGAGAAAAGAAGATTACGACGCAAAGTCCGCTGCTGTTCCACCAGGACCCGCCTCTGCGCCTTTCCCTGCCTCTCTCGGCCTCTTTTCCCTGTTTCGCTGCCCAGGGAGCGCACAGAACAGGCAGAGAACAGCGTCGGTCCCCGTCCAGTCACAGTTGATTGCCGCGGCTCCCATTTCGCATTCGCCTTTTCTCAGCCAGGCGCACAGCAAGCCAAGGCAAGGCCTCCCAAAGAGGGTCAGCTGAACTTGCGGACAGTCGAAGAAGTTGGAGAATAAAAAGGAAAGAAAAAAACCAAAAAAAGGAAGCAACAGCTGCAAAAGATAAATTTCGTTTGAATAAGGATACGATTATTGCTGCGTACCAATAATACGAGGGAACGGGGCGATATACGAGTATATACGGAGTATTACGAGTAAGAATACTCCAGCTCGGTACTAGTCAGTGCGAATTGCCACTGGAGCAGACGGTGTCGATCGCGAACGAATAATACCGGCTGCGAGCAGCCTCTGGCGGTTGAGTGGCTTCAGTGACTGCACCAGCAGCAGCGAATGATCAACCCCGTCCGCAGTGCATCTGCGGGTAAGCAATACGAGTGCTCGCAACTTCACTGCCAGTCGGGCGCCGTTCTCCTGTCATCAGGGCGCATCAGGGCACATCAGGGCGCAGCAACGCCCGCCGTATTAGGGTGTGACTAATCCTACACGGGCAACTTTTTTTCTTCGCCCGACAGCGAACCTTCGCCCGACAGCGAACAGCAAAGAAAAAAAAGATACTTCGCCCGCTATTGCCACCCCCCCTCCATCACTTCTCTTTACTTTTTCGCTCAAGCAGGACGCGGTGCGGTTGAGCTCTGGTACTTTGCCGCGCTAGAATCCCTGCTTTAACGTGTTCTAGCAGCCCCCTGTCGTTCTCTTCTCTCACACATTTTTTTTTCTTCTTCCATCGCCCACCAGCCCCCCCCCCTTCTTGCCTTTCCCTTCCTTCCCTCCCCTTCCACACCCCCTAAACGAGAGCGCACAGGCGTGAAAAAACAGCGAGAAAAAAAAGAGGTTTCTGGCTCGGAACGCAATGCAAACGCCCCTTGCCCATCTGATCCTCCGCTCACACACACACACACACACACCTACGGAGTGAAGTACGACAGAGTACATAATAATAACCCACCCCAACCTCCCCGAGCGACTTTTGCTTCTTCTCGAGAATCTTTTTTCTCTTGTTCTTTTGGTTCCCTATTTATTCTCTCTTAAAAAACTATTGGCTTCTTTTGCCAACGCAACAGCATTTCTGCTATATCGTCGCTCGTCTTTGCTTCTTTTGCCAGCAAAGCCACAACACAGTCGTCTCGACTCGGTTCGATTACCAATCACAGCCAAAAAAACACAAATACTTCGCTGGACGCTTCTCCCCGTCTCCAGCGGCTTCTACGATACTGCCAAACCGACCAGTTTGCGCTTCATGACCGTTCCTCTGCAAATACAGGAGGATACCACCAGAAAGACGCCAATCTTTTGACATGTTCGCCTACGCAAGACAGCTCTCCCTCCCTCTTTCTTCTGCCGACCACATACCAAGGTGACGGGTGTCTTCTTTATTTTTCTTGAGATATACCTCCTTTCCTCATCCGCGTTGCGACATTGACGCGACGACGTTCAGTTTTGGTGTCTTTTTCTTTTTCTTTTTTGTTTTGTCCTCTCTTTTTTTTTTTCTCTCGCCTTCTCTCCTCTTCTCTCTTGATACCCTAAGCATTAGCAAAGCGTGACCGTGACCGCATCGACGGCCACGGCCACGATCTGCAGCCGCCACCACGACTTCTTCTTCTCGACGGCGACGCCACCGGTCTTCGTCTTCGCTTTCGAATATAATTCCTCTTCTCTTTTTCTCGCCCAAGCCGAAAGAAAGGTCGTCTTCCTCTCATCAACATCACAAACCAGCCACTGCTGCCGCGCCGGCTTCGTCGTCTCTGATTTCGGCTCCATCGTCCTCCGCCGGCGCCGTTTCTCGCAGACGATCGTCGGTTTCTTATGTCTATTCCACGCCGGTGCGCCATTACGACCCGACGACGACGGCGATGAATTCGAACACTGCCTATTCTCCGTACGGCTCGACGCCGGTGCCGCCGCCGGCCGACTACCTGTACGAAAAGAACGAGCACGCCAGCCCGTCGCCGACGCCGTCGCCGCGCGGGCCGACGTACTACTACCCTCCGCCGCACGGGCAGCCGCAGCGGCCGGCCACGCGGGCGCACTTCCGTCACATGAGCTCCGGCGGTGGCGCCGGCTTCCATGAGTATGCCAGCAACAACAGCCCGTCGTCCCGGCCGCCGACCTTTTCGCCGCGGTACACGAGCGACGGCTACTACGCCACTGCCAATGTGAGTTCATCGTCGCGCTCGGCGCGGAAGCTGTCATTTTCGCAGTCGCGGGCCTCGCCGCTGCGGGAGTCGCAGGAGTCGCAGGAGTCGTTTCGCGAATGGCGCGAGCAGCCCGAGCGGGAGCCGCGGCAGCCGCGGCGCCGATCCTTCTCCTACCTTCGGGCCTCAGACTCCATTGGGGACTCGGACGAGGACGAGTTTGTCGAGATCGATGGCGTCACCTATGTGCTGCCGGCCCGGTCGCCGCGGCTGCACCGCAAGCCGCAACCCCGGGACCACCCCCTCGGCCGCGGCCATGGCCAGGGCCAGGGCCATGAGCGGCACCACTCAACCGCCGCCTACCACTCCCCCGCGGCCGGCAATGGCCTCGGGGGCGGCTCTTTCGCTGGCGCTTACGGAACTAACCACTACTACTATCCGCAGGCCGGCTACAGCTTCATCGAGAAGGACCTCACTGCTGGCTTCGACACGCCTCGCTTCCCGCGCGATTCCCGCGACGCAAAGCCGCCGTCGACGCCGCTGCACCAGCAGTCGGCCGCCCCGCCGCCAGACACCCGCAGCCGCGGCGTCCCCGGCGTCATCCCCGGCAGCGGTGGCGGCAGCGGCGGCGTGCCCCCGGCCGCCGCCGCTGGCCACTACATCCGCCGGCCCTCCACCACCATGCCCATGCACATGCCAACGCCGCAGCGCCCCTCCACCGCCCGGCCCACGAGCTCGCACCACCGCCGGCCGTCGCTGAGCACCAGCAACAACAAAAAGCCGGCAGCTGCTGCCACCGGCTCGTCTTCCGCCGCGGCGGCGGCTGCGGCAGCAGCAGCGTCGGCAGCAGGGGCGCCGCCCGTGGCCAAGGCGACCGAGGCCGACGCCAAGCGGCACCGCATCCCGGCCGGCTTCTCGCTCAAGAACTGGGACCCGGCCGAGGAGCCGATCATGCTGCTGGGGAGCGTGTTCGACGCCAACTCGCTGGGCAAGTGGATCTACGACTGGACCACATACCACCACGGCCCGTCGTCGCCCATCTCCGACATGGCCGGCGAGCTGTGGCTGCTGCTGATCCAGCTGGCCGGCAAGATCAAGCGCACCGACGAGGTCATCCCGCGCGTGCGCACCAAGGAGAACCGCGAGATGCTTGAGGACTTTATCGAGTCGGGCGAGCGCCTGACCGACAAGCTGCGCAAGCTGCTCAAGACCTGCGAGACGCCCATGCTGCGCACCGGCGGCAAGCGCGACAAGGCCCAGCTGGGCAAGAACGCCGGCATCGAGTTCGTCGAGACCCTGTTTGGCCGCGAGCGCGAGCTCGAGAAGACCGAGCGCTTTATGCAGTCGGTCCGTCTCTGGAACCTGCGCTTCGATGCCAACTGCGAGGAGATCCTGGCCCGGCCAACCCAGTAGGCAAACACGCCGGTGGCTCCTCCCTCTCTCTCTCTCTCTCTCTCTCTCCCTCTTCCACCCCCCTCTTCTCTCTTAATGTTCTGTTTTCTCTTTCTGGATGAAAAAAAGACTGCTGCCTTTTTTTCTGTCTTTTTTTGCCACCACTGGATCATCGCTGGAGCCTGGCAATGTTTCTCCCTGGTCTTTTCTCCAAAAAGGAAAACAAACAAACTTCTTCGGAAACAACATCAAAAAACATCATAAAATGCCGAAAAAAATGAACCCACGACAAACAAAAAACCAAAAAAATATAGACCCCATGGCCCCCAAGGTCCGCCAAAGGTCCCGCCATCTGTACTATTATATTACTCTGGATGATGTCCCACTCTCTTTGGAATTCCTGTTTGGCCTCTGATATCCCGGGACGGACTTCCAATTGCTTTTGGTTTTTTTGGTTTTTTTGGTTTTTTTTATTTTCGTCCTCTTTTTGGTCTTGGAGTTTTTCCCTCCAAATAGCGTGGACTGTTTTCTTTTTTCTTTTGGCCTTAGAATCTGGATGGTGCAATACCCGCGCGTCGCGTAATTGGCAGCCATTTCTCCTTCCCTCTTTTTGAGATACCCCAGCTTCTGGATTCCACGGGCGAGCAACTCTTTACGTTTTCTTTTCTCTTCCTCTGGTCTACGCAACTCTACGTTCTCCAATACGTCCTTTTTGGATGTTCTGGACTATTTTTGGGTGTTGGCTCGCATCGCGGATTTCCCAGAAGAGCGTTTCTATATCCCATCAGACCGTCACTCCGGTGGCGGTCCAAATGGCCTGTCATACATTGGACAGGCCATTAAAAAAAACGAAAAAAAAAATACGCTACATTGGACGGAAGACATAATCCACCGGGGAAATTTTGTCAAAGTCTTTCTGGTGCCATTTCACGAGGCTTTGTGTGCATTTTCTTGGGGGTGGGCAACGGTGGGCGGCAGGAAACTCGGATTACCAAAAGTTTTTCTGTATTTGTTTTTTTTTCTTTGTTTGTCTTTTTTTCCAAACCTCTGTCCTGTTTCGCTTATAGACTGTATCAGTGCACACGTGTGAGGAGGGGGGAGGGGGGGCAGAGAGAAGAAGACAGGCTTTTGTGGGAGGCCGGAGCGGGAATGTACAGTATAATGTTTTGTGATGGAAGATGCTCGGAGGTGGTTTTTCTCTTCTTTATTTTTTATTTTTCATTTTTTTCTATTTGTTTTTTGACTGGGAGAGTGTTTGCGATTTTGTCTAGTGTCTTAGAGAGCTTTGCGATTGTCGTCTTTTTATTTTTCTATAGAACAGAAGCCTCAACGGTCAGGGGGTTTCTCCGGCTCTACGGATGCCGGTTTCCAGTTTTTTGTTCTGCTTTTTTTTACGGAGTGGTGGAAAATTCAGCCGCTTACCATTCTTTTTAATCTCTGTTTTTCTGATTTTGCCTTTTGCCCTATGACTTTTTTTTGCAGCCTTCATTTGGATGGATTGATTTCGTCGTTGCTTTTTTTGTTTCTGCAGCATTACATGCCTCGGACGCTTGGATTCGTGGAAGCATCGCCGGGCGTCTTGTCTCGATTCCCCCCTTTTGACGTATGGTGTGATCGTTCTTTTTTTTTTCACTTTCAGTCTTCTGGGCCTTCAGCCGCACGTCCGTTTTCGTTGGATATACCCCAGTCTTTTTGATCTTTTCTTTTTCTCATATTCAGGGCACACACTTTCGTTAGACTTACATAGACGGATTAACGAAGAAGAAAAATTAGATTACACAATTTTAACGAAGAAAGCAATAAATTGTACGACAGTGATGCAAATTGAGACCATCAAATCCATAAGTCCATCAAGATCAAGTCCATCAAGTTGTAAATAGTGTGTGCATTTTGTAGAAACATGGATGTTTATTTCTATTTCTGTTGATCTTCCTATTGGCCCGTCCGCTGTAAATGAACAACCACAAAATTCGAAATTCGAAATTCGAAAGCCCTAGGCCACCAACCCTCGTCTGCCGGTGTGCGGGAAAAAAAAAATACGTAGACCAAATACCAAACACTGCACATACATATGACTGTGCCAAAGAAAGAGGGGGAGGGGTGTGTAAAACGGGAAAGAAACAGACCGCGAAAGGGATCGACTGTCGATGAGGTGAGGAATCCTACCACGACGCGTCCGTTGTCGTATTTTCGGTTTTTTTTTCTTTTCGTTGATGCCCAACGTTGAGCCTCGCCGAAGAGAAAAAACGCACTAGTGAGGACGCCCCATAGGGATATTTTATCGTTCTAAACAGTGTTTGCTGTCTTTACTGTTTACATCTCTCACTGTTTTGTTGTTGTTGCTTTGCGTACCCACAGCGAATGCAAAAAAGAATTAGTTGCTGTTGTCCTACGGAGCACTCTTGCATGCTTTGTGCAAGACCACCAACAGACCAAAACTCACGACAGGAACGAGAAAACAAAGAATGGCAGAAACTAGCGTCGGAGCGGATTGCGGACCGCGACGCGCGCGCTATTTTGACCAACAGGCCTAAATGGCGGGTTCGCGGCAGCGGAAGCTTTGAACAATGACAATGTCCTCCATTTGTTATCCACACTGTGTCTCAGTACCTGCAATGCTTTGCGACAATATTGCTCGCCTAAAAAGGGGGGCGTGCTAAATGCTATCTTTTTCTGTTTTTCTTTTTCTTTTTTTTTTTTTTTTTTTTTTTTTTTTTGGCCCTATGCTATCTTTTGTTTGCCAGCTGAGTTGCATTCCCTAGACCAAAAAAACAAACAAGCTGCAGAGTATTGGAGATATGGAGCACAAAAAATGTAGCGATCTACTCTCTGGGGAAAAGGGGGGTGGTCGCGTCGATTACCCCGTAGACTTGTCTCTGATTCTCTCCTCTCGCAAACAGCACACACTAAAGAGGAGGCTCTCTCAGTGTGGTGTGGTGTGTAGCGCTTTGAGCCGGGCGCAAGTCAACTTTGGTGTGTCCCAAAAGTGAACGCCCGGCTCAATAGAGGCAGAGACGAAAAAAGACAGTCTCATAGCGGGACGGCAGGGCAACATCAGAGGGCCAGCGCGCTTACTCGTAGAGCCGCGTTTTGTGATTCGTCAAACAGGGGGCATCGGGCGCATGCTGGATGTTTCAGCGAGGGAATGGAGAGAGTTTGAACGGAGCAAAAGCTACAAGCGAGCATACTACTTGCAACTTTGTGCGTGAGAATATAAAAAGTAACCACCTTGAAATTGCTGATGGAGGATGGAAAGGCCTTTTACGCCCGGCCTTACAGTCTTCGACTGGCCTAGTTCTCTGAGTGGCCAGGCCGTATCTCCCCCCACGCTCAGGTCTAGGCCTAGACCTGGAGGGAAGAGACGGAATGACGGAATATGATCAGCGCCAATGCCCCGCTGCAGGCCGAATGTGGTGGCCCTTTTCTTTGCCTCTCTTTTGCTTCTACTCCCTCTCTTTCTGATCCTTCCTGTTACGTCGTAACGTGTTCAACTGCCAGGCCATTTAGCTTGGCCCGACGGCCACGGGCGATTTCGTTCAGCCTTCTCTACCCGGCTTGGGAAGCCCGGCGGCGGCTATAGTGAATAAATAGACTTCCTGTAGGAGCGAGCAGTTGGCTGGCATTACTACAAAGCAATCCATTTCATATTTCGTGGGCGCTTTGGCCGTTGATGCTTTATGATCCTGGGCAAAAGTGCAGCTTTTGGCGGTTACAAAGGCGGGGAGCTCAAGGGCAAAGCGGCTGGGGTATTCTCGCATGGCAGACCCAACCCAACTGTAATAATAGGGGGAGTCAGATGCTGGGCGTAGCATTTTGAACAACTACAGACAGCAGATGCGGGGGACTCAGATGCCGGGCGTAGCTTTGAACACTGCAGAACAGCAGATGCAGGGCACCATGAAGAACAAACTAAATATATGGCGAGGGGGGAGGGGGTGTACCGTCTTAAATTGACATTCACACCGACAGGGCGTTGGTAGTTTTGATGGCCGTGCCGTTGGGTTTCGTTATCTTCTTCTGAGTCTACATGATCCTTTCGTCCTCGTTGTTGGATATAGGGGCTGCAGGCTTTTGGCGAATCTGAAGCATTGCCAATAACTATCTTGTTTGTGTGGTCTTTTCTTACTGGCAGCGAAGCGCTGCTGAGTGCCAGCTGGGTCTTATCATTAACACTACATTAAAGGACTCTCTTACTACAAATGTCAGGTACTTCATTTCCCATACTACCAATGTCTTCTGGTCCACATAGTTCACGCTTTTTGCATGCTATCAATAACCAAAATACCGGGCGCCGGCATTTATTCATATCTTCGTCAGGCATCAACAACGCCAGCACCGCTTTCAATGTCTTTGCCTTTCCCCCCCGCTCGTCTGGACAAAGGCCGTAACTTCCCCGAAAACCAGTCACGCGGAGAGCGGGACGACGCTGTCGCGAGATCGGGGGCCTCACTTGGTTTCATCGCTGCCGCCGACGCCGTTTGAGGGACATCTGGCGCCTTATGGGCATCTGGCGCCGCATCAGAGGCATCCGACGCCGTATCAGAGGCATCCGACGCCGCATCAGAGGCATCCGACGCCGGATCAGAGGCGTCTGTAGCAGCATTAGATGCCTCTGACGCCGTACCAGAGACGTCCGGCCTCGTATCAGGGGCGTTTGACTTAGCCGCCGCTCCCAGGCCAAAGAAACGTAAAAGCTGGTGGTAAAAGCTCATCACGGTTGCCACAATGTTTGCAACCGTCAAGGCCATGACGACTAGCGGAACGGAGATGCCCAGGCCAATGCCGAAGATGTACTTTGCCACATATGGCAGCGTCAAGGGGCTGCTCCAGTTCTTCAGGTCAATGGTAAACAGTGTGGCGATGAAGGACATGGGCACGAACACAATGGTCACAATGGTGAACACCAGAATGGACTGGCCCTGCTTGGCCACCGTGATGGCCTGATCGCGGGCAAACTTGGCCTCGAGCGCGTTGGACTGCATCTGCTTCAGCTCCAGCAGCGAGCGCAGACTCGAAAAGGCGTTTTCGCCGCGCCGGTCCAGGCGCTCGACGTTCATAGCGCGCGCCTCCAACTGTCTTCTCTGCTCGGACCACAGCGCTTGAAGGGTGCGGTCCCGTCGCAGCCTCATTCCGTCGTCTTTCTTGTCTTGCAGGATCTTGTCTTCCAGGTTCTCGCCTTCCATGTTCTTGTCTTTCAAGTTCTTTTCTTTCAGGTCCCTGTCTTTCAGGTGGTCTGCCACGGCGGCTTCAAGTTCGTCGAGCACCCTCATCTGGGTGCTCAGGATGGCATTAATAATGTCCAGCTCGTAGCGCACGTTGTTGATGTCGGTCAGCATGGCCGACTCGTCGCCCAGATCGAGCAGTGCATCCGGCACTTTGTCACTGTCTTCTTGCACAATCCCAAGGTGGCGCTTCCGCTGCTCGCTATTGCTCAGCCACATTTTCGACTCTTGGGACACTTTGCGAAAATTGTTCAGCAGCTCGGCCTGTCGGTTGATGATCTCTGCTGTCGAATTCTCAAATATGTTTAAAAAATTTTTAGTTTGGTTAGTATTATATGGTTTTTGGCTGAACTCGTTGCAGAAGGCGTTGAAGATGAGCGGAGCGAGATGAACTGTCTCGAAGTTCGACAGGGCGCGAACCTGTTTGCCTACGTCCTTTAAATCACTTGAAAAAGGCCAACGGCTATTTAAGGAAGAGGACCCAGAGAAACACGT
This sequence comes from Raffaelea deltoideospora, assembly GCA_019925385.1. Classification (NCBI taxonomy): domain Eukaryota; kingdom Fungi; phylum Ascomycota; class Sordariomycetes; order Ophiostomatales; family Ophiostomataceae; genus Raffaelea; species Raffaelea deltoideospora. The sequence continues at coordinate 215,826 of JADHKP010000045.1, read as the reverse complement.
AATCACAAGATCTAAACGGTCAGTTTGTGTTATATCAAAGGAAGCAGGGGCTCCAATCGGGGCCTTTTGATTTCTCCTACCATCGCCAATCATCCACATCCACAGCTGGTTAACCATCAGAATTCGGGGTTCGGTCTTGTTTTGTCGACAGTAACGCGACACGACCTGATCCATGTCGCGAGCCGATGTGTCAGTGCCGGAGTAATAGTACTGGTCGAGCGTTCGGAGAACGTGCAGCGGGTGGTCTTCGTTCAAGTAGGCGTGAAGCAGCTGCGTATATCTTGTTCTTGCCCCCTTCAGCGTCTTGCCTCTGGCCTTTTGTGCAATCTTTAGTGCTTTGCTTATTGACTTGTAGCTTTCCACCGTTTCAAGCTGCAAAAATGGCACCTGTTGTTGGTCAGTGACGATGATACCAGAGGGGATTTTTTCCATGGTACTCTCACAAACGCGCCTCGCAGAGTCAACATACAAAGGCAGCAATGCAATTCGGCTGTCCATCAACTGGTTCGCCGTCCTTGTCCCGCGGTATGAGGCGCTGAACAGAAGGACGCATGGTATAATCGTGGGGCAGAGGTCCCTTCTGCTCTTGCTCGAAGCTTTCTTCCAAGGCCAAAAAGGTATCAATGTTGTCAAAGTCTCCCTCCGCAAGCCACTTAAAAAAAAGAGCCCTAACCCAGACGATCTGCACACCGTCAGTTGTCACCTTTCTTCCCACCTACTACCCAGCGATAAGATAAGATCGGATTTTAACGTACACTATTCGCAGGTAACTGAATCCATCGAGGGTTAGACCCGCGTATGTAGTTGCCTAGCGCGTCGTTGACGTTTCCATAGCAAATGTTGGATAGATACCTCTCTGTACTAATTACCAGCTGGTCGGAATATCGGTTAATGTCAACAGTAGCAGCACGCAATTCTCGACGCGCCTCTCGTTCAAAAGGGGTTACTGGCTCAAGAGCCCCCCAACGCGAAAAAAGGAGCCTAGCTGTCTCTTTGTCGTGGTTTTCAATCGCTATCCTCAACGCTGTCCGGCCCGCGTCATCCTTTTTGTTGACCTGAAGGTCGGTTTTGGCCAAAAGAAACTCCACCACATTTCTGCGGCCATTCTCAACAGCCAGGTGCAGTGCCGTCCTGTGTTGCGAAGCGACCGCATTCACGTCGGCACCGGCTCTCAACAGCTTTTCGACAATGCTCGTGCGACCCTTAAGCGCAGCCCAGTGCAGGGCTGTGTAACCGTCATCATCTGCAACATTTACATCGGCCTTACGATCCAGAAGTACCTCAACCACATCTTCTTTGCCTCGCTTGACGGCATAATAGAGAGCGGTCTGGGCGAAGGTGTCTGTGGCATTAATATTGGCAACTTTTCCAAACTGTCCATCTAAAAGAAGACGAACGGCCTCAAGATCGCCATGTTTAGCTGCAAACATCAGCGCGGTTTGTCCTGCACTGTCAGATGCATCAATTTCGGCCTCCGCGCCTAGAAGCATCCGCATTGTCTCAAAGTCCGGTGGCGCGATAGGCCTTCGAATTTCAGCAAAGGCAGCATTGAACGGCGTCTGACCGAACATATCATGAGCATTGGGATCTGCTCCCTTGGCAAGTAGTGCCTCCACCACACTATTGAGGCCATGTATGGCTGCAGGGAACAGCGCTGTTCGATCGTCGTCATCCCGCCACTTCGGGTTGGCCCCATGCTCAAGCAACAACAGCGCCATGTCAGCATGGCGGCCTTCGACTGCCTCGAAAAGGGCACGGCCTTTACCGAAGTCAATGCCAGGATGTGCTTTGTCCAGTTCCATCAGCAGTTCGACCACAGGGAAGCTGTCTTTTTCGACGGCCCGGCACAATGCGCTCTCCAGGCACCCCTCGTAGAAGTCAGGGTCAGGATCTGCAGGTACAAGCTTTGCAAGTACGCCCCGTTCTAGCAGCAAGCGGACCACGGGCAAGCTGCCTATGTCGATGGCCTTGTGCAGTGCCTCCTGCAGGGCATCTTTGTCGTCGTCGCTAGTGCTTGTTTCGACAAAATGTGCTTCCAAAATCTGACCAACACGGTCTGTCAGACCTTCAGAAACTGCACCCATCAGTTGTTGACGGTAATCTTCCGGTTCGTCGGAGTTATCCATGTCAAAAAGCAATTGCGAAAGGGGCAAAAAAAAAAAAAAAAAAAAAAAAAAAAATCAGAGCGGTGAGTGTTTTTTCTTCTCTGAGGGGGTAAATATTGAGCACAAAGTTTGAAGGATGGTTGAACCCAGAAGAAAGAAAAAGAGACGGCTGGGCTCGTATTAAATGCTCGTTTGGCGCGCACGGTTCAGCCGCACCTCGACACAGCGAAGAGAGCCAGCTTTGCCAATTGGTTGTTGTCATGGGGCAGCGCAGTGCCGGCTTTTCCTTTGTGATTGGTAGAAGGCGCGCGGGATGGAGGGGGGATGGCAGTCAATCCCACGTTGAGAAAAGCCCAATCGGCCCTGGTCAGCCAGCGATAGAAATTGGGTGGTTTTCAATCCTTGCAGAGGTGGACAGGGTCCTCGCTGAGGGGGTCAATATGAAGTAGTATTATTACTGCACGGTCAACCCTGTCGTATTTAATACTTTGGGAGTTCAAATTTTTGACCAGTATTAATACGTTGTAAAAGGGTTGGGCATACATGCGCGCACAGATATATGAATGTCCTTGAGGGAGTGCATCTTACTGGAAGAAGAAATGGGACAGCTTCACTTATATAAACACAGTTTTTACAATCGTCACGACAATCGTCCGTGTTGAAAAAGAGATCGCCAATGACCGACATGGACAGAATAATTTACATACCCCAGACCGACTATTGCCATCTTGAGGAGTAAGAGAACAATTTTGCGACCCAGAAATTGACCTCCTTTTGACCAAGTTGGTATGCCAACGGCCACGAATGTGTGTTAGTACCCAACCATCTGTCGCTCGCATCCTGGGCTCTACTGCGGCCGAAACTCCTTTGTCACCCGTCTTGGCTCGTAGTACGGCGTTCCCAGCGGCTTGAAAGCCAGGTCTGTGTAGCCAAACTCCTCCGGCCCACCGATGCGGATGCCTTGCTTGGTGTACCTGTTGAGCGAGTGTCAGTCTTTTCCGAGCTTGTCTGAGCTTGGCTGAGCTTGGCTGAGCTTGGTTGAGCTTGTCTGAGCTTGTCTGAGCTTGTCTGAGCTTGTCTGAGCTTGTCTGAGCTTGTTTGAGCTTGTCTGAGCTTGCCTGAGCTCTGCTGCTCCCCCCGGGAGAACGGACGTACCAATGCGGGTGTGCGGTGAAGGCGACCACGCTGACGCGCACGCCATAGCGCAGCTCCTGCGTGCCCAGAGCATAGCCGTCGCTGCCGACGAGCGAGATCAGGTCGGGAACGGTGCAGAGGACTTCGCCGCGGGGCCGGTCGGCCTTGGTGGCCTGGCCGGGCTCCACCAGCTCGGCGTAGAGGTACTCGTTCTGGAAGGGCAGCACCATTTCGCGCTTCTCGGAGCTGACGCTGTCGCCAAACTCCTGCTCGTCGTCGGCCAGCGGCTTGAGACGCACGCTGCCCTCGGTGTAGCCGCCTGCAGAGACGTGGCGGCTCACGCCGACGATCTTGCCCGTGTACAGGACCCGGCCGGACGGATTGGCTTCGATCTGTGAAGAGCGCAGACACAGAGGGTCAGCATGTCAAGCGGGGGACCGTGGGAAACAGGGAGATGCATTGGCGATGCATGGCTCGACAACGTACAATGGCTTTGGTGATGCTGGTGTTCTGCTGGCGGGCAAGGTAGACGGCCCGGCCAATGTACCAGGCCAGCGACGTGGTGCCGAGGGTGGCGACGCGCTTGGTCACCTCGACCGTCAGCGGCCGGATGGTCAGCTGGCTGAAGAGGCCGAGCTCGTTGCCGGCTTTGCGGTGGATGCGCTCGAGCTTGCGGAAGTCGGTGCACTTGTTGACGGTCACGACGTTGCCCATGCCGTCGCTCTGGGTGCAGGGTGTTGGCTCGCAGCCAAAGACTGGGTTTGGGCTGTCAGGAGACGTGCATGCGGCCAGGAGAGAGAGGAGAGAAGGAAGAGGAGGGGATGTCAGAGCAAGAGAAGGAGATATGGTCGAAAGAGGCAAAAAGAGAGAGGGACAGGAGAATTTCAGAGCGAGAGAAGGAGATAGGGTTAAAGGGAGAAGAGAGAGAGAAAATTGTGGATGTCAGAGCAAACAATAGAAGAGACCACATACGATAGGGGGTGAGAATGTACAGCCGGGGATACGCGCGTCCCATAAAGTCTCCGTCAATGGTAGGGACATTGTAATGGATGCTGGTCAAGAAGGGCCGGATGCCGTTCATGCCTCCGATTTCGATCTGCAAGTCAATGGGATAGCAGTCAGCGATGCTGGATGGTAGTGGAATCGAAGACGTTAAATCAAGACGTTAAATCAAGACCTTAAATCAAGACGTCAAATCAAGACGTTAAATCAAGACGTTGAAATCAAAGACAATGATATTCAAACAATAAAAATCAAAACAATGAATTCAAAACAATGAAATCAAACCTACCGCAACTTGGGCGGCCATCTTGAGCCCTGGAAACATGGCGAGAAGGCCGTCAGTGGCATCTTTGGCTTCTGTGCCGCTGGGGATGCGCTCTTGCGTGACGGTGGGTGCACTTTTGTCGTGTCCGTTAGCATGCTGCAGCGTCGAATGCCCGAAAAGCCCGGAAAGCCAGGAAATCCCGGAAATCATGGAAAGCCCGAAAATCCCGAAAATCGTACGTCTTGGCAGACCCAAAATCAATACAGCCTGCTTACCCGTAGGAGACGCTGCCGAGGATGTACTCGTCGTCCGGCAGAGTCTCGATGTCGACAACGGCCAGGCGGTGGCCGGCCTGGATGGCGGCCCGGGCGGCCATGTAGCACATGTAGCCGGGCCCGCCGCCGCCGCAGGCGAGAACGCTGCAGCCGGTGGCGAGAAACTCGCAGTCGACCTCGGACACCCACCAGGTGCCGTCGCGGTCGACCTCGGGGCGGTACGTGGCCACGTCAATGAGCGCGGACGGGCTGACGATGAAATCCCGGGGGTCCTTGGCCGAGTTGGCCGTCGTCCGCGCCGCCCGCGTCCAGGTGTCGGCCTTGTCGTCCGTCTCGCCGTCGTCGGCGGCGCTGGCCGGCAGGTGCTTGCTGAGCGTGCCGGCCTGGCAGTCAGTTTTGTGGGCCGTTGCAAGAGGTGTTTTTAGACAGAAGGGCATAGAGATACTGAGAAAAAAAGAGGAAGAAAAAAAAATAAGAAAAAAAAGAAAGAAAAAAAAGAAAGAAAAAAAGAAAAAAAGAAAAAAAGAAAAGAAAAAAAGAAAAAAAGAAAAGAAAGAAAGGAAAGAAGCCAAAGAAGGACGCTATAACATACTGCTCTCGCCACGATCCGGCTCGCCCGCATCTGCACATACTGCAACGGCATGTTGTCGAGCTCGATGATCTTGACCGTGTCTGGGTCGGCGCCGGCCTGGATGGCCAGCTGCTTGGCCTCTTCGCACACTGAGTCGACCACCTCGTCCTCCGTCAGCGGCTGGTTCTCCAGCACCTTGACGACGTCTATGCTGCCCGACACCTTGGCAATGGCGGCGCCCACAGCATTGGCGCAGTCGTGGAACCTGTTGCGGTCAGAAATGCAGCTGCAGACAGAGGGAATTGACAAGGGCAAGCAAGAAACGGAAGCAGTGTCTGCCTACTTGGGCCGGATGAGCTCGCACACGCCGTCGAGGGCGTCCATGTTGACGATGCTGCCGCCGCCAACGATAATGACAACGGCGGGGTCGTTGCTCAGCTTCATGCTGTCAATGGCGTTCTCGAGGATCTTCTTCATGCCCGCCCGCGCCTTGGCAACCAGGCTGGCCGGGACGTCTTTGACTTTGCTGGCGTCGCCAATCTGCTCTTTGCCGGCGGCCACGACGATGTCTGGGAGAGCATTAGGGATACGAAGAGAGGAGAAGTTGAAGCAAGAAAAATACACTGAAGAAAGGAAGAAGGAAGACACAGAAAAGAAAGGAATCAATGTAGAAGCAAAGAAGCAAAGAAGAAAGAAGAAAGAAGAAAGAAGAAAGAAGAAAGAAGAAAGAAGAAAGAAGAAAGAAGAAAGAAGAAAGAAGAAAGAAGAAAGAAGAAAGAAGAAAGAAGAAAGAAGAAGAAAGACAGCGAAGAGAAAAGGCAAAGAAAGGGAAGCAAAGCCGTTTGGCTGTCATACCGGTGGCTGTCAGAGTCTTGCCGCCAAAAACGCGGGCTTCGGTCATCAGGCGATGGCCGACCGACTCGGGACCCACGACGACCTTGTCGCCGACCTCCTCCACCAGCGTGCCGCCTCCCAGGGCCACCGAGAGGACTTCTGGCATGGAGAAAGAGCTGCGCACGCCGCCAATCTCAACCCAGGTGCCGGCTTGGCGGGGGAAGCCCGACGGAAGGCTGGGGGTTGTTAGCGGGGTTTTCTGAAAACGCTGATTTTCTCTCTCTCTTTCTCTCTCTCTCTCTCTCTCTCTCTCTTTTTTTTTTTTTCTTCTTTTCCTTACAGAGCACAGACGTCGGTGGTGGTGCCGCCAATGTCGGCCACGATGACGGGCGCATTGGGCATTTTGCCGCGGGTGCTGTCGAGGCCGGCCAGGTAGGCGGCGCCGGTCATGGAGTTTGTGGGACCGCTGGAAAAGGTCTTGATGGGGCAGCCCATGGCGGCGCGGGCGCTGATGATGGTGCCGTCGTTCTGGGTCAGGAAGAGCGGACAGGCGAGGCCGAGCGAGCGCATGGCCGACTGGAAGCCGCGGATGGTGCGGCGGGCAAACTTGAGAATGGACGTGTTCAGGATCGTGGCGTTTTCGCGCTCGAGAAAGCCGAGCTGGCCAACTGGGTGGGTCAGGAGGGGAAGAGAAAGGAAAACGAGCAAGGAAGATAAGAGGAAGAGGAAGGAAGAGAAAGGAGCAAGGAAACACGATGAGAGGAAGAGGAAGAGGAAAAGAGCAAGAAAACACGATGAGAGGTCAAGGTCAAAACAACCAGCCAAAACCAGACTCACTGTCTCGGGAGCACACAATGTCGGCGTCGGGAATCTCCTCCTGCACAATCTGCTTGACGCGGGCCTCCTGCACGCCCTTGGTGTCCAGCGGAGAGAAGACGCCGATGATGGCAACGTCGCTGATGCCCTTTTCCTTGATGAGCTTGCACTCGGACCGCACCTGGGCCTCGTCGATCGGCAGGATCTCGCGAGTATCATCTGTCGGGCCGAGTTAGCAGAAGTCTCGGACGACACAGAGGTGGGCATGTCCCTCGTACATTCCATGCCGCCGTCCAGATACGACACATGGCCCATCATCAGGCGGCTCAGGATGGGCGGAAAGTCCAGAAAGGCCGGGTTCTCCATGGTGTAGGGACCACACAGCCGCATGACGGCCACCTTGCGCAGGCTGGTCTCGTCGGCCTGGACGACGGCATTGATAAAGTGCTGGGGGGTTAGTGAGAGAAGAGGAAGGAAGACGAAAGAAAGACGAAAGGAAGACGAAAGGAAGACGAAAGGAAGACGAAAGGAAGACGAAAGGAAGACGAAAGGAAGACGAAAGGAAGACGAAAGGAAGACGAAAGGAAGACGAATGGAAGACGAAAGGAAGACGAAAGGAAGACGAATGGAAGACGAATGGAAGACGAATGGAAGACGAAAGGAAGACGAAACAGAAGACAGCAAAAGACAGAAGAGACAGAAGAGACAGAAGAGACAGAAGAGACAGAAGAGACAGAAGAGACAGAAGAGACAGAAGAGACAGGAGAGAAGACAACAAAACTCACAGTGGTCCCAATCATCACCGCCTCGATGCTGCTGTTGGCAACGCTGCATTTCGAGAGAGCGCCCTTGACGGCAGCTGTGATGCCCAAAGTCACGTCTGGCGTGGTCGGAGTTTTGAAGGCGCTGCAGATGCCGCGGTCTTCGCTGTCGGCATCTCCCACGCCTGGAGCGTTTTTTTGTCAGCGAGGGCTCACGAGAACGAAGGGCTATACAGCCACGCAGGAGAGTATACGGCGAGCTGGCTGCATGGAACACCTACGGAGAACAATGCAGTCTGTGTTGGTGCCGCCTGTGATTCTGGTTAGCCTGGATTGTCTGACTTTGCGAAGCTGTCCAAGTGAGTGGTCACGAGGAATGGCCACGAGGAGAGTGGCCTTACCAACGTCCACGCCAATGCGGTAGGTGCTGTCAACTGCCATGATGATGGTCAGGACAGTCAAGGACGGTCAAGGTAGTCAATACGGTCAGTGATGAAGGGACCCAAGACGGCAACGGTCTCGGCTGATTGTCGCTGGCCGCAGAAACGGCGGACTCCCAGAAGACGCAGATATAGAACAGATAAAAAGACAACCACTGAAAACAGCCACTGAGCTCCTACGACTGTATGTCGATGGCAATGCGAGTCGAGGCCATCGTGGCCCTCTGTACCAGTCTGTTGCTGCGATACCGAGCACCCATATGTAGGTCTACGCCGGATGTCGTGTCGTTGCAGGGCCAGGCTGCTGGGTCGGAGGCGGGCAGCCGAGCAGACAGGGAAAGCCGGGTACGACGGACCCCATCCGGCGTAGAAGGGACCCTGGTTATCAGCCCCACCGGCTCCACTGCCAAAAGCCGGGCTGGTGCTGCAGGTGTGCCTCTCCCAGGGTCTGGCTTTGGCGGCCGTCGGCCAGGCTTGCCCAAACGGCGGTCTGATTAGGGCGATAAGCTTTGGAGGGTGGTGTGGGAGAGCTAAGAAATAAAAGCGGGACGCTTTGAAGACAGCTGGGGGAGTATTAGTGCTTATCACCCAGTTCGGCCAAGCATGCCCGATGTGAAAAAGACAGCTGCAGATGGCAAGGCAGTCCTGATAGGAAGACAGCTGGGAGCAGTGACAAGATGCTCCTGATAGCGTATCACGGGTGTCGTGTCACTGCTACCACAGTCTGTCTGTCGTTTGCATCTGCAGTGTTCGTCCTGCAGGAAGGCAGATATCAGGCAAGCAGCTCAAGGTATATCTCAGGTATATCTCCAGATCGCCTCGTCTGTCTTTGCCAGGATGGGTTCTCCATGAAGCTCTCTCTCAGACCCGAACTGAATTCTGTCGCCCTAACTATACTGTTGGCTCCCACTCGATCGGCCTGCAAACCGCCTTGACACAGTCGAGTCGAGCCTCAACCATGGCCTCCGCAGTGAGAAAGCTCCTGGACAAGGTCGCGCTCCCGGGCGACCAGATGACAAACCGGTGGTCCAACGAGGACATCCGCCCGGTGCCGCCGGAGCGCCAGCTCTGGGGTGAGTCGTGTCGAGGGGGTCGTATGTTGTCGGGGTCGTCGAGGTCGTCGACGTCTTTTTTCCTTTGCTGACCACCTCTAGGCCCCCTGCAGTTTGTCGAGCTGTGGTTTTGCATCAACCTCAACATGAGCAGCTACCAGACGGGCTCGGCTCTGCTGACGGCCGGCCTGAGCTACCACCAGTCCATCATCGTCATCATCGTCGGCAACCTGATGGCCACGTGCTTTGCCGTGCTCAACAGCGTCTCTGGCGCCGACAGCCACCTGGGCTTTCCCATTGTCTCGCGCAGTGTCTGGGGTGGGTGTTTGAGCTTCTGCTTTGTTTGATTTCCTGCTTTTGTCTGCTCTTATATGCACATGTTTGCTCACCTGCTCTCGACACCCTTCTATGCTTTGCTCGATTGCTTTGCTCGCCTGCTTTGCTCGCCTGCTTTGCTCGCCTGCTTTGACACTCGTTGCTAACCAACCAGGCATGTATGGCGCCTACTTCCCCATCCTCAACCGCATCCTGACTTCGATCGTGTGGTACGGCGTCCAGGCCGTCATCGGCGGCAACATGATCTACGTGTGCCTGCGCTCCATCTGGCTGGACCTCGACGACCGCATCCCGAACCACCTTCCGGCCTCCATGGGCATCTCCTCGGCCCGCTTCCTCGGCTACGGCATCTTCAACATCCTCTGCGCCGTCTTCATCTGGTTCCGCCCCACGCAGCTGCGGCCCTATTTCCACTTCGCCTCGGCCCTCGTCTTCGTCACCCTCTTTGTGCTGCTCGGCTGGGCCGTCGGCACCACTCACGGCTTCGGCAGCATCTACCACCAAAAGGACTCGCTCTCCTCGTCCGCGCTCGGCTGGCAGATGGTCCTGCGCATGATGTCCGTCATCGGCAGCATCGCCTCCGGCATCCTCAACCAGAACGACTACACCCGCTTCGCCCGCCGCCCCAGCCAGGTCACCTACTCGCAGGCCGCCTCCTTCATGGTCAGCAGCTGCGTCGTCGCCTCCATCGGCATTGTTGTGACGGCAGCGACCCAGGATGGTAAGTCGAGAGTCGTTTGTCTCTGTTTTAATGTTTTTTTTTTTTTTTTTTTTTTTTTTTTTTTTTTTTTTTTTTTTTTCCTTTTTCTCACTTCTCTAGAGTACGGCAACGGCACTCCCCTCTGGGACCCGTCCCAGCTCTTTGTCGCCATCCAGGACAAGCACGGCTCCCGCGGCCGCGCCGCCGTCTTCTTCCTCGGCATCGTCTTCATCTTCTCGCAGCTGTCCATCAACGTCGTCGGCAACGTGCTCGCCGGCGGCCTCGACGTCGCCAGCGTCTTCCCCCGCTACATCAATCTGCGCCGCGGCGCCTACGTTCTCGCCATCCTCTCCATCTGCCCCAATCCCTGGCGCCAGCTGGCCAGCGGCTCCATGTAAGCTTTGCACAGTCTTCTCGGCTGTTTTCTTTCCACAGCCGCCTCTCTCGGCCATCTGCCTCTGCCTTCCTCCCTCCTGCCATTCCTCCCAACGCTGACCCTCCAGATTCCTGAGCGTGTTGTCCGCCTATGCCGTCTTCCTCGGACCCATGATCGGCCTCCTGTGCGTGCACTACTACATCATCCAGAAGCGGGTCTTCCGCATCCCCGACCTCTACGAGGGCTCGTCCAAGTCGGCCTACTGGTACTTTTACGGCACCAACTGGCGCACCGTGCTCGCCTGGATCTGCGCCGTCGTCCCCAGCATGCCGGGCCTCATTGCGTCCATCAACCCGAATGTGCGGGTATCGCAGGGCGCCACCCACATGTTCAATATTTGCTTTGTCGCCGGCTTTGCCATTGGTGAGTTTCTGCAGAGTAGCTCGTTCTGTCTTTTCTTCTGCAGACAGCCATCTACCTCGTTCTCTCTTTCATTCTGCAGACAGCCGTCTACCTCGTTCTCTCTTTTCATTCAGACAAAACTGACAGAACAACAGCCGCCTTCGTCGCCTACATTCTGCACCTGGTCTTTCCATACCAATATCCCACCAAGCAGGACGTGCTGGCGACCGAGTCCGACATCACCGGCTCGCGTGCCGCGTCCGACATCGAGACGGCTGCCACCATGGAGGTGGGCGGAGAGACCAAGGACACCACGATTGTGGCGACGAGCAAGATGGACTGATGCTGGATGAGCCTATGCTGCTCGGCCCAGTGTCGCACGACGCCCTACGTTGACTGTTTTTTGTGTTTTTGTGTTTTTGAATATATCCATGCAAACGGCTACTCATGTACATGCGAGTGTTGCGTCCTTACCTGATTATATACGCCTATACAAACAGCTACTCATATAATACTCCGTACATGCGAGTTGTTGTGTTTTACGTGGAGAGCTCACTTGATCACTCCTCGTTCAACTCTTCTTCTTCCATCAAGCCTTGTATCTTCCCGATGCTAGATAAGTCATTTCTTCAACGTTGTATTGCCAACGAAAAGATGCTGGAGATGCCTTTGATTTCTCCCCCAAATATAGTGACACATGACCAAGCGAGCTGTTTTTTTGGCCGCTAATGGGTTTAGCTCTGCGTTACTGCAGAGCACTATCCTGGGGGCCTATCGAGCCGTAGAGCTGTGCGGGTACGCCTACACACCATTGTCCGACAAGTGGAGCAATCTTGCAGGCAGGTGTTGCCGACTCTGTGATCTGTACGGAGTAGATACTGGAAATACCGGGTTTATCTCGCACCATCTCATTATCTCTTGGCGACCTTGAAAGCTAACTGTACTGTATCGGTCTGAGAGCTACTGTCTCTATCACTGCCTCTATCACTCTCAGAGCTACTATCGCTCTCAGAGCTACTACTATCGCTAACTGTACTCTATCGCTCTCAGTCTCCCCCTTTCTAACAATGAAAACCATGTTAGAAAAGCAGGTATCCTATGCCGATCGTCTGGATAGAAACGTCTGATACGGCCGCAGGCCAGTTATCTAGAGCTCCTGATCTTGGTGTCTATTTTATCAACTCGACACCTGCAATCTTTTCTGATAGCCCATGTTGATGGTATTGAACTTATCTGCTGCCTATAAAGCACAACGACGTACGCTCTGTTGGCTTATCATTCGGAGCCGAGCCAACCGGGACACGCAAGCGGACGGAAGCCGTCTCCGGCAAGAGGCAAAACTTACCGATCATACGACGTAGAGCCAGACCTCTAATGTACTCTGCAGGCTTGCACCCAGTGCGGCGGCTTTTCGGTGCAGCTGAATTACCGTAGAGAGAAAAACGAAGAAATGGCTTTCGAGAAAGAGAGACTGAAACTATGCTATGTGCTAAAGACGTAACAATTGCTGCGTAAACTGCACATCTTCTTTGCCCCTAGGCTCTCAGCAAAGCACCTACGCAAAGCCGTGCCCCGCCAGCCACTGCAGCACGTCCTCGCGGGCATCCGCCTTGTAGCCGGCGTTTCGCCGAATGTTGGCCTGGACGTTGCGGACGGGCTTGGCCACGGCCGGGCCGGCGTGGGCCAGCAGGAAGCCGGCAATCTCGTCGCCGAGCGCCAGGTCGGCATAGTGGCTCAGGCTCTCTTCGATCCACCAGTCGCGGCAGACGGCGTTGGCCTGCAGCCGCCGCCACACGGCAGGCCAGTGGCGGACCACATAGGCCCAGTGGGCGGCACGGCCGGCGCGGTTGCGGCCCAGGGCGCCGCCGACAACGTGCAGGTGCTGCAGGGCCACGGCCGAGTCGGCGGCAAAGACAAAGTCCAGCACGTCGTCGACGAGCGCGGCGCCCACATCGCCACCCACATCGCCACCCACGGCACCCATGGCCGCCAGCAGCGTCTCCTGGCCGTCGAGCGAGTCGTCGTACCCAAAAGCGTGCTTGAGAGCCGCCAGGCCGGCCGGGCCGCCGCCGCTGGCGCCGCAGGCCAGCACGACGCCGCGCATGCTCGGCGCGAAGGCTTCGGCGTCGCCGGCGGCCCAGCGCGCAAAGCGCTGCGTCGTCTGGGCCACAATGTCGCCGCAGTGCGCGCTGCCGGCGAACAAGGCCAGGCCCACAATGGCCTTGTTCAGCTCCGCCTGCGTGTAGGCCGTCGCCGGCTCGGCGGCCGTCCAGCACAGCCGGTCCTGGACGGAGCCGACCAGGGCGCCGGCAAAGGCCTGCAGCGCCGGCTCGAGCACGGCGTCGCCGGCAAACACAGAGCCCAGAAAGGCCACAAAGCGCTGCATGCTCAGCCAGGCAAAGCAGTCGTGCGTGGCGTCCTTGATGGCCCACATAAAGTCGAGCAGCGCGCTCGTCGGCTTGAGGCTGTTCATGGCCAGGATGCCCGTGTCGACCAGGACGCCGGCCAGATCCGCCGATGTCAGGCTCGGCAGCGACTGCACAATGCCGTCCATCTCCGCCCGGCTGTAGTCCGTGCAGTAGTACCCGACGTGGTCCTTGTTGAGGAGGCCCAGATCGGTGGGGCCAACGACGCCACTAGCTGTACCGTTCGTCTTGTCTCTGCTGCTCGTGTGGCTACCCATGGGAATCTGCCAGCCCCCCGGGCTGTCGTGGTCGTCGGGCGCCAGGATCGACCGCTGCTTGATGACCAGCTGGCCCGTCGTGGGCGAGTGCGTCCGCTGCACGATGGGGAAGCCGCCGGTGTAGATCCACGAGTCCATCAGCTCGGCCACGTTGGCTGCCGACGCCTGGCTCAGGGCGTCCCACAGATCCTGCGAACGGGCCGTTTGGTGCGCGTGTTTCTTCAGATAGCACGACAGGCCCGCCAGAAAGACGTCCTCGCCCGTGTGTGCCGCCAGCATGCGGATGATGGAGCTGCCCTTGGAGTAGCTGATCTGGTCAAACATCTGCATGATCTCGTTCTCGTTGGCCACCTGCGTCTTGATTGCATGCGTCGTCGGCAGGCTGTCGATCTTGAGTGCATCGTCCAGAATCTCCGCCTGCAGAGTGTATGCCTTGCATTAGAGCAGCCGGCAGAAAGAAAAATGGGGCCACATAAGTCCAGCTAGAAAGAAAAAGAGCAAAAAAAGTCCAGAAAGAAAAAAACCAAAAGTCTAGCACATACCGCATATTGGCCCCAGATATTGAATTCTTAAAAGTGCTCAGACCCTTTGTCAGCCACTACCAGCAAAGCAAAACAGCTCTTCTTTGTCTGGTGCTTACCCGGAAACAGATGGTCGACGGCCAGGTAGCCGGCCCAGGTGGCGAAGCCCTCGTTCAGCCACAGCTCGGACCAGTTGTCCATGGTGACCAGGTTGCCAAACCAGTGGTGGGCCAGCTCGTGCGCGACCACGTAGACGACCTTGGACATGACGCGGTTGTTGCAGCTTTCCGGGTCGAACAGGATCTTGGTCGGCTTGTACGTGATGAGGCCCCAGTTCTCCATGGCGCCCGACACAAACTCGGGCACGACGACGTGGTCGCTCTTGTCCATAGGGTAGTCGACCTGGAACAGCTGCTTGAACAGGTCCAGCGCCTTCCACGCGCACTCCAGCGCCAGCCCGGCGTGTTTGGCCTGCCCGGGCGGCGTGTAGACCCGCACGGGCACGCGCACGCCGCCGTGGTGGCTCTCCGTCAACGCCTCCACGTACTCGAACTCGCCCACTGCCCAGGCGAGGAGCTGAGCGCTGTTAGCGACTGGGGTGGACGGATCACAGGGCGCCGCGTCCAGCCCGCAGATGTCCGGGGGCTTACATAGGTGCTCATCAGCGGCGTCCTCGCAAAACGCACCCGCTGCAGTCCGTCTTTCGCGCCGGCCAGCTTCGTCGTGCTTTTGACAGACGTGTTGCTGAGGGCCGTGAGGCCCTGGGGAATCTCAATGTCGAAATCAAAGGTCGCCTTGAGATGCGGCTCGTCAAAGCACGGAAGAGCAAAGCGTGCGTGGCAGGGCTCGAAGTGTGTGGCCAGCATGACCGCCTCCTCGCCGTCGCGTATGCTGCTCTGTGACGCGCCCTGGTCCCGGTATCGTGCGCGGAAGAAGCCAAGCATGGAGTCTCCGATGGGCCCCGTGTACTCGATCGTGATTTGCACGCTGCCCGGTTCCAGCTGTTGGGTCAGGGCGAGCCGGGTTGTCTCGTCTGAGCAGAAGACTTGGCTGGACGTGCAGAGTTCTTTGAAGTGAGCAGCAGCAAGGGAATACAGAAACAGTGAAACATAAGAAAATAGATTGACTTTTTTTTTTTTTTTTTTTTTTTTTTGAACACAGAAACAGCGACCAAACTCACGAGTAACCTCCGGGCCCTGTGAAATCTCAACCGTGCTAAAGTTCAGGCCCACGGCATGTAGGACGACTTCCGACGTCGACTGAAAGACGCGGGCCTCGATGGTGATGCGGCCGCCAAACTGCCATTCCGGTGCAAGTTTGATGTCGAACACAGACAGTTTGTAGTTTACCGGAGTGATGCCACGAGGCGCTCTGCAATCAACGACAGACAGTGTGAGTGTTGGCCACCAGAACAGACTTACCAGGGGGGGGAGGGGGGGACGGGGAAATTTCTCACGGAGATATGCTGCCCATCGTTAAACAAACGGTGTACAATCGGTGTTGAGAGCAGTTGAGTAGTCGAAAGACAAGGCTAGCGAGGAGAATAGAGAACGAACGAAGTAACTGAGCGACTGAGTGACTGAGCGACTGAGTGACTGAGCGACTGAGTGACTGAGCGACTGAGTGACTGAGTCTGAGTGACTGAGCAGCCGAACAACTGAGCAACTGAGCGACTGAGCAACCGAACAACTGAGAAAGAAAACAAACAGCAAAAAGAAAAACAAAACAGCAAACAAAAACACATAGAGTGGCTACCCAAGAACAACAGCCCTGGAGTATGCTTTTATTACTTAATACGGAAAATCGCCAACCTTACCTCCACGGCGTCCCGGCCTCTCCCTCCACTGCTTGCATGGCTTCAAGGGCCCTCAAGCAACGAGGCAGTGGGGCCATTTCGAAGTTTGGCCATGCGCACTAATGGCAGATGGAGCGGAGAGGTCAGACCGGCGTCTTGGCCCACATGGCCCGGTGCCCCAGCCCAGCGTCGGCGACGCCTGCCTCGTTCGTCGGCGAACGCCTTATCAGGAGATAAGACGGCGCCAAAGCCCGGTTATCTGGGAAATCGGTATCTGGTCAAGGGTCCCCTCCTCGCTTTGACAGGTGGGTGTTTGCATGCCGTATGCCGGCGTAAGCGGGAAATCGATGTTCTTTTTAAGGCACATCTTTTGCAGAAGCTGTTGTTTCATGTCGGCGAGACGTGCCTCTATTCTCGTCCGGGCCCAAGAGCGAAGAGCCAGACAGCCGGAGAACCACAGAACCGAGAACCAGAGACCAGAGAGTCAGAGAGCCAGAGAACCACAGAACCGAGAACCAGAGAGCCAGAGAGTCAGGGAAGCTGAGAGCCCGAGATTCCAGGCCCAAGTCCCCTCGCGCCCTCAACGCCCAAACATGTCGCGAGCTGCCTCGAGGGTGGCCAGGCCGCGGTCGCGCACTTTCACCGGCTGTCTCGCCTGCCGCGCTCGCAAGGTGAAGTGCGATCTTGGGCGACCCGGCTGCGCCAACTGCCAGCGCATGAGTCTGGACTGTCCGGGCTACGCGGCCGTGCTGTCGTGGATGCCGACCTGGGAGCCGTACCGCGCCGACCCGTCAGTCCATCGCAAAAAAACTGCCTGCATGGCCCAGCCGCAGGCTCGGTGGCGGCCTCGAGCCGAGATGTTTTCAGGTGCGGATGCATGCGTGTGGCCGTCGTTGCATTGGCTGTGGTGTCGTTGTCTCTCGCCTCTGTTGAGTTGACTAACCTCCCTCGACAGAGCATGACCGGCAGATGGAGTCCACGCGGCTGCTGCAGCACCTCGACACAAACGCGCCCGACTGCTCGGACATTGGCATTCTGCTGGACTCTCTCGAACAAAAGGCGGCCGCTCACGAGGACGAGCGGCTGGAGCCCTCGCCGCCGCATGCCGACGCCTTTGGCTTCCACGTCGAAGTCGGGCCGTTTGCCGTCTTTGCTTCGTCGGCCAGCAGTGCTGGCGGTGGCGATGGTGGCGGTGATGGCGGCGGCAGCAGCAGCAGCACCGCTGCCATGACCTCAGATGCATCGCTGGCGCATCTCTCAGGCACAGCTGCCCTTTCAAGGGCGGTGACGGCGACTGACCACGCAGAGTTGCCGCCGCCACCGCCGCCGCCGCCGTGTTGGATGCCGGACTCGCTTGACTTTCTGTGTGGTCCCAGTTCCGGTCCGACCGGCCGCGATCATGATCCCAGACGGCCAAGCTCAGCTGACGTCTCTGTCGAAGCTGCGGACGCTTTGCACGCCGGCGACGGCAGCGAGGGCGGGGATCTGGAGATGCACAGCGCCGGCTTCTCGGAGGCGTATGCGTCTGTCTATGCGTCAGCCTATGCATATGCGTATGAGTATGCGTACGAGCATGAAAATGCCACAGGCCAGCTGTTTCTGCCGGATGGCTCCACCACCGACGCTGGATTCCCGGCAAGCTCGCAGAGCTCGCAGAGCTCGCAAAGCACACAAACCACGCAAACCACACAAACCACGCAAACCACACAAACCACACAAACCACACAAAGCATGGAGAGCCTGCCTTCGGCCCTGGATGCCGTGCAGAAGCTGCCGATGCCGACGCCGTCGCCCACGACGAGCCTGTCCGGCGGTTCGCCGTACCTGCCGCCGGATCTGCGCTTCCTGCTGCACCACTACGACACGCAGGTGATTGACTCGCTGTCGGCGGTGCCGCTGCCGCACGACAAGGCGCCGTGGCGCGGCCTGCATCTGCCGGCGGCGCTGCGGGCGTATGGCGAGCTGGACGTGCTGGGCACGTCCAGCCTGGCGCGGGTGTCGCTGCTGTACAGCCTGCTGTCGCTGACGTGCTACCACCTCAGCTCGCTGCACACGGGCGTGGACCTGCACAACGCCGACGTCGGCTTCACGTCGACGGCCAGCGCCGAGCACTGGGCGCGGCAGGCGCAAAAGTACCGCAGCATCGGCCGCACCGCCTTTCGCAAGCACCTGGCCGCGTCGCAGCAGCAGGCCGGCCCGGGCGGCCCGGACCCGGGCCGAGACAAGTACAAGGAGACGCTGATGGCGGCCATGAACCTCGTCTGCGTCGGCGTCGTCAGCGGCGATCCCTGGGACGCGCGCATCTACATCCGCCAGTGCCAAACCATCATCCGCCAGGCCATGGCCACCAAGCGCCGCTTTTCCCAGCGCGCCCTGCAGCTGCACCGCATCTTGTCCTTTGTCACCGTCATGGAGCAGTCGACCTTTTGCCTGTCCGAGAGCGACTATGCGCGCTATCTGGAGGAGATCAGCACAGGCACCGGCAACATCACCGGCAACAACACCGGCAACAGCGCCAGCAACAGCGCCAGCAACGCCAGCAACGCCAGCAACAACAACACAAACAGCGCCAGCAGCAGCGACGTGTCGCCCAGTGAGCTCAGCATGGCCAGAGAGAGCCAATCGCCGGCTGCCGCGTCCGACGACGACCTTGTGGCCTGGTGCTCGGCCGCCCCGCCGCCGACATGGTGGGAGCACCTGACGCAGTCGGGCACTGCATCATCGTCGCAGTCGCGGGGCCAGCAAGGCCCGCAGGGCCAGCAGGGCCAGGCGGACGCCAACCTGGCCGACGACAACGTCCTCGACTTCGACTTTTTGTTGTTTGGTGCCTCTGGCCAGCTCCTCGAGCTGCTGCTGCGCACCAACACGCTGGTCCACCGCATGTCGGCCTCAGACCCTGGCGCCGCCCTCGGCTCTGGGCAGTCGAACGACCTGGCGCGCGAGGCCGCCACGCTGGAGCAGTCCATCTGTGCCTGGGCCGGCGAGTCAGACGAGCTGCACGAGGCATTTGGCTTCGTCGACGGCGACGACGGCGGCGACGACGACCGGCTCGGCCACAAGTTTTCCGGTGGGCCCTTTGCCTCTGAGGACACGGGCAGCCTTTTCGCAAGCGGGCCTTTTACCTCAGACGACAATGACAGCCTGCTCAGCAACAGCCGCAGCAGTGCCATCCGCAGCAACGCCACCAGCGACGGCACCGCCAACAGCACCACCAGCAACGTCGCCGTGGCCTTGACCAGGTCCATGCGCGCCGCCTTCTGCAACGCCCTGCTCGTCTACTTCTTCCGCGAAGTGCGCAACGCCAACCCCACGATCCTGCAGCACTACGTGCGCAAGGTCGTCGCCTGCGTCGAGCGCCACCAGGCCGCCAAGGCCACGCACTACCCAACCCGCCGCATCGGCACCGTCGTGTGGCCCAGCTTCATCGCCGCCTGCGAAGCCCTGAGCCCGGCCCTGCGCCGCCGCGCCGTGCTGTGCATGCGCCACTCCGCCGCTGTCGGCTTCCGCAACGGCCAAGTGGCCGAGTCGGTCGTCCGTGAGGTCTGGCGCCGCCGCGACGCCGGCAACTCGGCCGTCTCGTGGCGAGACGTTGTTCGCCAACGCAGAGTCTTCATGGTGCTGAGCTGAAGAGCAAGCACGGCGACCAGCAAGAGAAAACACAGCCGCCAGCAAGAGCAAGCACGGCCGCCTAGCAAACGCAAACACCGCCTGAATTTCAGCAGCAGTAACGCATGAAGCAACGCGACATATAACACTTGTGCCCGGCTGCCTCTCTAAACAAAAGCAGACAAGGCCAAGATCAAGGCACACGTGAAACTGGCCGTGTGCGGTGCATCGCAGGGTGGTGGCGGCGCTCGTCTGGGACACCAATTAGCCAACGGCAAGCAGTGCAAGCATGTGACAAATAGCAACTTGGAAACATAAAAGCCAATGGTATCTGATTAAGAACATCAAAGTCAAACCAATGGACTAGGGCTGAATAGAGGCATGGCCTGACGAGTGTTTTCTCTTTTTGGGAGGCTTTTTTCTTTCTCTCCAGGACGCCGCGTTTTCCGCTACCGCTTCAGAATAATGCGGCGCATTATGACGTACAGAAAACTCTGGCCTCTGCTTTTGGCCTTTTCCGTCGATCCTCGCAGCCGTGCCATCACACCCTTGCAAAAAACAGGCCAAAAACACGGGCGCTTAAAGTGCTGTCCGTGACAAGAAGGCGGGGTGCTGGCGTACCAATCAAAAGATGCTTTCACTTGTTGGATATCTTTTCACATGCTCAGATAGACCAAACACCTGTCAAGTGTGCCGCACGATGTGTGTATGGGTGTGCGTGAGTGTGCGTGCGTGTGTATTTTTGTGCGTGTGTGTGTGTGTGTGTTCGTGATAAATGATGGAGGGGCGTATGCTTAAGTTGACGGGCAAGGCGGCGAGAAGTATTTTTTTGAGCGTGCTGCTGTTGGCTCGCTGAAATACGCTGTAACGACGGAGGCTCTGTGCTGATCGAGAGAGAAGGAGCCCTTTCAGCCCATGCTGACGGCAGCCGCTCTTTCCATTTTCCTGTTCCTTTGGGTCGCTGTTTCTGGCTGCATGCACGCCGCCACCCGGCTGCTCTGCTGCCTACTGTGTTGTTATTTTTGGCTATGCGACTCGCTGTGTTGCCGCATTATTGCTCACGACACGATCAAACTTGCCGCTCTCACTCCTTCTGGTTAAATTTGTGCTCTTCTTCCAGCCTCGTCAACAGGAAGGAGCTACGCTGCCCTCTTTTCATGGCACACTGTGCTCTACATGGCCTCTCTGCCAGCCCAAAGTAGCTTCGCCGAGCTCGTTTGTTCAAGTTGCCAAACTGGAGACGGCTGCTGGCCATCATATGTAGCAAAGCCTTACAGCCCCAGGGCTGGTCTTCTGAAAATTTCGCCTCCAGAAAAACCGTTAGAGGACGAGCGGCATTTGGTTGTTCGTGGGCAGAGTGCAGATGTAAAATAGCTCTTTCCTTGATTGCATCACATGTGCCCTAGCTCTTTCCCTGGAAGTGCGGTCTGCACAATCGCGCTTGCTCAAGACCAACTGGCTCCTGCCTCATGCAAACTCTTTAATTCATCTTTTGTGAAAACTAATAAAATGCGCAGTGCCCCCCTTCACCATAAGCATCCAGGATCCTAAAACAAGCGACGCCACCAAAACAAAACAAAACAAAACAAAAATTATCAAGAAGATGAATCAAAATTACTTCCAAACACTGGCCGTGTCGGCGCCTGCTTTCTTTCCTGCCTGGTAGGTCTCGCTCAGCTTCATGTACAGCGCTTTCACGCGGGCCAGCTCCTGCGCGCACGTCTGCCGCTCGTCTGCGTCCTCGATCTGCTCGACAAGGTCGGCAAGACTGGCCGACTTGAAGAACTTGTTATTTTTGTTGTACAGCGGCCGGGCCGCCAGCGTCTCGGGCGTGTCCGACGGCGCCGGCACGCGAAACACAGACTCCAGAATGTCAATGTCATAGGGAATGGCAAACAGGTCGCGGCTGTCCTCGTACGTGAAGAGGTAGTAGAACGTGTCGAAGCCGGCCCAGGTGATGCCGCTCAGACACAGCGAGCACGGCTCGTGCGTGCAGAAGAAAACGCAGTCTCGGGGATGCGGCCGCGCTTTCTTGGCCTCGTCGGCAGTGCTTCCCACGCCAAAAAACGTCTGGATGCAGTTGATTTCGCCATGCAGCAGCGGCGACACCCGTTCGTTGTTGGTCGCCACCGTCAGCGCCTCCAGGCTGTCGCGGGCCAGAATCGCCGCCCCAAACACTTTGCTGCCCGAGGCCACGCCGTCCGCCGTCAGTGGCACGATTTTCTCTTCCGTGATGCGCAGTATTTGCTTCACGAGCTCCGCTGGTGGCAGAGGAACTGCTGCTGCTGCTGCTGCTGATGCTGATGCTGACGCCGTTGCTGACATTTTGCTGTTAGGCCGGGATTCCTGTGTTTCTGAAAATCTGGTCTCACAAGAAAAGCAAAAAAAAGGGCAAGTCAAAGAAGAAAAGACAAGAAATCAACCAGAAGAAGTAAACACCGCAGTTAAAGCTTCTTTCTTTTGTTGGATGCCTAAAGCTCCAGACCTGCAAGAGCTAATCTTCCTCTTGCGCTGTGACGTCAACTGATAATACCGCACCAAGATTCCCATCTACTTTCGGCGCCAACCGCCAACCCAACTCACCAGAGAGCCCTCACGCGGCGACCTCCGCCACCGAACCAACCAGCCTTTGGACCCTGCAGGGACGCCCAGCTCCAACACTAAAAATTAGCCGGGGAAAAGTGGAGGTTACAGCGCATGCCGTCAATTTAGCAAGCGAAAAATTGGCGAGCGCATAAGAGCGGCCGCGGAGAGGGAGCAAAACAAGCCAAAAAAAAAAAAACAAAAAAAAGGCCAACGATCGGTCTGTCCTAGTCCTCTGTTCAACAGCCTCATGCCCTTTCACTACCAAATGCTAATATGCATTACATTCGTATCTTGCGGCAGCCTTCGTTTGAGACAGCTCAATCTACCATATCCTTGGATCTGATACTCACAATCACGACCGACTTGGGCGAGTCCTTTTTAAGCCCAGAAAACCCCATTGCGCTCTGCAGCGAGCTCGAGGTCGTGTCGTCCGTCGCAGCGCCAGCGGAGACAGCGGAAATCCCGGACGCACAGCAGGTCGGGTCTCAGGAACCCACGTCCACGGGAACAACATTGCGGCAAGAGCGCAGGTGCATCATTCTGAGAAGTTTTGCCAAAGCTAAAAATGGAAAGCCGGAAGAGGCGTCTTGGCGAGCTGGCATGCGGGTTCTGAAGCTCGCCATTCAGTTTCCCACCGCGGCGGTAGCTCTACTGAAAGATGCCTCCGTACAAGAGAGAAAAATTTGCATTAGGCCATCAAAAAGACGTCTGGTTGCCGCCACTGCCGGCCAGATTATGGCAGCTGACCAGGGCTTGATCGTCCCTGTCTGGATTGACGCGCATACCGTTGGCCGAATGTCCTCCCCGCTTGCTGTTGTACGAAGACTTTGTCTCCACAGTAATAAGGCTCAAGGTGACGAAGGCAACGGTGACGAGTTCGCTCATGTTGAGGTGGAAGAGGAGATTGGCGAAAACATCGCCCGGCATGTGTGGGATGCTGGGCTTGTCACGGCCGCATATCTTGCGTCGCTCTGTCTCCCATGGGACAAACAACCGGAGCTGGGCCGTACTGACGGGGAAAGTGCGCTGCCCAACCTGCTGAGAGGCATGCTACTTGGACAGGCACCGTTACACATTCTTGAACTGGGCTGCGGCGTGGGCGTTGTGGGCCTTGCCCTGGCAGCCATTTGGAGAAACAGGCAGGCTTTGGCAGCGAACGAAAGGGGTCATTACTCCAATCATGACGAGGAGCATGCCGCCATGTCTCTTCTTTTGACGGATCTTCAAGAGGCAGAAGAGCAGGCAAAAGCCAACATTGATCGATTTCATGCCGCTGTCCCCAGTGACGAGGCAACGATGGCCACCCAGCCTGGACTGTCGCTGGGCTACGAAAACCTAGATTGGGAGCACGGCCGCAATGGAGTGTTTGGGCCGGCGGTGGACGCTGGCCGGCCGTGGGACCTTGTCATGCTCAGCGACTGTACGTACAACGTGGACATGTTGCCCGCCCTGGTACAAACCTTGTCATCGCTGCATGCTCTGAATTTGCCGTCTGCGGCCGCGACACAAAAAACTGCAGAAAACCCGGCAAAAATGTCTGTTCTTCTAGCAAGAAAACATCGCCACTCGTCTGAGACAGCCTTGTTTGGTCTGCTGAGCAGCGAAGGCTGGGAAATGCAGGCCAGCGCAACGCTGCCGCTGCCTGTTCTACACGGAGCATCTGAAGCCATTGAAATTTATCTCTTCAGTAAAAACCGCTGAGCAGAAACACATGGACGCCCAACTCATACTCTCTCTTGCTCTTTGTCACTGGTTGGCAAGAGACGACAGGACACGTTTTAAAACACAAAATCGACGGGCCAGCCTCGCTTGCTGCACACAAGGAGCTGCTGCATTATCTACCTTGTTTGGAAGAGCCGGCAACTTACTCCTGACGCGATATCAGGTGCATAATCTCTGTAATATCTGCAATGTCAGATGGCTTTCTCAGTCACTCTCATGCTGAGCAACGAGGCTCTTATGTGCAACGAAAGAACCGGACTGGCAAAGAATGTCTTCATTCGTTGCCTGTTTTTGGACCGAAAACTGAGCAACAATTGCCGGCAAAGGCCTCTTCATCGCTACTTATTTCTCAAAGCTCCAGTTTGAGGCACCGGGATAACCCCCTAACCAAAGCCAAGAAGCTTATCATCCTCCTCGTTACCGGCCTGCTCGTCACGGACGTGAATTGCGCGCGGGTTAGAGAAGGTTGTGGCAAAAGTAGCGTCAAGTGTACAGAGCACGGAGCATGGCCCCGGCTGTCTCCCAGATGTCTCCTAGCCTCCCAAAAAGGTATATATATCTCTACCAAATGACCTTGTAGAGATGAGGGGCTGAGCATGCATCCTCAAGCCAGTGTTGACGAAAACGAACTCTACTGCATCAGCTCCCTGTCCATCACTATTTTGACTTTGCAGAACTTACCGAGACTCAAAAAATTTGCCGGCATGGACGACGAGTTAAGCCGCCTGAGACGTCGGCTCGACGAACTTGTGGCCGAACAGGTTCCAGAAACAAGGCTTGGAGGGGAACAGGCTGCCGCAAGCGAAGAGGGCGAGCCAAGTACGGACGAAGCCAGCGCCTTACGATTGCTACTGAACGATAGGGAGGCTGAACTTGCGGAGCTGACGGCCCACCTGGGCAGCGCAATGGCGGAGAGAGACGTGCTGCAAGAGCAGATTGACCGGCTACACGTCAATCTCGGAGCAAATCTGGCGGAAGCCGTCGACACGCTCGAACTGTAAGCAAAGTCCAGCAACTCTCCGGGAGAAAGATGAGATGGAGGGCAGGGAGACAGATCGTGGAAGGGTGCGCCGTTGATCTTGATTTTTGGATGCTTACGAGTACCACCTTTACAGCGAGCCCAAATTCCGAGAACTGGCAGATCGAAGCCACCAACTGGCCATGAACCACAGGGGACGTCTGGCTCACTTTGCCGTAGGTTTAGTTGCATTTTAACTACGTCCCCCCCCCCCCCCCCCCCAAAAAAAAGTCTGCTCTATTCATGTTCCTCATACTAACGACCTCCCCACCGACAGATTCCAGGACGCAACCGACACCTCCCCCGGCCGCACGGGCGATCAGAGTATGCTCGCCTGATGAGTGCAGCGGCCACAGAGTCGTTGATTGGGGAAGCCCTCATGATCCACGTCTTTGTGGAGTTGTGGATCGTGAACGAGCCGCCTCGGTGGGTAGGCAACCCCGCAGCGATACGGCGAGGCATTGCGGCGATGCTGGACTTTCTTGAGCACCAGAACCTTCACCGCAGCGAGCTGGTACGAAGCCAGCTGCTGGAGCTGACGCCACCGAATGGGGCAACCCAGCAAATGGTTCGGCTGGTCACGGCAGCGATGCAGCACGTTTTGGAAGGTCTGGGCCTGGGGCCAACGGTGACACTTGAGGAAGTCCGGTTGGGGCACTTTGGCATTGAGCTGGAAAATCTGTTTTTCGACGCAGTCGAACTCTGGGGGACTGTCCAGCGGAAGACGGGCCGGCGTGTGCGAGCTCGCCTGGACGGGTTGCGACAACAGTCTTGGGATCCCAACGAGGCCTCGCACGCCGACTACGGCCCATTTCAGGCCGGAATTCCGCTGCGCTGGGAGCATGGGCCAGCCAGGAGAATTATCCCACTATTCCCGCAGATCGGCCAGGGCAGCTTTGACGACCCCAGCGGAAATCATCATCTCATCTTTCCCGGCCGTGCGCTTTGGTCAAACCAGGAAGCGTTTGTCCGTGCTCAACACTGATGTGAACGAAGGGACGGTGCTCGGGGCATGTCAGCATCTACGGAGTAGTTGGTTTTTTTGATCGCCTTCCAAGTGGGCTAGCCTGAAGTGCGAGTGCTTTCTTTCCGTCTCTGAGATTTTTGTTTTCAATAGTGTGGATTTTAAAATGTCTTTTAAAAAAAAACAAGTGGACAAACCATGTAAAAGAAAATGTAATGCGACGTACGAGTATGGAAATTATTGCTGCTGTACGACGCACGAGTACGGAGTAAGTTGTCGCATCCAGAAATAAGCGGCTTGTGATTGGTTGATGTTTTCGGATTTGGACGTCTTTGATTGGAGAGAGATTATCAGAGATCTAATCTACAGCCAATAATCGCATTTTTGATGACCACCAACAAGACAAGGCTAATAAACTTATGGGCTGTTTTTACGGCCCACGGGGGGCAAAAATCGTACTGTTTTCAGCATCATTGGTTGTTGGGCCACAGTGGCCTTGGCGACAAGTGCCCGTGCCTGGTTCTTGTGACGTGGACATAAATTGAGCGATCCCCTCTCTTAAAAGTCCGATTCTGTTTTTATTCTGTTTCTTTTTTCATTCTCTCTTTTTCATCCTCTTCAACTTCTACAACCGCTCCTCAACAAAAGCAAACACTCTGAAATCATACTTTTCTTCAACTCACTATTCCCAAAAAGGAAACTTTTTCATCTAATTCATCCCAACAACAAAAATCACGATGCCTGCTGATACGTGCTGTGGCAAGGGCGGTGGTGTTGAGTGCGTCTGTGGTGAGTCTTGCCCTCTCTCTTTCTCTCTTTCTGTCTCGTGCCTCCTTGTGTCTTCCCTTCAACGGCAGCTCGCTGACTTTGCAACGCAGCCCAAAATGCCACCTGCTCATGCGGCAAGCGCTCTGCGCTCCAGTGCAACTGCGAGCGCTCGGCTACTGAGAACACCACGTCGGGCGCTCGCTGCGCGTGTGGCCAGCGGCCGGCAGGCGCTTGCACCTGCGAGACGTCGTCGGCCTCGGCCAACGAGACGGACTTTACGACGCGCAAGTAAAACCGGGGGTTGACCACCGATTGCTGTCGTCTTTTTTTTCGTGCTTTTGGTTTTCTCTTTTTCTTCGGGCTGTCCAGACGGGGTAAAGGGACAGATATTTACTATTTTTTTTTTTTTTTCGCACCGAGATAAGGCGTCAAAAGGCTCCAAGGGTGTGTGTCTTTGCAAGGGACCTAACAAAGCAGAAATTGAGGGACATTGGTGTTTTTCGGGGCTATCCCTTAAAGCGGATAAATCAATAAATAGCATAACTAAATAAGGCGCAAAAGATATCTGAAAACAAAGCAAACATCGCTAGTCATTTGGGCTCTTCCATAACCATAACAATCGTAATAGGGGGGGAAGGGTAACAGACGAGGTAGAAGCAAGTCCAACAAGAAAAAAAAAGAAGAAAAAAAGACAAGGCCAAGCGTCATTCAGAGACATTCCCGAACCGACTCTGCCCTCCCAAGGGAAAGACAAACGTAAAAAAAAAAAAAAAAAAAAAAAAAAGAATCGTCCTTCTCCATAGCCGTTCGTCCCTTTTCGACCGTCTTTAGTTTCCACCCCCGCCGCCGTCTCGCGAACGTAAGAGTCCCGCACTGGCCGCGCTCTCACCTACGAGCACCTCGTCCTCTGGAACGCCGACGCCCATCACGCTGCCAGCCACGCTGCTGCTAGCAATGCTCATCATGCTCGTGACACGCTCGCGGCCGCTCTCACGGCCACTCTCGCGGCGCCCGGCAATGCCAATCCCGCCGCCGCCGCCGCCAGTTCCGTTTCCATTTCCGCCGCCACTGACAGACGCAGATGACGACATGGCCGTTGTAGACCCCGGCGTCGCCACACTGAGGCTCGCGGTTGTGCTGCTACTGTCGCTGCGCCCGCGACGGCCAGTGTCTCCCACTGCAGTCGGCGCAGTGTTTGCTGCTGCTGCAGCTTCTGGGGCGGCTGCTGTGACGGTGGACGAGGCTCCCGACGCAGCGGTGGCGGCCGCTGAGCTGGCGGTCGATACAGCCACGGCAGCGGTCGAACTGGCACTTGCATTGGCGGTTGCAGAAGCAGAAGCAGATGCGGTTGCAGTTGCAGTTGCAGACACGGTTGGATTTGCATTCGCAGCAGCAGCGCGTTCAAGCTCTCGGATGCGCCGCTTGAGGGCCTCGTTCTCGCGCTTGACGTTCTCCAGCTCTGCGCGGTAGAAGGCTGTCTCTTCGTAGCGCGCCGTGCCCGGAAGGATGGCCGGCGACGGCAGGTCGCCGCCCGCGCCCCGCGAAGCCGACGGCGAGTAGAAGTAGCCCGAGGCCGAGGCCGGGTGGTCGGCAGCGTGAGACGACGATGGCGTGTGCACGTAGGACCCGTAGACGGCGTGGGACGATATGGGCCCGGGCGAGTTGTTGCGGCTGCGGTGCGAGGCGGTGCTGTTCTGGCGGCTGAGCCGGGGTGCTGCGCTGCCGGGAGCGGCGGAGGGCGAGGCCACGGCGGCGGCCGGCGGAACAGCGACGGGACGGGTGGGGGCAGGCGAAGCAATGCTGGCAGAGAAAGGGGCGGCGGGGCCGTTGGTGGCGGCAGCAGCGGCCGACGCCGCCGACTGGCTGCGGCTGCTGGCGTTGGAGATGGTGCGGTGGTGCCGGCCGGTCGAGGAGGGGATGGAAAAGCCCGTCGTGCCAGACAGGAGCAGCATGTGTTGTTGCTGTGGCTGGTGCTGGTGCTGGTGCGGGTGCTGCTGCTGGGACGAGGGCGTGAACGTGTCCGTTGCGTTCAGCGCGTTGGACGGCAGCAGCGACGTCGAGGTTTCGGCACCGGCTGACGCGGACGACGCATTCGACACGACCGAGGCGTTTTGGGCGCGCAGCAGCGTCAGCTCGCGGGTGAGACGGTTGACCTGAGAAGTGTGTCAGAGAATTGAGCACGCGGCCGGCCGTCACAGAAACAGCATCTTTCATTCATTGAACCGTAAAAAACCTACCATGGCCTCCTGCTCCTTTTCCAGCTGCATATGCACCTCAGCCGCCGTCATCGGTCGCGGATGCCGCAGCGGTCCAGGACCAGCCAACGGGCCATCCACAAGGCTGCTGCTGCCCGATGGAGCCAGTGGCCCGGCCGAGGGATAGAACGGCGACGGAAGCGGCGGAGCGGCCGCTATGCCTTGGCTGACAGCCATCTGGTTGGACGGAAAGACGTGCATCGACGAAGAGGGCGAGGCTGGAACGGGTGGCGGCGGCATGGGATTGGAGGATGCGGTGGCAGAAGACGAGGCCGCAGCAGCAGTCATGATGCCATTTTGGCGCGCTGTGGAAAGCACCCTGGGCGACGGCGGCACAGAGTTGAGGTCAGGCATGCTGGCTGCCAGGAGAAGCAGAGAAAAAGAGGGGAGAAATAAAGAAAAAAGAGCAGACAGATGAGAGAGAGAGAGAGAGAGAGAGAGAGAGGAGTGGATAGATCAGATAGATCAGAGAGAGTGGGGAAAATGATAAACTAAGTTTTAGGCGGAAGCAAGAGGAAAGCAGCAAATGCGAAGAGATAGACGCACGCTTTCTTCTTTCTTTTCTGAAATGTCTATTTATTCGCCAGAGCGTGGGTATGAGAACGAGAGAGAAAAGGAGAGAAAGAAAGGAGCGAGAAAGAGAGAGAAAGGAGCGAGAAAGAGAGAGAAAGGAGCGAGAGAGAACGGGGCGAGAGAGAAAATCACGAAAAAAAGTTAAAAAAGGCACAAACGTAAACAAAGCAAAATCCAGCCAAATATATGCCAGCCAGCAAAAAAGAACTTTTCTTTTGTTGTTGCTGTTTGCTGCGCTATGCCATTTTGAAATTGAAAGTTTATGCAAACAGCAGGTCTCGTTTTCAGAGGCAGCAGCCTGATTCGCTGAGCCAGACTTTCAGCATGCTTATTTAGTAGGGCGGAGAGTGGGGGCCCTGACCCCTCCCGCATCTAGCTAGCGTACGGGGCACGACAAACGAGGAAGCTCTTGTACGGATTACAGTGCGTATACAGTACATACACTGATATATACGGTGCCCGACGGCTGAGAAATCTCGCTCTCGAGAGTTGGGACAAAACAATGACGTCTTGGACAGTGTAAGTACGCTCGAAAGAGGCGGAACCGTATATAAAAGAAGCTGTGCTGGTTGGTCCTGGCATGAACTGGTAGCTCTGAAACGTCCCATTGCATCTGCATATTCAGACACTTGTAGCTCTGAAACGTCCCATTACATCCACTCATTCAGACACTCTGCTGGTATTCCGAACTGCAACAATCAAACCACAGCATCCAAAGGCTTCTCTACCAACATGCCTGAAGGAAAAGAGTCGCCGCCTCCGGAACGCCAGTCCGGATCCCAGATCCACGAAACCCCGGGCTCTGGCTCCACCAAAAATGAGGAACAGGCCACGAAGGAATGGGAGCAGAAGCCAGGAAACAAAGGGGTCGAAGTAGGTCGTTCCGTCACCTCCTCTAAAAAGATGGAGAAGCTCGACGATGGAGTAAAAGCGTTCAGAGCCGTGCTAACAGGGCAATCAAGGGTCTCACCTCCAACCCCAAGGGGCCACTCGACGACATTTTGAAGGAGAAGTTCGCCAAAACCAAGAAGCCGTAAGACGGCGGCCGCAGAATTACGAGTATAAAACAGAGGGTCTCCACCCCTGAGGAGCCGTGGCTGCTAGACGGAGTGATGCACGAAGTGAAGAAGTGACAGAAATGTTTCGATTCTGATGGTGCTGTTCCGAAGAGGCATTGGGCTTCAAGTTGTATTACTGTCATGGTTTGGTTAGGTGCTGTTTTGTTAGCAGAGAAGAACAAAGAAAACGACGTTCTTTGAATTGCATCACAGCTTCGTTCGAGCTGCGACGGGCATTGAAGACAAGATTATGGATAATCTTTTCTGTCGTCTCATGATTCTCGGTTTCTGGCTTACTCATCTCATGAACTCATACGACTATCCTTTACCATCTGGTTTTCTTCAGTGACGCAGCTCCCTTTTTCAAATGACGCAGCCTGCTGCAGGCAGCACAGCCACCCTGAATGCGCTGATTGACCAGACCGTTCTAGCGCACCCAGGTCCCACTTTAATAGACCCCTCTTCCCGCCATGGCTCGTAGGAGATGACGTTTTACGTTTTGGCCCGCTCCTTCCCTGTACAAGTAATGCAGCGGCGTGTCCGTCACGCCAGCGAGTCCTTTGCACATGCTTTTGGAAGGAAGGATTGTGGGAGGCCCCCCGCAGTGGTGACGAGAAGCAGCTGGAAGAAGATTTGGGACTTAAAGAGCTACGATCGCCACCATTTGATGGCCTCTTCTTTTTTTTTAACCTTGATTGCATGCCCATCACCCGTCTTGATCTAATTTTTTCCCATTCAGATCTCTCCTACGCACTCTCAACAATTACATCGAACTAATAGCAACTGCAAAAAAGACACTTTCACCATGTCTAGCCCCAACACTGTCTTTGTCAAAAACATCGCTTCGGCGACGGGCGACAAGGAGATCAAGGAGTTTTTCAGCTTTTGGTAAGTTTGGCAAAAAAAAAACGTTGGTTCTTCCTGTTGGCATTTACTGCGTCTATCCCAAGCCTTTTTCGCTCCCCGGCATATCTACCCGTCCTGTTTCTTCAATTTCCCCCTCCCCCTCTCTTTTTTTCCCTTCCTTTTTTCAGTGCTTTCTTCTGTTTGCTCTGTCTCCCTGCCTAGCTAACTTGAGCACAGCGGCAAGATCAGCGACATCCAAGTGTCGACCGAGGGTGAGACCAAGTCGGCCACCATCAGCTTTGAAAAGGACACGGCCGCCAAGACGGCGCTGTTGCTGAACAACACCCAGCTGGGCTCCAACAAGATTTCTGTGACGGGCGCGGCCAAGCCGGACGAGCCGGCCACCGGGGCGTCTCCCGGCCACGAGCACGACTCGGACGAGCTGACGCAGGAGGAGAAGCCGCGGGCGCGCATCTTTGCCGAGTACCTGGCGCACGGCTACGTCATTGGCGATGCGGCGCTGCAGCGCGCCATTGAGCTGGACCACAAGCACAACGTGTCCTCGCGCTTCGTCAACAAGCTGCAGGTGCTGGACTCCAAGTACCACGCCACCGACCGCGCCAAGAGCGCCGACCAGTCCTACGGCATCACCCAGCGCGCAAACTCGCTGCTGACCGGCCTCGGCTCCTACTTTGAAAAGGCCACCAACACCCCGACCGGCAAGCGCCTCGTCGACTTCTACTCCACGAGCCAGCGCCAGGTCCAGGACATCCACAGCGAGGCCCGCCGCCTTGCCGAGCTCAAGAAGCAGGAGCACGGCGGCAGCGCCTACAAGGCCGCCGGCCTCGACAAGCTCTTTGGCCAGGAAAAGAAATCCTCCGCCGCAACCTCGGCACCTCCACCGGCTGCGACGGATGCTTCTGCTTCTGCTGCTCCCTCGGGCGCCACCGGCGCTCCTATTCCCGCCGATGCTCCCAAGTTCGACCCGCCCCCAACAGCCCCCACTTCATAGAGGGGGTGTGTGCACTTGGCTCTTGGCTCTCGCTCTTGGCGTCGTGCAGACGCGGTCGGAGGTGAGGGAAATTGGGCTAAAAAAGAATGATGAAAACGTTTTTTGCAGACGCAAAATGGTTCAGATAGAAGATCGTGCCTGAGAGTCGGTGCGTGGGCCAACGTGGTTTGATTCTTTTTAAATATTGCGTGTTTTATGTTGCTGTTTTTAGGCACTCTCTCTTTCTATTGTTTATTATTAGCTTAGGGCAGCGAGATTCTTTAAAAAAATCGCTGTAATCATTGTCGATAAAGTATATTGAATTTATTGAATTTGCTTGGCTGCCACATCGCGTAGAACCCTGGAGAGTGAACATAAACGAAACAGAATTAAAACCGCAAATTCGCCCGCCCGAATGCATGAGACTAGATCCGTCTTTCGGGGTATCTATCTTCTCAGTCAAACACCACTTTCTTGCCTTCAAACGCCACGACCTGGGCCTTCTCTTTGGCTTTCTTGGCCGCCTCCCAGCTGGGATGCAACGGACCACTGTCGTCCTTTTTCTTGCCGCTGCCGCTGCCGCCGCCAGTGCTAGGCTGAGATGAAGACTGCGGCACCTTTCCGTTTGCCGCCGCGGCGTCCTCCTTTCTCTTGGTGATGCCCATTTTCCGCCGCAGCCACCTTGGCGCGTCGCTGGCATCCACAGCACCCCGCTTGGCGTCCCATCCGCTGCTGCTGCCGCCCTTGGCCCCTTTTGCCCCTTTGGCCTCTTTGGCCTGCTTGGCCTTTTCCTTTTGCAAGTGCCGGGCATTGTCCTTGTATTTCTTCTCCCACGTCGCCTGCCGCGCCCGCTGGCCCCGCCGGTTCTTGCGGGCCGGCGCCAGCATGCGTGCCACTGCCTTGCCCTCGTCGCTGCCGCCTTCGCTGCCGCTGTCCGAGACGTAGCCGCCCATGAGCGTGGGCAGAAAGCGGGACTCTCCGAGCTTGTGTGATGACGATGCGGATGCGGATGGTGCAGTTGCGGCAGAAGCAGCGCCAGCCTGTTTGGCCTTTTTGCGCGGCGGCGGCGTCAATCCGTCTTCGCTGTCGTCGCTGTCGTCGCTGTCGTCGCTATCGTTGCTGTCTTCGTCGCTATCGTCGTGGCTAATATCTTCGTCGCTCTCTTCGTCGCTGACGCGGCCACCGCGGCTGCTCTTGTGATGCGCGACTATTGGATGGGATGGCATGTCGTCCACGTAGAACCCCATCGCCTCGGCAGCTCCGTTCCTGTCATTGTCGTCACCATCGCTGTCGTCGTCTGAAGACTGGCCTAGTCTGGACTCGTACTTGGCCAATGCCGCCTCTTCTGGGTCGCCACCGTTGGACATCAGGCTGTTGTCCGAGTCGTCGTCGGAGTTGTCGTCCGACTCGTCGTCCGACTCGTCGTCCGAGTCGCTGTCCGAGCTGGTGTCTGCAGAATCGTCGTCGGAAACGTCGCTGATGATGCTGATGTCGCTGCCGCCATCGTCCATGTCGTCGTAGTCGTAGCTGTTGGAGCCGGCCTTGGCCTTGGCGCGGCCCTTCTTGGAATTGTCCGCTGGCAGCTGGTACCGCTCGGGGATCGCCACGCACATCTTCATGCACATGCGCCGGACCGCCCTGGCCACCGGCTCGCGCACTTCTGCCCGGTTGTACAGTGCGCTGCTGACATTGTGCACGTCCGTCGTGTTCCAGCGCTTCTCGTCCCGGGCCGGCACCACGCTCGCCTGTCGCAGATGCTCGGCCAGGGGCCCAGGGCTCTCCACCAGATCCTTGATGCGGAGCATCACGTGCGACAGATGCATGCGCGCCGCCAGGCCCAGGTCGAGGTGCTTCAGCGTCTCGACTTCGCG
This sequence comes from Raffaelea deltoideospora, assembly GCA_019925385.1. Lineage (NCBI taxonomy): Eukaryota > Fungi > Ascomycota > Sordariomycetes > Ophiostomatales > Ophiostomataceae > Raffaelea > Raffaelea deltoideospora. The sequence continues at coordinate 181,500 of JADHKP010000045.1, read as the reverse complement.
GTTCAGGCGTTCAAGCTTCTCCGAGCCGGTTTTGGGCTGTGTCGGCGGTGGCGGTTGTTGGTCTTTTGTCGAGAGCGGAGGCTCCGCAGAGTGGTCTGAGCCTCCGTTGGCCGTATTTTGTTGTGCCCTTGTTTCTGCCTCCCCGTCGCCATTTTCGTCCTGCTTGTTCTTTTCCTTCTGTTCCTTCTGTTCCTTCCGTTCCTTCCGCCTCATCTTCTTCTCTTGCTTGGCTATGCGCTGCTTCTCTTCCGCAATGCGCTTGGACAGCCGCTGCCGCTCAAATCCCTTGGCTTTCTTCAGCCCGCGCAGCACGTCGGCCCGGGCACGCTCAAAGCACTTGACGGCCTTCTCCGGCTGCGGCACCGGCGCCGGTGCCTCCTGCGCTCGACGCTTTTTGTCTCTCTTTTTCAGCTTTATCCGCTTCGCCTTTCTTTCCTTCCGCCCTCTCTCATGCACGAATTTCCTCTTTTTCTCCATGGTGGGCAGCAATTCGGGGAACTCTAGCGCTGCATATCGTTGGCGAGCAGGAAAAAAGCGGTCGCTACGTTCTTTTTTTTTTTTTTTTTGTCTTTTTTTGGCTCCATAATTTTTGTTATCGGACGAGAGAGATGGCTTATCGCCATTGGTGTCTGCACGTGACCGGGCGAGGCTAATGCAGGCACTATAACGCGCGTTGCGGGGGCTTTCTTTCCAGCCAGCAGAAAAATTACGAGCAAGAGCACGGTGCGCGTTGATCTTTCGAAACAACGCGTTGCCCAAAACCAGGGAAGACAGCACAACCTCATCGCCAAACACAAAAGAAAGACGCGACTCAAAAAACTCAAAGCAAGACAAAGTGTTTGCCGGTCGAACTACATGCGGCCACAGATGATGCAATTCAGGCAACGACTTTGTTGCCAGTGAGAAGTTGTTTGTGCTTTTTTTTTAATCGTCAAAACCCATACGGGGCACTCGACAGAGCAAAAAAACCGACGACAACAAAAAGCTTTTATTCGCTCAAATCTCAAATTACGGTCATCACCATGATGGGATCACGGACTGCCGGTAAAGAGCCGGCCTACCAACAACCGTCAAGGGACGAGTTTCACCGCCTGTCCGAGGATCAGCGGAACCAGATCACCGAAGCGGTACGGGTTCTTTGATTCGATGCGTGCAACGATATGTTGGCAGCCTTTTTGGGCCCCATTTTTCCGTTGGCTGTTTGGCTGTTTGGCTAATGCAAATGTGCAAACAGTTTACAGTTTTTGATGCCGACAAGGACGGCCGGATCGACTACCACGAGTTCCGCTTTAGTCTGCGGGCGCTGGGCTTCGACCTGCCCAAGCAGGAGACGTTTCCGTATCTGACCAAGTATGGGCAGCCGCCGGTGGCGTGGCCGCGCGACAAGGAGTGTGCGCCGATCTGGCGCGAGTTTACGCTGCCGGTGTTCCAGGCCATTGCCGGCAAGCTGATGGCGGAGCGCGACCCGGACGCCGAGTGCCGGCGGGCCTACCGGCTCTTCGACACGGATGGCCGGGGCATGATCACGGTGGAGGACCTGCGGCGCGTCATGAAGGAGATTGGCCAGTCCATGGAGGAGTCGGAGCTGCAGGCGATGATCCGCGAGTTTGACGCAGACGGCAAAGGGTGAGTCCTGGACGTGGTGGTGATCCCCCCCGCTTTGGTGTCTCCGCCGTATGGGAATACATAAACGCTAACTCATGCTAGGGGTGTTGACGAAGAGGAGTTTGTCAAGATCATGATGGCTAAGCGGCAGGTATGAATAAAGAAGGAAGGCAGGCTTGGCAGTGCGAGAGCAGCGAGAGTCAGAGACGGAGTGATAGAGCACACAGACACGCAAATACAGAATACCCCAAATCATTTTTTTTCTGTTTTGTTTTGTTTTTATCTGGTGCCAAGCTGTTTTATCTGTTGCCAAGCTGGACTGAACCTCTTTCGGTCTTCTTGAGATCATCTGATTTGATGTTTGCAGTGGCAAAAAGGCAAAAACGCGAGCTGTCTCTGGCCTGTTTAACCACGGCATACAAAGTATTTTGTACCGCTCGTGCAAGTGGCACACAGAGACACAGAGACACAGCCGCCGTGCGCCCGCCGGGCGCCAAGGCCGAAGGCATGGGTGGGCTGGCGAATCTGCCGAATCGGCTGGGACAAGTGGCCGCAGCCGTTCCGAGGCGCAGGGTGCTAGAATTCGAAAGACTTGAAGCATCGGCAGAAGTCGGAGGGGGATTCAGGAGATAAGGGCGCGCGCTATGGCGCAGCGACCTGTTGTTCGTCGATTTTCATGGCATTTCACGGCGGAACGGAAACGGGAACAAAATCCGAGTAGAAAAAGACGGCGAGAATGTCAAGAGAGCACCAGCCAAGGGTGCCCGAGAGTGTGACGACGTGCATCGTGTGGGGAAAAGTGGAGATTTGGGTCTTCCGAAAAGTTATCGTGGTCCTTGAGGCGTAAGGTTGTTCGGAGTACCTCGCATGAGGTTTTACTTGGCATGAGTACTTGTGCATCCCACATCTGTAGACATGTATCACTACATTGCATTGCGTACGAGGTACTCTGCAATGTACAAGTACGAGTACTCGTATTCGTGAGTGAGCAGCATTCGGCCTTGAATCCAGCGAGCTGAGAGTTACGGAGTTTCGCGGTGGAAATGTTACGGCTTTGGTGTTTTGATCAGTCACTCGGAGCTTTTTGTCTTTTTTTGGTTTTTTTTGTTTTGTTTTTTTTTCTCAGGTCATGCTGTCTCGCATAGAGGGGCCTATCAGCATGCCAATTCGTTGTATGACCCCTGTACTCGTATGACCCCTAAAGAAGCCATCACATGCACAGCACGTCCCCGTATTCTAGGCCCTTTTGGCATACTGTTCAACGGTCACGCTGACAAGATTTACGTAAGGCGCTGCGAACCGGTACCATGGCGTAAGGGACGACACCGTAACTTTACTCGTACTCCGTATGGAATACTCCGTTGAAAAGCGCTTCGCAATGCGTCGTGCTTTGTGCAACAGCGAGTCGGAAAGAGTCGGGATTGCCTGAATAGCGGGGCAAATACTAGTTTCTTACGGGGAAACGCTAGCGTGCAGCCGCTCACGATCGTCTGCCAGCCAGTCATTCGTGGCCTAATAGTGTGTTATCAGGATTCAGAGACGACTTACGGAGTACGGACAGATCAATACCGTTTCGCACCAATACGTTTGCAGCTCGCACGAATACCGAGCATCCAGCAGGCTGTGCTTTTACAGAAGAAAAAAAGCTGCAGGGTCAACTCAAGCCGCAAGTTTCCACCCCCTGTACTGCTCGCGTGCTCGAAATCAGGGCCCATCGCAGTCGTCTTCGGGGGAGCTTGCATATCGGGAGTTGTGTCTTCTTGCTTCAGAGACAAATGTAAAACAGGTTCTTTCGACATGGCACAATGCAACCCCTCCCCGTTGAGCATTGCCCGGTTTGTGTACGAAACATGGCAGAGCGGGGGGATCTCATACTCGCAAAATCACTTAGGTTTTGTACCTCGTGGACAGCAGAGCATTACGGTACATTTTCGGAAAAGCTTCCCTGGGATCGGCCGTTCAGCCCTGGCCTGCATGGGGGGATGGGGGGGTATTTGGAGAATTGGGGCCGCTGGGAGACATACGAGGAGAGTTCGAGAGGTACAACAGTAAACGACGTAGGGAGTACTCGTAGGGACTACTTGAGGCGCTTCAGCTGTTCACTTGGCGCTGTATTACGCCGTAGTTGAGTGCCTTGAAGGCGGCCCCACCAGCCACATGCTCTCGTAGTCATTTTGCGGGCCTGCTGATTTTTCAAAGTGCGTTGACTTTTGTTGCAGAAGACGTGCTCGCATTTCTTGGCTCGCTACAAGCTGTGATCAGTCGGTCCAGACCGTGCTCGAGGTTTTGATAATGGCGTTGCGGCTCATAAACAACGTCGAGCAAACTCACACTGCGAAAACGGAGGCTGCGCGTCAAAACACGGCTCGGCACAAAGCAATTGGGAGGGAAGGCTGTGCGGCTGGGCTGTTGTGGCGTATGGCGCTGTGGTCCTGACGTGTAAGTTTTGCCGTCTTGCGAGAGGCTGGCGGTCTTTGCCTTTTGGCTCAACGGCCGAAGACCGGGAGACGTCTGTTGGGCACCGAGATAAAACTGGCGTGCAAGGATGATGCTTGGACAAGGGACGAAAAGACACAGCAGAAGAGCAAAGCCAATGCGTTGCAACCTGCCACGAACATTTTGCGTTTGACATGAAACGAACGAAAGCTCGCCACAAAGAAGACACGAACGACGAGCAGTGGACAGTTCAAGCTTCCAAGCTTTCGGTCATTGCAGAGTACAACATCCGCTTTCGTCCGTCCTCCGAATGATCCATGTCACTTTCGTACAATTTGTCCATTGCAAAGTACGAGTACGGGTACACTGGCGCAGTGATACAACGACTTTGACATTTTGCTCCGGAAAGAATTCGTGGGACTTTGTTTTCTCTCCGGCTTTGCCCCTCAGTGCATGTACTCCCGTAATGCACCGTCAAACCATGATGATGGCAGGAATGGAACATTACGCCTTAGTCGATTTAGTGTGGGTAAGGAGCAAGTAAGCGTGGGCCAGTACGCGAGCAGTACTTTGTAATAATAAGGATACTTTCTTTTTTTGGCATGTTCCTTTTTCGTCAAGTGCACAGGCGACTGCGTCGAAAGAGGCAAGAATACCCCAAAATAACAACAGGTAAATACGAGAGCATGGAATATGGATACGAGTACGAGCATAAGAGCGTCGTACCTTCTTCGGGACCATATCGTCGGTTTCGGCTCAGAGGCTGGGAGTTTTGTTCTTCGCTCTGAGAGCATTGCTCACCTCCAACCAGTGAGAGGGAAGGAGCGTTCGGTGGCAAAAACAGAAAGAACCACACGGAGACAAGGGAGCAATACGGTGTACCTTCCTCCAATGTATCCATACTCTTGCACAGTATTACGAAGTAGAAACAATGAATCTTTTTTTTTGTTTGCTTCATGACCTGATCATGTTCGACTTTGGGATATAAAGACACGCCGAGCTGCCCTTACTCCTCCTCTTCTCTTTTCCCGGAGCTTTGAGTCTCAATTCATCAAGTCTTGAAAAGCACCAAAAAAGCTCCTGCTTGCAAAAGACATCTCTCTACAACTTCCTTACTCTTCAGATCCGATCGATCTTTGTCACGTCTCTTCCCCTCTCCAAAAAAATTCTTTGTCTTTTCTTCACGCTCTTCAGTATTACAGAGTAAGTGGATCTTCGATACTCCTCATCCCTGCAAAGCAGAAAGTTCCGACTAACTCAGCACTAAGCCAACCACCGCTGCCTTTTCTTCTCCTCAATTGACCTGTTGTTTCTGCCTCACTGCTGGTCCGAACGAACTTCTCGCAAAGAATCACACCCCCCCCCCTTAAGCAAGGACTAAGCCGCTTACCTATCTCCCCCCCCCCCCCTCGCCGCCTCTCCACACTCCACCTCTTGTCCTGTTACCCCAATTTGAAACTGGTGTACTCGTACCGTTTGCCGGACAAGTCACGAAAACGAAAAAGAAAAATCAAGGGCTATAGCCGGACCCGACTTTATCGAACTTATCAGTCCTCTTCTGCTCCTCTGCTCGTCTACTATATCAACCATGAAGGACCCCGTTCAACGCTCTTCGTCTCCGTACATTGATCCTTCTGTGCAAAGTCCCCAATCTCACCTGCGCTCTGTTACTGGTCCCTATCGCAAAAGTATGTGATTATTCTCTTCCTGCTTCTCTCTTCCCTCTCATTCATGCTGTCTTTGGCCTACTGTTATAATCGCCTGAGTCTGTTATTCTAACTTGCTTGTACCAGTGGTTTCCACTACCGTCAACAAGACCAACCTCCACCCCAGCGGTGTCGAGTACGTATCTCGAGATTTCCCGGTTTCTTTGCTCTTTGCTCCTTGCCCTCTCTTTCCATCTCTGCTTGCCCGCTTTGCTAACATTTTTACAGGCCGTTTGAGGAGCATCACACTGAGCTCGGTATGCCAGCCCGTGGGACTCGTCATGGATCAGCTGCATGTTGAACAATTTTTACTAACACGCCACCACAGAGGAGGAACTGTACGAGAAGGCACACATTGACTACAACCGTGTTGCAATCGTAAGCCTGGCCCATATTTGACTTTTTTTTCTTCTTCTCTTCTTTTCTGCCAGCGGCTGCACTCCGTGCCTTTCTCCCCTACACAGCACACTAACAAGCTGTTTGCTTTTGCAGATCCCCAATCCGTCAGTCCCAGCACTCTATGAAGATGCTCTGGTCTACGAGCCAGGCTCTGGCATCTCCTCGACCGGTGCCCTGACAGCCTACTCGGGCAAGAAGACCGGTCGGTCGCCTTCTGACAAGCGCATTGTCGAGGAGCCCAGCTCCAAGGACGACATCTGGTATGTTTGACTGACTTTGTCCAATTTTCCCATGTCGCCTTGTCTGCGGTGTAGGCCATTGTATTAACAGCTTGTGTTTTTAGGTGGGGACCAGTCAACAAGCCCATGACACCTGATGTAGGTTGAGTTCACTGTGTTTTTTTTTTTTTTTTATGCTTTTCATCTCTTGCATTCCTGGGATTGGCTTTTCTTTCCTGCTTCCGATGGTGGCCGATAACGGCCACACTTCTTTGTGGCTTTTATTGGATACTACGTCATTCTCCCTCTTTGATTCATTTCTCTGGTCTTTCGGTGTGCTTTCTTGTCCTGCCTGCATGCGTCTTTTGGGAGGTGAAATTTGGCAGAACCAATTGGAGACACGGCAATGCCAAATGCTGGGTGACCGCCTTCAATTCTCTGCCAATCTCCACCCAATGGGTCCTTGGATCCGGTGCAGCATTCCAGTGGCTCTGTACCCCGCGCGAAGCACTGCCGAGCTAGCGGGCCTGCCTATTGCCTTTCCCGGAATGTTTTCTTGTTTCGGCTACTTCTTACTTTGCGTTCACGTGACCTTTTAATGCTCCTATCAAGTGTCTAACCAGGACAGGTTTGGAAAATCAACCGCGAGCGTGCCATTGACTATCTCAACACACGGAGCCGCATCTACGTCATTGACGGGTTCGCCGGCTGGGATGAGCGGTATCAGATCAAGGTCCGCGTGGTGTGCGCGCGGGCCTACCACGCTCTTTTCATGCGCAACATGCTCATGCGGCCCACTCGTGCCCAGCTGGAACACTTCCAGCCGGACTACACCATCTACAATGCCGGCTCGTTCCCGGCCAACCGCTACACCGAGGGCATGACGTCTGGCACGTCGGTGGCCATCAACTTCGCCGACAAGGAAATGGTTATCCTGGGCACCGAGTATGCCGGCGAGATGAAGAAGGGCGTCTTCACCGTTCTTTTCTACGAGATGCCCATCAAGCACAACGTCCTGACGCTGCACTCGTCTGCCAACGAGGGCAAGAATGGCGACGTCACTCTTTTCTTTGGTCTCTCCGGCACCGGCAAGACCACGCTGTCGGCTGACCCCAACCGGGCTCTGATTGGCGACGACGAGCACTGCTGGAGCGACTACGGCGTGTTCAACATTGAGGGTGGTGTAAGTTTGTCATTGAGATGTGGGCTTTTTTCTTTTCTTTTCTCTCCCAGTCTTTCCTGCTAACAAATCAGTGCTACGCCAAGTGCATCGGCCTGTCGGCCGAGAAGGAGCCGGATATTTTCGGCGCCATCCGGTTCGGGTCGGTCTTGGAGAACGTTGTCTTTGACCCGGAGACGCGGGTGGTCGACTACGACGACGCCACTCTGACTGAGAACACTCGTTGGTATGTTTTGTGTGCTTTTTATCTTTCGCGTATCTAATAGGCGCGGCTTTCTTCCATGTTCTCCGACAGATGCTGACTTTAGACACAGTGCCTACCCGATCGAGTACATCCAGAACGCCAAGATCCCGTGCATGTCTGAGTCGCACCCCAGCAATATCATCCTGCTGACGTGCGACGCGCGGGGCGTGCTGCCGCCGATTTCCAAGCTGAACCGGTCGCAGACCATGTTCCACTTCATCTCGGGCTACACGTCCAAGATGGCGGGCACCGAGGTGGGCGTGACGGAGCCCGAGGCGACGTTCTCGTCGTGCTTTGCGCAGCCCTTCCTGGCACTGCATCCCATGCGCTACGCCAAGATGCTGGCAGACAAGATCGACGAGCACAAGGCCAACGCCTGGCTGCTGAACACCGGCTGGGTGGGTGCCGGCTTTGCCCAGGGCGGCAAGCGCTGCCCGCTCAAGTACACGCGCGCCATTCTGGACGCCATCCACTCGGGCGAGCTGGCCAAGGTGGAGTTCGAGAACTACGAGGTCTTCAACCTGCAGGTTCCCAAGACCTGCCCGGGCGTGCCGTCGGAGCTGCTCAACCCCAAGGCGGCCTGGACCGCCGGCGCCGACAGCTTCACCACGGAGGTGCGCAAGCTCGGCGGCCTCTTCCTGGAGAACTTCAAGAAGTACGCATCGGAAGCGACGGAGGACGTTGTCAAGGCCGGTCCCGTTTTGTAACCGGGGAGCGTGTTGAGCTTTGGCTGAGCGCTGGTTGTTTCCTTCGGTGTCTGCCTTTCTTTTTTTTTCTCTTCCCATCTTCTCGTGTATACTTCTCTCGCCATCTTCTTCCTCTTACTTCCTCGTTCCCTACGCTCCCTCCGTCTCTTGGGTTTTTGGAGAGCATATTCCTTTTTCCTTGTGTCTCTTGCTTTGTTACTTTTTGGATAGAAATTGGTACGCTCGCACCAAACGCGCACGAAAAAACACGTTGCGCGCTTTGCATGACGCATTGACGCATTCACACGTTGAATGCCGAAAATAAAACACAGCATATTCGCTGTTGGATAGGACTTTTTTTCTTTACTTTGTTGTGTGATGGCAAATTGTATTCTTAACAAAGGCGACAGTCTTTTCTGTCTTGCCTTTCGGTGGGGGGTCTACAGCGAGGTGTCACGCTGTCTTGTCCTTTGACAGAAACAAGGCTTTGCACAGGCTCAGTTAGATAAAGACAGAATGAAATTGTTGAACATGTGTCTGTTTTAAACCGTGTTGTCTCATCAAGAATCGCTCTATTGTGTGGCTTGTTATGTGGCTAAAAACCGCTTGTTCCAGCGTGACGGTGAACTGGCATAGCAAACGGCAAAATAGACGGTGGCTGCCGTTGGTTTTCTGCTGTTTTCTTCGCCGGGGTTGCAGTGGGCTGTCGCCCCCAGTCTACTGGGCAGCTTCTGGGCTCGACGCCGAGGGTGCCGGTTCTGCACCAACGCGCTGTTTCGGCTGCTTGACGCAGACAATCCACTTGAGGTAGCCAAACGGCCACATGTGGCACACCTCGCCGCTGTGCAGCTCCCAGGCGGCGGTGGCGTCGGCGGCGGCGCCGCAGGACCGCAGCAGGGCCTCGACTTCGAGGGGGGTGCGCGTGCGCAGCATGGACATCCAGCCGTCGAAGACGAGCACAAAGGGCAGGACGGGGATCAGGTAGGTGAAGACGAGCGTCATGGGCGAGCGCCATTTCCAGGCATAGTAGGGGGCGGTCAGCAGGATGCCGAGGCCAAAGGCCAGGGTGGTGACAAAGGCGGACAGCGAGCGGTCTTGCAACTCGAAGATGCTGAGAAATGTTAGTAAGAGAATTGGTTGAGGAAGAAGAGGTGAGAAAGAGAGAGAGAAAACCAACCCAAACCCGTCGCTGGTCTCGATGGTGTTCTTTAGAATGGCCCGGGCCAGCGGGTCGTCAAAATGGTGAAAGGCAAGACTGAAGAGGCGGAAAACGCGGACGGCGTCGGTCGAGGGCTTGCTGGCGTCGGTGTCGCTGCTGTTGCTGCTGCTGCTGCTGCCTATTCCAGCGGCTGCAAGGATCTGCGCCGGATCGGCCGCGCTGGCATCGACCGGGTTCGGATCGAAGCGCACGTTGGGGCTGCGCGCAGCGGCGACGGCCCAGTCGTCGATGTGGGGGTGCAAGTCTGTGAGGACAAACTGTGTGGGCTGTGTCTGCTCCTGTTGCTGCTGTTGCTGCTGCTGCTTCTGGCCATCATCGCCAGCGGTCTTCTCAGTCGTTGTGGTCTTGTTGACGATGCTCTCGATGCACGGCGTGGGCCCGCCGCCGCCGGCACAAAAGTCGATCATGATCCAAGGGCGATGCTGGGGCGACGTCGACGGCGAGCCAACGGTAGACGACGATGACGACGACGACGACCTCTCATCGGTGGCGGCGAGTTCGTCTGCCGGCACCAAGACCTCCCGGCGCAGCACGTCGGCCACCAGTTCGGCGGGCGATGCCGACTGCAAGCCCGGCACGCGCATGACCCAGGCACGCGTCAGGGCGGCCTGGACGCGCTTCCGAAACCATGACGGGAACCTAGAGAGTCGGGGTCAGCACAAGCGGCAGCCACAAGAGAGCAAGCAAAGGGTAATAAAACGTGTTTTTGACGAGAGAGAAAAAAAGCACCCGTACCATGGCTGGTCGTCAATTTCAAAGACATGCATGCGAGGCACGAGCGGCGCCATGGTGGGAATGGGAAGCGACGAAGAACCAGAACCAGCTCTGCACGGCCAGGAAAAGCGATCAGAGAAGCATCGGTGCTCTTTTTAAAAAAAACCGACCTTCGTTGCTTGCAGACGGTTCAGCATCTTTTTCTGGACAGGTCTTGCAAGCTGACGGGTTACGCTGACGTAAGGCAGGAATCGGTGAGAGTTTCGTCATGGTGGCCACAGGGGGGTCTCCTCTCCTGTAGCACGTTTGAGACGGCGCCCGGGCGGTTTGTCTCGCCGTGAACAGTAATAGGCGGTGGAGAAGGGGCACGTGTGCTGTAAAACGCCAATGGAACCTGCGGGCGAAACAAGGGCCTGAGAAGCTGGCCAATGACAATGAAGCTCACACCAGCAAACGGTCCTCGAGGCTTCTGAAAGAATCAAAGCCCACCCGAGTGAGGCCGAAAATTATCAGCAACGAGGCGTGCCGGCTATCTGGGAGGCGGTGACGACGCGCGTTGAGTTTTTGCTGTTGTCGTTGTCGTTGTCGTTATCGTTATCGCTGTTGCTGTCACTGTTGCTGTCGCTGTTTTTCCCCTATACCACCCCCACTTGGCAATCGGATGCCAACTACGGCCACGGCAAGGAGGACTAAGTAGCTATGTCTAGAAGGAACGGGAAGAGCGCCGTGGCTGCGGGTTTGAGAGTTGTTTAACAAAACTGTGAGTATCCATACTCGATGCTCAACCGGGCATGTCGGCGTTGGAAAATGGGGGAGCGGAATGCATGTGAACACGATAATGAATACATCATAATGTATTACTCGAGTCTGCGCAAGACGACGTCACTGCTGCATACGAGCACGTCGTACTCCCGTAGTCGTAGACAGACGGTGTTTGGTGACGTACTCGTACGGCTGAGGGGTGGTCAGCAAAGCTGGTGAGGAAGGGGGGCGGGATGAGCAGGTTCGAACCATCTAGAAACAGGCTCTCGGAATGTGAAAGGCGGAACAACGGCCGGACATCCTTGGACGGCTTTGGCAGCATTGGCCATTGTCGCCATTCTCGGCTGTCGTTCGTCATATAAAAGATAACTACTCGTACATATTGCTCACCAGACTTCTGGGTGCTTACTGTGGCACAGCCACACGACCAGTGGAAAAGGAAGAGAAAATGCAATACGACGTAATACCATATTATTCCATACAAGAGGAAAAACGAAAAAAACAAGATTTGCAGCCAATCAGAAAAGGCAGCCAAGAAAGCAGGCCCAAAAGGTCTCGAGCAACGACGGGATCTGCGCAACGGCGATCCAGAGCGTCCCGAGAGCGGACGCTGTTGGCTCCTCGTGGCTTCACGTGTAAGGATACGAGCACGGAGTATTTTACGAAGTATCCTCAACGAACCTTCAGTCGTCCTCCGTACGTCGTACGAGCACGAGTAGGCTGTCACACTAAACGATTGCGGTGGGGGTTCTTTGAAAAGCGTGGGACGTATGAGATGCTGGCATCTCGCTTGGGAGGACCCTTAATACGCATGCATCCGACTCGTACTCCGTTCTCTGCATACTCGTTCTCGTATACTACCCATTCGAAGAAAGCTACGGACTTCTTGTACGATGGCTAGCTGATGCGACATGCAGTATCCATACTCCGTACGAGGGCTCCGTATAGACTGCTACTCCTCCGTTACGGCGGACAAAAAGGGGGGTTCTGCTTGTGGTCGTCCAGAGAGCTGGATGTCGTGTGTACTCTGTACACTGAGACAAGATCTGGTTAATCTCGTTTGATTAATCTCCGTAACACGCACTCCGTGCTCCGTATTGCTCGTGCGAGTGTTGGGATGCTGGCGCACGGGAAAAGATTCCATAAGCAGGAGCAGGACTCCGGAGCACTCACAGCCCGTAAAAATAGCCTACCGGCGGAATTGGTCGAATGCCACTGAAAAGGCGCCTCAGTCTGTGTCGTCGTTAATATAAAACCCTGGCTGGAGCCAATTTATCTGTAGTCTCTTGCTCTCGCACAAAACCGAACATGAAACCGGGTATGTGAAGCACTCGTAATCTAAATGCAATGTCGTAGCAATGGTGTTGCCAACCAGGAATTCCAGCAGTTCATGCAAAAGAAAATATATTGCTCGTGCATTGCGCACATGCGCTGAAATATGCGAATATTGATATCCCATACTGCTCTGTGCTCGCTGTACAAGGAAAGCGACAATAGCCTCGAAATGACTTGGACCCGGGAACGGGATTCGACAGATGGAAAGCCCATACGCGATCGACTGGGAGAATGGCGCTAGACCGCTTTGAACTCCTTGGGAAGCGGCGCAAAACAGCGCTACGGCGTGGCGCTGTACTCCGTACTTGTATCCCGTTTTGCCAAGTAACTCTCATTTGGGGAACTGCCCGTATGAGTACCCCGTACTAATACCAGTACTCCGTACTCCGTAATACTTGCTGGAGTTCGACGTGCGGTGAAAGCGCTCTGTACGGAGCAATAAGCATGTGCGTCGAAATACAGAGTAATATTGAAGAGGGAACTATGGAGTACAAGTACAAAGTACGAGACTGTAAAATGAAGCAACTGCCCGCGAGATTGGCTTCGAATTGCAGGGTACTATTGTGGAGTGTTTTTTTTTGCACAGCAACACCGATAGCCATTAGCGGCAGTCGCTGCCAGGCCAAAAGGGGGAATTAATGCGACGTACCAAAGTACAAAGTACCTTGTACATGCGACGGCGGGAAGAGCTAAAAGTCCGTAGCCCGAGATACGAGGATGAGGAAGGTGCCAAGTAGGTTCCAGCTTCCTTTCCTACCTTTCCACTCCGTACAGCCATGGGAAGAAAGCATTATTAATACTGTACAATGTTCGTAATGGCAAGACCACGGCGCTCTCAGCCTGCCTGGCCGTACGAGTAGTCGTCCCATTATGATACGGAAAACACGGCATGGCAAACCGGAGATACGAACGAGAACTGGCGTAAGCCAGACGAGAAGAACGCCGAGGCACATTTACGAGTATCCTTGGAACGCGTGGAAGGATGGGTGACAATGAAGGGAAAGCGGCAGGATCCCGCCGTATCCTTGTTTTGTCACAGACGGGGGCCCTGAGCACGTCTCAATTCCATCTTCTTATGGTATTTCCTCTCGCCTTCTGGGCGCCCCTATTGTTTGTATGGATATTGCTTTGCTTTCCTGTTGTGCTGCTCATTAGCCGAGGCGCCTTGGCAAAGGGGCCAAATAAAGACACTCCTCGACAGCCTTGGCAGCTACTCGTTCGAGTTGTCCCCGTAAATACGACGAAATACTCAGCGAGGGACTATTACTCCATACTCGTAGGAGTATGGATACAATATTCTATTGGCATGGTCCCCCTTCTTGACGGGCGAACTTACTGGAAAGGTGGTACTGGTCATTTGGCAAGTGGGTCCGTGGGCGGCCTGTGGTTGGCTGGCCTTGTTCTGATTGCGCTGTTGGCGCGCTTTCGGCTGGTCGGACGGAGATGGCGCAAACCCCGATCCTTGGGTTCGGGAGGTGTTTTTGGTGCGTCTTTGTCTCTTGAGGGACGAATGCCGTCCGGCGCTTTCCCTTTGAGGCCAGCAATGAATAGGTGAGAAGGCGACAAAGTACGGCATTTGAGCAGGTTTTAGGGGGCCAGAGAACGGGGGGGGGGGCACATGGAAGGTAATTATTTACTGTACGGAAAACTGCGTCGAAATAGTACTCCGTTTTACGATGTGATATTCCATACTCCTCTCTGGCGCTCTGTAAGTGCTCCACCGGCCTAAACAAAAACAAACAAAATAGAACAAGGGCCTCTTCTTCTTCCCTCTTCCCCCTTCTCCTGGGAAAAGCAATACGAGTCCCATAGACATTAGCTATATATGCAAAGGCGCTGCTAAAAATTTCCACGCTTTTTCTCCTCCGATTCTTTTTTGCCTGGTTCTGCTCGGTTTTTTTTTTTTTCACCCTTCCACCCCCTTCTCTCATGGCCCCTTTGTGAATGGCACAAAGACAACAAAACAATCACAACAGACAACACGGGTTCCAAGTCAGCAAGTTGTCAACTGCCCGTTTGCCACAGCAGCAAGACCGTTAAGGGTATAACGGCAAGGAGGCAAACCAAAATAAGGGACAAACGAATCGGGATCGAAGAACGCCATGGCTTCCGCAGAGAAGCAGGTCTCGTCGTCGCCGCCGCCTTCGTCGGCGGCCGGCGCTGAGCAGGAAAAGCCGGCCCCGGCCCCGGCCCCGGCGGCAGCTCCAGCTCCAGCTCCGGCGGCAGCCCCGGCCACACGGACGCGGCTCACGCATTGGCAGCTGATCTTCCAGCCCAGCAAGCTGACGCCTGAGGCGATGGAGACGCAGTATCCGGGCGAGGGCACGGTCGATTCGCCCTATGTGATTTCGTTTTTGCCGACCGACGACCGCGACCCGCAGCAGTTCCCGATGTGGAAGAAGTGGGTGATCACGATGACCATGGCCATGACCACGCTGGCCATTGCCTTTGTCAGTACGGCCTACTCTGGCGGCCTGGGCGAGATTCTGAGAGATTTCCACATCTCGGCCGAGCTGTCCATCCTGGGCATCTCGCTCTTTGTCGTCGGCTTTGCCGTTGGGCCGTTGCTGTGGGCGCCATGCAGCGGTAAGTTTTTCGTCTTTGGGTCCTCGCTTCGCTCGTTTTTGTGCCCTTATTTGTATACTCGCTCGCTCGTTTTTGTGTTCTCTTGCTCGTTCATACCTCGCCTGCTTGTCGCTCCCCTCTCTCCCCTCTCTCCCCTCTTCGGCTCTTAACTCCCGCCTTCGGCTGCTAACTCCCGCCAGAATTCTTCGGCCGCCAAATCCTGTTCGTGCTCACCTACACCGCCGTGACTGCCTTCAACGCCGGCGCCGCCGGCTCCCAAAACATCTGGACCCTGGTGATTCTGCGCTTCTTTGCCGGCGCCTTTGGCTCGTCGCCGCTGACAAACGCCGGCGGCGTCATTGCCGACATGTTCTCGGCCTCGGAGCGCGGCAAGGCCACCGCCCTGTTTGCTGCCGCGCCCTTCCTGGGCCCTTCGCTGGGGCCCATCGTGGCCGGCTTCCTGGGCGAGGCCGAGGGCTGGCGCTGGGTTGAGGGCCTCATGGCCATCTTCACCGGCGCCATGCTGATTCTGGGCGGCCTGATCGTGCCCGAGACCTATGCGCCCGTGCTGCTGCGCAAGCGCGCCGTCGCCCTTTCCAAGGCCACCGGCAAGGTCTATGTCACCAAGATGGACGCCCACCACGGCGGCCGCCCGCCATCCATGGGCGCCCAGTTCCGCACCGCCCTGTCGCGCCCCTGGGTGCTGCTGTTCCGCGAGCCCATCGTCTTTCTGCTGTCCATGTACATGGCCATCATCTATGGCACCATGTACATGATGTTCCCCGCCTTCCCCATCATCTTCCAGCAGACCCGCGGCTGGTCGCCCGGCATTGGCGGCCTGGCCTTCCTCGGTATCGCCGTCGGCATGACCGTCGCCGTCATGGGCGCCATGTACGACAACCGTCGCTATGTCGTGCTCAGCCAAAAGGTCGACGAGGAGCGCGCAAAGGGCAACACCAGCGTCGACGGCGTACCCCCCGAGGCCCGCCTGCCCATCGCCGCCATCGGCGCCGTCCTGCTGCCCGTCGGCCTCTTCTGGTTTGCCTGGACCAACAAGGCCCCCGTCCACTGGATCGTGCCCATCATCGGCTCCGGTTTCTTTGCCATGGGCATCGTCATGGTCTTCCTCGGCCTCATGAACTATCTCATCGACTCTTACGTCGTCTTTGCCGCCTCCGTCCTCGCCGCCAATGCCGTCATCCGCTCGCTCTTTGGCGCCGCCTTTCCTCTCTTCACAACTTGTACGTCTCTCTCTCTTTGCTGATTTCGCTTTCGAGTTGTTGAACACCTTTTTTTTCTTGTTTGCTAACCCCCACAAGACATGTACCAGAACCTCGGTCTGCACTGGGCCGGCTCTGTGCCGGCATTCCTGTCGCTGGCCTGCCTGCCCTTCCCCTTCCTTTTCATGCGCTACGGCAAGGCCATCCGCATGCGCTGCAAGTTTGCCGCCGAGGCCGCCGAGATTCTGCGCCGCATGCGTGCTGCCCACGTTCCGGCACCGGTCGTGACCGAGGACGACGCTATGACCGAGGCCGACGAGATGGAGCGCCAGCGCACTCTGGAGCGCCGCAGCACCCAGCAGGAGCGCCGCAACACCCGGACCGGGAGCCTGCGCCTGGCCCTCTCCCACAGCCGCACCAGCGCCAGCGGCCGCCGCCCGTCTTTGGCCCGGGAGGGCCACGCCGCGGACAAGTCGGCAAACCCCGAAGGCTCCACCGACAAGGTCGCCCGTGCCGTCCATGCTGACAATGCCGGCGGCGCCGCTGGCACCGTCAGCAGCAGCGGCAGCAGCACCAGCAGCACGACGCGCTCCGGCGACGAGGACGCGTCGGTGAATGCCCAGTCCAAGGACAAGGCCGAAGCGTAGCCAAAAAAACACCAAGCAGATATCCAAGCCGAAGCCGGAGAAGAGACGGAGCAAACCTTGATGACGCACCGTTGGAGTTGTGTCGAAAGAAATACCCAAAATGAAGCAGGCCTTGTTTGAAGCTGGCATACCTTTCTTTTTTTTTAATATTGTCGTCTCCTTTGTCTCATTGTTTCCATTTTTTTTTTCTCTGCTCCTTTTCTCCTTTGTCTCATTGTTTCTGTTTTTTTTTTTTTTTTTTGTTCTCGTCTCCATTTTATGTCTTACTATCCTCCCCTTTCTTTTGTTTTCTTTGTGGCCATCGTGAAACTGCATGGGCAAGGCCGGCTATAGACATGGCGTTTGGGTAATATGTTTTGACGTGCGTCCTCTTGTTGGAAGCAACGGCATTTGGCTGAATCTGAGAATAAAATTGAGCGAGCGATAGACCAAGATCAAGTAGATCAGGTATTTAATAATGGATGTACCTTTTTTATATGCTTATATTGCGGTCCGCGGTTATGTCTACTTGCTGCCTCCAGGCTATCCAGAATTCATCGGACAATGCGCGAGCTGCCCTGGTACGCCGCAATTCGCAGGGTATTATCGAGAACAGCTGTTTGATAGTAGCATTGACAGAGAACGATTGCTACCGCCCCAAAATGCAGGAGACGAAGAAAGGGCCAACTCTTCTCAGTAACAAAATGGGAGAGAAAAACGCTCAAAAGTCCTTTGCGCTCGAATGGAGGTGGGCTGTCAAGTTTCTTGTCAATCATGTGATTTGAAAAAAAAAAAGATGATAAAACTGAAAATATATTGCGGTTGTTTAAATGGGTCGCGACTGCCTTTTGTGATAGGGACTGAGTCAAGACAGGAAGCTACGGGACTGTGTCGATAGAACTGGACAGATAGTGGTGGGCCGCGCCTACTCCCTTCAAATGTGATTGCGAAGCACAAGGTGTTACAGACGAGACTGGAACTCCGTCGAGAAGGAAGTTGCGGATCAGCGTCTTGTGTTTTCTTTTCTTTTTTCTTTTTCTTCTTTTTTTTCGTTTAAAGGCCTCTGTGGGCATTTCAATTTTCTACTTTGCCTGCCATCTCTTAATCCATCTCTTAATTCCATCAACTTCTCACCACAGACCGAGTTCTCTTGAACCTGGGTTCCAAGTCCAACATCTTCCCAGTTAAATTGATTTGCCTAAATAATTCAGGTATATGCTCTTTAGCTAAACTATTTCATTCAAAATACACTTCAAGAAATTGCTTTTATTTCTTATCGAAACCAAAAATGGGAATCATAACTGATGACAATGTCTTTAAACCCCCAAAAATGGGGCCTTTACTGACAACAATGTCTTTGCGCCAGAGTTATTCCTACAGTCTCCTTTCTTCTCGATTCTCTCCCCCTTTTCACCATACAGTCACGCTTTCTGTATCTTCTTCAGCAGCCGCTTGACGCTATCCATGGCTGCCTGCAGGTGACGGTGGCGACGCTGCATCTCGTCCACGACAAAGGCCCCCGCAGAGACACGGATGCCGCCGCAGATCGACAAAAGTTCGCTCGCATTGTTGGCCGGATAGCAGTCGCCCCCATCCCACTGCTGTTGCTGCTGCTGCTGGGGTGTTAGCAGGTCATACAGTATGTCGTCTATATCAAGTGGAGTGGACGGAGGTTGAGCAGTAGAGGTTGTCGGTGGTTGTTGTTGTTGTTGGTGGTGGTGGTGCTGATTATTATGCTGGCATTGCTGCTGCTGCTGCTTGTGCTGCTGTTGTTTTGGGTTCTCCTGCTCCAGCGATGGGGAGGGCGCAATGCCAAGACAGCGGTTTAGGCTTCGATCGAGCCGGTCCAGCAGGTGGTCGAGCAGACTGATCACCATGACAGCCTCCGCTACCTCGGCCGTTCCCGCCGTTGAGGTCTGTTTGGAAGAGCCTTCTCTGCCAAGAGGCGCAGATGGGGAGCAGACGTTTGCGGCCAATGCGGGTGAAGAAACTGCGACATTTTTTGACAAATGCAATACGTCGGAATGCGACGGCACCGGCGAGCTGGCACCGGTAATTGGCGTCATGTTCATGGCTGCTGCTGAAGTCGAGTTTGTCGTTGCCAAAGGGGGCGTCGTTTCCATGGCCGAGAGGAGGCACGAATGAACAGCAAAACACAGCCGTTCTGCCATGCCAACCAGCTCATAGTGACAAGCGAGCGTCATTGTGACGACGCCGGCATCCAGCTCGTCTTCCGTCGTGGCGCATGCGGGCAATTTTGCTGCCGATCTTGTTGTTGTCTCGGCTGGCGCTGCTTCTGCCCCTGCTCTTGCCGGTGGTCTGTCTCGAGTATTTTGAGCCCGGGCCAGCTTTCCCATGAGCTCGACAAACGACTCGGTGACGTGGATCAGCTCTGCTACGTGGCACGACGATACCGGTGGGGGCTTTGGTCTTCCGTTGCCACACGGCCCGCCACTCAAGCCACAAAGGCCACTGGAGCTGGGGCTTCGACTGACCGACATTGTCTGAACGGACCGGACAATACGGAGATGCAACATGGACAGTTCAACGATAACAGCCGAGCTGGAAGGGGGCGCGAACGTTGGGCTGGACGTGGGCGAGAACGTTGGAGAAATGCCGGGTGGCTTTTCGCTTGCTGTGCCAGGCCTAGCTCCGGATTTTCGCGCAGTAACGGAGCAGATCGCAGCGCGCTGTTCGGCACGTAAACAGTTCCTGTCGGTGCTAATGTTAAGGCCACCTAGAAAGCAGCCTTGAAGTTCCTGCTGCTGCTGCTGCTGCTGCTGCTGCTGCTGCTGACGCAGCTCTCCCAGCACGTCTGTGTTGGCCGGCGAGGACGGTGGTTGTGACGTCTCCAGAAAAGTTGCAAAGTCATCTAGACCGGTCATTTCGTGACCGCCGCCGCCACCGCCGCCGATGCCGCGGCTGCTGCTGCCGATGCTGCTAGCCCTGTCGTTGGCAGTGGTAGATGGAGTGTAAGTCGGGCTGGGCGAAAGAAGATAGCCCGAGTCGTGGTTGTGCTGGTAGCTGCCGTGGTGGCCAAAGGTGCTTGTGTGGATTGAGTGGACTGGGTGATATGGGTGATTGCGGCTGCTGGCTTCATCGACATCGCCAAAAGAGAGCGAAATCTGCATAGGGAAGTGCAGTTGGTGTTCAGCCGCCGCGTTCGAAATGCTGTCTGTGCCCTCGGGTCCTTCCACGCCAGTCATACGAGCCATGCCAGTCATGCCAGCCATGCCAGCCACGTCAGCCATGTCAGCCATGTCATCAGCCATGCCGTTCTGGTCTGTCATGTCGGACGCCGCCGCGTGACTGACGTCGTCCAAGACTGACTGACCGAGAAACGACGAGGGGTTCATATAGACTGGAGGCGGCCATGATGCTGCTACCAGCCCTGTGTACTCCATGGGATCGAGGTGTTGGTGTTTTGAGGGGTCTGAAGCTCCCATGGGTTTTACGCCTCTTGTGGACGCCATCCTGTCGCGGTCCAGAGACGTGACCTGCTCTTCAGCCGAAACCGCAACGGCCGAGATGGTGCGTCGTCGCTTAGGCCACGGCTCGAGCCAAGACAGATCGGCGCCGCCGCCCATGTCGACTGGAGAAGACGAGAAAGGTGCTGCAGCCGCTGGATCTACTGTTGTTTCTCTGGGGGCAGCTGCCAAATCCGCTGCCAAGTCTGCCAAGTTTGTGCTGCTATTGTTATGTGCACCTGCCGGTACTGGAAGTGAAGGCTTGGTGGCCGTTGGGGGTGTCACCGGAGTCATGGGCGACTTTTGGCTCGCGGCACTGGCTCTGCTACGCGAGGGCAGCGCACGCGAAGGCGACACGACTGTGGTAGTCTTGTCCAGTCGTGGCCGACCAGGCCGTTGCATGGCTGGCAACGTTAGTGTCGGACAGGAAGATGACTGAGACGATGCTTTAAAATGCAAAAGTTGACCACACAACACTCACGGCTGAAGACACAGACTGCACCAGCTCTCTGACACCTCAAGCAGACGATATCTGACCCCTGTCGGATGCACCGAACCTTTTGCCCATGGCACCGATCGCACGACTGCCGTTGCACAGCTGTGGTAAAGCCATTGGCCGTGGCCGAGAAAACCGGGCCGACCATGCTGACGCTGCTCATGGTGTTTCGGTTGTTTCGGGTGTTTCGGGTGCTTCGACGCATGTGCTTTGTTGGTTTGCCAAACGGGCATATAAGCTGGACCGACGTTGGAAAGACGAAACAAAAGCAAAGACGCAGCCCGGAAAAGAGTGAACCGAGAGAAAAGCCAAGAGGAGAAAAAAGGGAAACAAGAGAATGCAGTGTTTTCTTGTTGCTGCTTGTGTCGGCAATCCTGTCAGAGAAGCAACGTGGTCATGTCTAAAAGGCACACAAAAAATCATGGGAGGAGGCCGGATCTGCGCCTGGTATATAATATGAGAAACCTTGATGGCGCAGCGTCAAAAACGGTCCCACGGCATCGGTCGTACGAAGTGCAGCCAGAAAAGGAGCCAGAAGAATAAGAAGTGTGGTAGCAGCAAATAAGAGGAGTAGGGATAGAGAGGAGAGAGTTGGGATGGGGCGGGGGATGAGGGGTGTGAGAAAAGGGTTCTCGTTTTCTTTCTGCTCTTTCTGCTTTTTCTGCTCGTTAAAGGGGAAGCTTGAGCTGTGGCTGCGCTTGTTGAAAGAGAAGTAGAGGCACACTCGTCTTTTTTTGCCTTTAGCAGTGTGAGGTGCAGAAGGAGATGGCGAGCGTGTAAAAGGCCATAATGCAAGAGAGCAAAGACAACCAGACAGACGAGCATGTATTTGAAAAACTGCTTTGATGTTTCTTGCAAAGGGCTTCGTCCGAACAGGCTGCAGATCATTCTCTTTCGATTTTCATGTTTGGCAAAGCGTCGAGCCACACAATGAAAAGAATAGTTTTGGAACAAGAACAAAATGCATAAAAATAAATCATACAGTAAACACAAAGATGCATTGGTACTTGCTGGTCTAAACTCGGGCAGACAATTGGACCACTTTGTTGTGCCTCGACGCCGTAGGTTGGATGGGACTGGTGCAACCCCAGAGAACCCTGATGAGAATCAACTCCGCTCGCCGTTCTTTGTTTCTGCTTCGCCGTTCTCGATTGCTGCTGTTGCATATCTTTTCCATATAGGGGTGTAATACCCCTGTGTCCTTTTTTACACAGAGTGTTTGTTTGGCTTAGGCTGGTTTGAAATGGCACACCTGGTGCAACCCTTCGGGCGATGCCCGGGCCAGGGGACAGCCCCCAACACAACAGAACGTCTAGGACAGAAGCTTTTTGTCTTCTACAAGCGGCCCTGTTCTTTTGCTCTAGCCATTTCTGCGCCTTGTCCCACATGTTCTTTTTGCGAGTACTGGTCCACAGACAGAGTGTTTTTGCTTTGCCTCTTTTGATATCACGCCGCCCAATTTTACTAATGCTTGCAAAACCTCGCTGCTATCAGATTCCCATCTTACCATCTTACCCCTTCTTATTACCTTATTGCTATCGAGAGCTTCCCTACTATGATTGCACATCCAATACGCTCGTAACTGAAACCCAGCGGGAAGGATCTCATCTACGACGTATTCAAGTCTGGCTTCCCAGTCCATGATTGGCAAACCCCCCACCTCTCTCCCCTGGTCTACTTGTTTTTTGCCCTTCCTTGGCCTGGCAACTCTTACGATACGACCTGTGACCTCTCTCTCTCCCTGTGCACGGCCACAAAGCAAGCTTTCAAGTCCGTCTTGGCGCTTTCTCAGTCCTCAGAGCGAGCCTGTGGGTCTGTCGTTCTTCTCTCCCGTCTGCTTCTCCACACTTGAACGACTGCGACCCCTACTTGGCAAAAGCTTGAACGGTGCAGGCAGCTTTGCATGGGGGTATGTTTTCATGGAATAGGAGAAAATAAAATAACCAACAGACAACAACAAAAAAAAGAAGAAGAAAAATGGGCACAGTTTTTCGTGACAGTTATGTGTATAGCATTGAGTGTATCTGCAAAACAGGCCAAAAAACACCAATGCGTGATTGCGGCGCAATTTGGCCCCCCAAAAGCTAAAAACACCTCAGATCTGGTCATGCAAAGAAAGCCACAGCCGTTTTTGATGCGGACGGTCCCCTGTATCCCATATGAATCCCACTCTACGGAGTATGCTGTTTCCGTAGTAGATTCAAACAGGGGCTTTTGGCCCCCAGTCGTCTCCACAAGTTGGGCTCGCAGCAAGATAAGAGCCGGGGCACAAAACAAAACGACTTTTTTCAATTCTCTGCGGTTTTATTATCTTATTATCTTATTTATTCCCTCAGAGTCACAACCAGGGTCAAACGGCGGTCGAGCACGGCCAGCCTCTAGTGCCGTAATTTGCTTTTCTCGAAAGATCGACGGTGGAAAAAGCCCGGAGATGGAAAAGAAGGGAAGCCGTATCAAAAAGCTGGAAGGGGGACATGCAAGTACAAGTACGAGCAAAAATCCATCCTGCATGTTGCCTTGTTCAAAACACTGAGCTCTCTCCACAGTCAACAGGGATTCAAATGTTGCCTTCCCATCCACACCACCTTCCGGACAGAGCTAGAAGGCGGGAGCGGCACCACAAAAAAAGCCGACTCTGCGACTAAGACCAACGGGTCTCTTCGATACGACGTAGTTAAGCTTTTCTTGGCGGGCAACTACCACGCTGCATGTTGCATCAGAGCCTATTTCTCTTTCTTTTCCCTGGCTAGCTACGACGTAAGGATACGAGCATACGAGTATACTACGGAGTAGAGATTGGTCTTCTTTCGTGGTGGTTGGCCTTTATGCCTCAATTTTATCATGCATCTGCTCTGTACGACGTACGACGTACCGACTCGCATTAGTGCACGTCGTATCATGTCGTATCAGTACCATCTAGCAATCTCAGGGCAGCCTCAGCAAGAGTAATACAAGCACAAAAGAACACGAGCTGGCCGTTGGTTGTGCATGCAACTTGCGGGACAAATGAAACGTGCCACTTTTTTCCCACAACGGGTATATACGTGCTGTCAGATGACAGAGATGGCCATCAGCGGAATGGGCGGGAAAGCTTGAATAGAGTCGAATACGTCCTTTTCACAGCCTCTGCCAAAAGGCCTTCCAATACGGCCAGCTGGTTTCACGCTTGTCTCACTGATGTACCTGAGTGAACGAGAGTCCTGCTGTCAAGGGCTAGTGAAGGAGAAACTCGGCGTGATATTGAAGCCGTGCCTTGATTGGCAGGGGCATGCGAGGCCTGTGGTAGTACGAGTAGGTGCCTCTGTGGCCTCTGAGGATCAACGGTCTCGGAGGTGTACCTTGTTGGCAAAGTAGTGTCGAGAGCAGAGAGCAGGGGACTGCGAAGCAGGATTTTCTGGTTTTTTTCATGTTTTTTTTTCACTTTTTTCTTTTTCTGGTTTTCACTTTTTCCTCTTTCTAAGCGCCCTTCTCCCCTTCGACCGAACAAAAAAAACCGCGAGTACGACTCGAGTAGAGCAAACGGGAGAGACGTTTGATGTTTTTGCAGTACCACTACGACGCTGCAAGCCCCTCAGCAAAGCATGTCCAGAGTATGATTAGGTGCCCACGCTGTGGACATTCCCTGGTCTGAAGGATCTTGCGAAGCCTTCTGTACGACGTAGTGTTGACCGAGCGAGCGAGAGAGACACGCCTGAACTCCGTACCGATACCGAGTACAACGTACAACGACGGATTGCGAAAGAAGCACGCTGTCGAAGTCTCCCCTCTAAATACCACGCAACCCTGGTCACCTGCTATCTGCGGGATCAAGCTTCGACAGCGGAGCATGCACGGAGTACGAGCACGGAGTATTACGAGTACGGAGAACGAGTACGTAGTACGTCGTATGCCTTTTTGTTTATTTGGCTGCATCCCGGTCAGGCCACTGTCTGTACAAAGCTCCCACGAACGACTCTCGATCAGCGCTGTACGAGTACGGCGAGATACTGCTTTCGGTTGGGACAGAGGAAAACCGGCTTCGGGGTGGGAACTTGGTGATGAGTGGGGCGTTGCTTGTCCGGATCTAGAGGAAAGGGGATCAAAACAAATCAAAGTACAGAATCCTTTCCTCAAGCGTGGTTTTGTTTCTTGACTTGGAAGCTGCCCATCTGCCATGCATGCATGTCGCGTTGCAGAACGTCTCCTTCCTTGTGGCCTGGCTCCTTTCCTGACCGATCTGCATTCGGTTTAGCACTTGGGACGACAGAGTCGTTTTTAATATGTTGTGAACGTGTCTCTGTGTGTCATTTCGTTTGGGTTCCTGAGAATGATCGGCAGAGACTGTCACTTTTTGGCGTTCCTCTGTTTGCCTTCTTTCGGCGTTTGGATGCCTGGGAGATCGGCAGAAACTGTGATTTTTTTTTGGCGTCTTCTTTTTGTCAAATTTCGGCGTTTGGATGCTGGGAGATCGGCAGCAACTGGGGTTTTTTTTTGGGGGGGGGCGTCTTCTTTTTGTCTTCTTTCGGCGTTCGGATTCTTGGATGATGTGCTGTTGTGTGTTTTTTTCTTGCTGCCACCCAAAATCTGTCTTCTCAAAGCTGATCCCGGAGCCAGAATCACGGGACACGGTGACTGGTCGTAGATGGTTACGTTGTTTTGGCCCAACAGAAGTCATCCACAACCAACTAACACAAGGCATTTGGCTCGTGGTTCGGGATTAAAATCAATATAAATGATACTACTCCGTGTGAGTGGGTTAGAAGAGGCAAAAGAAATAGGGGAGGGGGTGTCTGTAACCAGGAGCCGTGGCTTTCGGGAAACTAATGTACGAGTCTTTGCAAAAGGGCTTTTTTCTATTTCTGAAAAGAAAAGAAAAGCTCTAGGAAAGTTCTATCGGCCCGTGTCTGACGTCTTCTAGAAGCAGTGACTTGTTAAGGCAGCGTCAAGCTCTGAGCCTTAAAACTTTAATTCGACGCATGGATTCCAAAGGCACACCAGTCCGTTCTATCTTTCCCCTCTATCATATCTTTGATTTTTGGGGGGGTGGTTTCTGCTTTGTTTGTTTCTTCTTCTTCGTCGACTTCAGCGTCATACGACCGGACAGCGGAAAATTATAGAACAAACGAGTGTACAAAAAAAAAAATCAAAAATCAAAAGAACGATCCAGACGCACAATTGGATTCTTGTGGCCCTTTTCCTCCTCGGTCCCCTGACCGTCTTCCTGTCTTGTGTTTCTTCCCCTCTCGTTATCTTCTCATTTGACATTCTTAACGCCAAACTTTTTAGTCTTATTACCCTAAAGTAGCAACTTGTTCGTCGTGTCCCTTATCACTTAATAGGGGGAGGGGAAGGGGATGTCTGCATGCTTTTTTTTGATTCATGGTACGTACTCATGGAGATCCTTCTTTTTATTGTCTCATATTGGCACATGCACGCATGCCGGCGTATGGCATATGATAGAATATCAGGATACCAAACGAAGGCAGGTAAGGGGGGGGAGCGGTCATGGTGGATAAATAACACCTTTAAAATGGAGAATTCAAAAAAAGTGCAGACCGAGAGAAAAAAAGGCTTGACGTCTGATGATTTGGAAGAGACGTGGGCTGTTCACCATGCAGTACTACGCACCATATGAGAATTTTTTGAGTCCGTGTGGAGTAGCAGAAGATGGAAAGGAGAAAGCGTGTTGTAACGACTGCTCCGGAAGAAGAGACACAGTCGGTTTTCTGCTCGAAGCATTTACACTAAGGAGGTTCGGTTTGAAATAGAGCCTTACAACACAGCAAGAAAGCTGCAATGCCTGCTCCTGAGGTGCAAAACGGTATGTCGTCCTCTGCCGCTGTTCTTGCATGCAAGCAAAGTTGAAACAGCAACTATCGCGGCAGTGTTTATCTCTTGTCGAGTTTTACCCAAGGCCGTATTGGCGGCAAAGCGTTGGTCAGTAGGAGTAATAAATCAGCCACTGGTTTGCTGAGAGGCGCCTTGGGGTGTGAAGGCTGTTTAAAATCAACCATTTGAAGAGGTCTTGGCTTGGCACTTTGTCAGATGCCAAACTCTCTTCTCTGAGTGAGCTTTTTTAAGACCAAACGCACATATTACTGTGGTGATCCTTTTTCTTTATTCCCCCGCTGTGGTTGGATGCCGTGCAGCCCGGATCAGCCATGGGATCTGCTTTGTTTATTTTTGAAGAACAGGCACAGCCGATCAGCCATGGACTTGCTTTGTTTATTTTTGAGGAACAGGCACAGTTGATAGCCATGGACTTGCTTTGTTTATTTCTGAAGAACAGGACACAGGAACCAGTCTCTTGAGTTATTGTGTGCCAGGTCGATGCCAAAACCAACAAAGTAGAGTCGCTGTGAGGCTGCAGTCCAGGGGACATCAGAGCCGGCGAAATGCAATCTACTACGAGGCCCTGCCTCTGTCTCTTCGCAGCTGTTGGCCCAAGGCTTGCATTGCTGTCCGGCTGTCTATATTGTCCTTAATTTCTCTTATTGCTCCGTAGCTTTTTTTCGTGCTCCTTAGAGCTCCTTAGAGTCCTTTATCCTGGATCCTCTCTCCGCGCCGCTGCTGCTGTGCCGCCGAAAGAACACCAACGCAAGGGAGATTTGGCATGCAGAGAATTGAAATATAACTGGATGCAGAGAATTGAAATAGAACTGAATGCAGAGAATTGAAAATAACTGGATAAGCACAAACCCCAGAAAGAGAAAGACCAGCTGGTGGCTCTTCACTTCGCCGCCAACGAAGCAACAGACGAGGACAACAAAATTCACAGACAAAGGGCCTGAGAAACGGTATGTCTGCAACGCTGGATGATGTGGCGTGCTGGAAATACGGGGAAGAGCATGCTTGCCTTGATGCGAACGAAGAGTTGAGAGAGCTGACTGGGTGGATTGTGTCGTGGCTTTTGGGTGGCTCAGGGCCAGCTTGTTGGGGGCGCACGCGGCGCAGCTCGCTAAATTACAGCAGACATAGCAGCCATCTGCGCCAATGTGCTGACCCTAATGCAGAATTTAGCAGAATGCTCCTACCTGTAATATAGCGTGTTAGTTGCCCTTTGCTGTAGGTGTTCACATAAGCGTGTTAGTTGCCCTTTACTGTAGGTGTTCACATAAGCACGCTAGTCCCAAATGGAGCTTTCGACGGTGCTAGCCGAAAAGAGACCCCCCCAAAAAAAGCCAGCAAAAAAAAAAAAAAAAAAAAATCTCCAACGAGAAAGTCGCACTGAGGCAGAGCGAAAAACGTCACAGGCCGCGCCACGCCTTGCCTCTCCGGGCTGCAGGTGCTGGGTCATGTCTCTTTACTACGCAGCGGCGGCAGCGTTGACGGCGCCCGAGGCCGCCGGCGGCAACCTCAAGACGCGGATTTTCGGGCCCAAGAGCGGCCGCCGGCGGGCCGACGACGATGAGGACGAGAGCGGCGTTGGTGGTGGTGGTGGTGGTGGTGGTGGTGGTGGCGGCCACGATGGCGGCGACGGCGGAGTGGCGGCCGGGCCATCACCGGTGCAGGTGTATGCGCTGGCGGTGGAGGCGGCCAAGTGGAGCGGCGTGCTGAGCGAAGTGATTGATGCGTCGGGCCTGCTGGAGCAGGAGCACAGCCGGTGCCGGGCGCTGACGCCGGTGTTGGCGCTGCTGCTGGTGCACGATCTGCTGGTGCTGGGCCAGGGCGGCGTGGGGGGTGCGGCAGCACGGAAGAAAAAGAGCCCGGGCATCCGGCTGCCTCCGTCGCACGGCCTTCGAGTGGCCGTGGAGCGCCACAAGGCCCGGCTGGCGGCCGAGCTGACGCGGGCGCGGCTGCGGCGACGCATGCCGTCGCTGGAGGCGCTGCGGGAGCTTGTCGAGGCGGAGGCCGCCGGTGGCGGAGAGGCCTCTCTCTCAGAAAAGCCAGAAGGGCGAGAAAGGCTCTCCTCGGCAGCCGTTCGCTGGGTCCGGGTCAACGGGCTCAAGACCAGCCTCGACGCCCAGCTGGCCACGACGTTTGCGGACCATGTGCGCGTCTCGTCGCTGGCCGAGCTTGTCGGCGGCGCCGGTGCCAGCCACAGCAACAGCAGCGACAGCAGCAGCGGCCCCCGCATCTACGTCGACGAGCACGTGCCCGACCTCGTGGCCGTGGCCCGACGGCCATCTGCAGCGTCTGCGAGGCCGGCCGACTGGCTGACGCGCTGCGAGGCCTACCGGAGCGGCGCCCTCATCATCCAGGACAAGGCGTCGTGCTTTCCGGCCTACCTGCTGGACCCAGCGGCCGTAGTGGACGGCGGGCCGCACGGGCCGGCCGGGACGGAGGAGAAGAGGGACAACGGCGGCGGCGACCTGGTCGATGCGTGTGCGGCTCCGGGCAACAAGACGAGCCACCTGGCAGCGCTGGTGCGGCAGAGGCCGGCCAGCAGCAGCGCACGCTGCCGCATCTTCGCCTTTGAAAAGGACACTCAGCGCGCCAAGACGCTGCTTTCGATGCTGCGCAGAGCGGGTGCCGTTGTCTACGAAGGCGAGGGCGAGGACGGACTGCAAGAGAGCAACACAGACCCGTCAGTCGTCGTTGGCGCCGGCCAGGACTTTCTACAGGTCGACCCCGACGCTGCCAGGTATGCCGGCGTGCGGGCCCTGCTGCTGGACCCCAGCTGTTCGGGCAGCGGCATTGGCGGCCGCGACGCCATGCCCGTGGTGCACTTGCCCAAGGCGGTGATGAGGGGAAGCGGCACAGAAGGCAAAGGAGGCAAGGGCGGCAAGGGCGGCAAGGCAGCCGGCCAGAAGCGGAAGCGGCTGGCGGACGAGCAGGACAGCCAGCCCGGCTCTGGGCGAGCTTCTGGAGCCGGTGCAAAACAAGCAGACGATACAGGTCCAGAAGGGGCAAGTGCCGCCTCAACCACCACAACCACCACAACCACCACCACCACCACCGACCCGTCGCGCCTGGCGGCTCTGGCTGCCTTCCAGCTGTCGCTGCTGCTGCACGCCTTCCGCTTTCCGGCGGCGCGCCGCGTGACCTACTCGACGTGCTCCGTGCACGCCGAGGAAAACGAGCAGGTGGTGGTGCGCGCGCTGATGCAGCAAACGGCTCAGGGAGAAGTCCACGGCGCCAGAGCCGCCCCGGTCGGGCGCTGGCGTCTCTTGCGCCGCGATGAACAGGTGGCCGGCATGAAGGCGTGGCCCGTCCGCGGCGACCCGGCAGGAGCCGCTGGGGCCGGCACCGACGCAGCCGGTCTAGACGCCGCCGCCGTGGCCGATGCCTGCATCCGGGCCTATCCCGACGACGAACGCGGCACCATGGGCTTTTTTGTGGCCTGCTTTGTACGAGAGGAGGCGGGCGATGGAACAGCGCCAGCAGCACTAGCAGCGCCAGCGCCAGTTACAAAACCAGCGAAGAAAAGGCCAAAAAAGAAGACAAAGAGGCGAGGGGGGGCAGAGGCACCGTCTGCAGTCGACTCGGCTGACGAATGGGGAGGGTTTGACGATTAGCGGACGAGATAAATAAGCACAAAGCTTCGGCCAGCAAGATATGCACGACAGTCAGACATTTCACGAAGAAACTACACTCAGACACTTCACAAACTACACACTCAGACACTTCACAAACTACATGCAAATATCATCTAGTTGAAGAAAAGGCTGGTTATACCAACTGCTTCTAGAGAATTTTGTCCCCATGCTTGGGGCGCGTGATAGTCTAAGTATACAAAAGTTCGAAGTGAAAAAGGGCAGTCACGGCAGGTGGATGCCCTGTATGCCAAGATAAAGCTCTGCAAAGCAATGGATGTCTCGTGCAAGATTTTCGGAGCTCCGCGTTTGTCTTTTGTAGTCATCAGGAAAATGCGGTAGAACCGCCAGAATATAAGAATCATAGGAAAATCAAGCTGTTAATACAAAACAAGAAGATGAAAAGGGATAGATCTTTGTCGACGCCGATGTGCTGCTGGCTCGTTGACGAGACCGATATGCTGCTGGCTTGTTGACGACGCCGATATGCTGCTGGCCGCCCGTTTAGACTCGCCGTCTGCGCTGCCGCCGCGCCTTGGGCGCCACCGACGACGTGGCCGACGGCGACGCCGTCACGTAGACGGTCGAGGTGGCTGTGGTGTAGATGGTCAGCGTGTCCGTCACCACGCTTGTGCGTTCTTCTGTGGGCGGTCTGCAGCCGTGTGGCTTCTTGGTTGGAGCCGTGGTTGAAGTGGTGGTGGGCGACGGGGTCGTCGTGGAGGACGTGGACGTGGTGGATGTGGAGGACGTAGACGTTGACGTGGTGGACGTCGACGTCGTGGACGTGGACGTCGTGGATGTGGAGGACGTAGACGTTGACGTGGTGGACGTCGACGTCGACGTCGACGTCGTGGAGGACGTCGTGGCTGAGGTGGTGGATGCTGACTCAGCAGGCACAGGCTCGGCAGGCGCAGACGGCGACACGGCAGCGCCAAGAACGGCGTCGGCGGTCGTCGTGCTGACACTGTCGGTGGTGCCGCTGCCGCTGCTGCTACCGCTGCCACTGCTGCTGCCACTGCTGCTGCCGCTGCTACCACTGCTGCTGCCGCTGCCGTACTGCCATCCAAACAAGGGGTTGTTGCCGGGCAGGGCGGCGAGGCTGCCGTCGATGTCTTCGGGCGAGGGATTGGGGATGCTGCAGTCGCCGGACAGGACGGTTTCGACGTTGGGGCACTTGTCCATGCCGCGGTCGCCGGCGTCGCAGTTGTCGATGATGTTCTGCAGCACGGCCGGGTCCCAGGCGGCCATGAAGTCGCCGTGCAGCGAGTAGCCGGCGGCGTCGCCGTTCGACAGCACAAACGGCTGGCTGTCCTGGTTGGGCGTCCAGCGGTCCTTGAAGAGGGGCGTGTTCCAGTACATTTCGTAGAAGAGGTGCGGCAGGTGCAGCCAGCCCGGCGGGCAGTCCTGCTTGCCGCCGCCGGCGTCGGTCGGAAAGGCCGTGTTGTTGCGGAAGTCGGTCAGCGCCTTGGACGGGTCGTAGCACGACGGGAAGTGCAGGTCCGCCCGCAGCGGCGACGCATAGCCGTCGCACTCGGCAAACGGGAAGCCCACGCCGGCGCCCTTGTTGCGGCTGTCCTGCATGCCCGCCATGCTGCCGTCCGAGCCGGCCGGCCACGACGGCGGGTCGAAGCTCGACCGCGGACACGTAAACTGCGCCGGCTGCACCTTGCCCTTGGACGGGTCCAGCACCAGATCGCCCGACGCCGGAGCCGTCTTCTGCATCGCGTTGCCGCTGACCATCTGCAGCCCGATGGGGAAGGGCACGATCTTGTCGTTGGTAGCCTCGAAGCTGGGGGGTTAGAGGAGAAGGGAGGACAAAAGACAAAAGCGAGAAGCGAGCGAACAAGGACAAAAAGAGGAAGCGAGGACAAAAAGAGGAAGGGAGAAAGCGAGCGAAGCGAGGACACAGGAAACAAACACTTACAAGTAGTACACATTCATGTAGAACAGCGGCACCGGCTCAAACGTGCCGTTCTTGGGATCGCGAAAGTACACCGTCGGCATCCAGTAGGCGCTCTTGTCGGCCGCCAGGTTGGCCGTGCTGCACTCCGACTTCATCAGGCTCTCGCCCGTGGCCGAGTTGCCAAAGTTGCTGCCGCCCTGCACCACGTGCACGTGCGACGAGTACTCGCCCGGGTTGACAATCGGATCCGACCGCCCGCGCGTCAGCGGGCCGTTGCCGTGGAAGTGCATCACCGCAAACGTGCGCGAGTCCTTGGCCGCCGCCGTCGCTGCCAGCACGGCCAGCGCAGCGAGGCCCGTCAGGCCTGATTTGGCAAACATGGTGTGTAGATGGGTTGGAGGTGTTTGAAAAGAAAAGTGTTGGAGGAGTGGCTGAATATCAATGTTTTTTCTTTTTTTTGCCTTGAAATCTGTGCTGTTCCGGAGCACGAATTGTCGATCAACGAAAAAAGAGTGTGGCTAAGAGAGCGACAAGGAATAGGCAAGCCTATTGCTAAGAAGTGAATGTTGGAAAAGAAGTCGAAAAGAAGGAAATTTTTTGAAAAGAGTGAGGCTCTTGCGTCAAAAAGAAAGTCGGTTCCTGGCTTGGAAGTGAAAGTGGTTTTTTTTTTTTTCTGATTTTTTCAAAAAAGCATTGCCAGAAAAGGGGGATGAAGAACAGAAATAGAGAATGGAAGTGGCCGAGCACAAAGACCGTAAAGAGAGAAAAAAAAGGCAAGAAAAAAGAGTGAGGGTGTGAGTGGTGAAAGAGAGGGAGAAAAAAGAACAGAACAAAAGAAAGAAAGGGCGGTGGTGAAGATAAATATCAAAAACCGAACTGCTGTCTTTGTCGGCCGAGAGATCGTGTACCGGATCGTTTTGCTGTGTTTAATTCTCCGTATTTCCTGCGGTGTACGGGGGGGGGAGGGTCTGCTGTACCACTCCGCACTTTCGCTGTAATATTGATTACTTTGTACGTCGTATTGCTCAACAGCAGCAAGCCCCCCCTGCGAAAGGCGAGGAATGCCATCCTGGGCTAGAAGAAAAAGGGGATGTTTTAGGCCAACTCCACAGTACGACATGGAGATATGGATACGAGTAAACGAATTCAGACAGGGTGTGAACGACCGTAAGCTGGCTGTGGTCTTGGACTGCCTGTGCTCCCTGGGCTGCCTTGCTGGTGGAGCCAGCCAGTACTTTCAATATTGCGGCGAGAGTCGGGCCAGGGGGCGCGGGACATTGGTTTACAAGATATTGCAGTACGGGTACAGCGAGCAAGACAAGCAGGACGACTGCAGAGGACTTGCATAGGGAGGAGTGCACAGGAGCCCTGCATAGGGAGAGAGGCCTGAGGAGGACTGCATAGGGAAAGGCCTGAGGAGGACTGCATACTGAGGAGGACTGCATAGGGAGAGGACGCCACGAGACAAACACAAGAAGCTGAAGGCTGCAAGTCTCAAACAATTGGCGCCGGCTCTGGCGGCCAGCGTTGTGGAACGAGAGGAAACGAAACATCTGGCCCGAAGAAAGACAAACAAACACAGCCAACCAGACGCAGGGGAGGGATCGGGAAATGGGATGACCCAACGAGCCGGCCAGGCGCTTTTGTTTTTACTTACCAGGACTCGTATACGAATTGTTTTTAACTTGCCAGGACTCGCATACTCCGTACTCGTATAAGTATACCCTCGTTGTCTAAAAAAAGCTTCGAGAACCAGACAACCCTGGACAGCGAGAGGTTCGGTGAGTCTAGACGAACTGTTCTGGTTTGGCTTCGCAGAGTCGGCTAGATTCTTTGCAAAAAGGCCGTGGGCAAGTGGAATGGCAGAGTGTTCCTGCTCGAGAGCCTCCCGAAATAGGAGAAATAAAAAAAAGCCAAGACACTAGGCTGCCGCACGATCTGCAAGCCCACGAGCGCCCCAGAAAGTCAGCCAGACCGGGCGGTTGGCTGCTCGGGTCTGGATGAAATGAGCTGGATGTATCCATAGTACGAGTATTGTTATCGTACTCCAGTATGTCATACTCATACTCGTAGACTTACGAGTACGAGTACTCGTATCCAAGCACGCACTCGACATCTCTGCAGCCCAACCTGGTCTGTCTCGGCTGGAATTCTTGTCGACTTGAGACTAGACCGGGTTCCAGCAAAAAAGAAAATAAGCGAGTGTTCTCTGCTCGCCGCACAAACAGCTGTTCCGTAGATTGGCCGTCGTCTCAGGCACCTGCTTTCTACCCGCCGACCTGGAGCACGACGACCGGAGCAAGACATTTCGAAGCACGAAAACGAGGAGAGTGTCCAAACGTCGTACACCAATGCCTGTCAGCCCCAAAGGGATTCTCGCCAGCAACTAAAAGCACCCTAAAACCATAAAGCGCCACCCCAGCGCCACTAACCAGATCCCCTGAGCGCTGAGCGGGGGCCTCCCCTTTCTTCAAAGGCGCCATCTGCATGAAACACACCAGCCAGCCCTCTGGTGCTCCTGACGTTAAATTACGGGTGGGGAAAGGCGAGTTAAGCTTTTTTTTGGTACGGAGTCGGAGTACAGAGTACAGATATCGTTCCGTACTCCTGTGAACGAGGCAGAGAAAGCAATCGAGTTGCCATGACCAGAGAAAGAATGAGCAAAAAAAGTGAGATGACAAAGAACTGATAAAGGGCGAAGGAGAGACAAACAGGCAAGGGCCAGAGACAAGCAGACAAGATGGCACATCGAGGCAGGCAAAGGCCAGAGACAGAGAAGACGGCAAATCGAGACAGGCAAAGACCAGAGACAGAAAGAACGAGAAAATACGGCACGTCGTAGAAGCCAGGCCCTCGCTCTTGAATAGGAGTGACCAAAACAAGAGAAAGGACTCGTCGGATGTCCGGATAGGATGGCAAAGATGTGACGATATTGATGAGACTGATGAGACTTGAGACTTCACTGCTGAGACTGCCGATGCCGTGAGACCGCGACACCGCTATCGGAAAGCTGGCCATAGTGAAAAGGCGAAGCGAGACCGTGGCTGCAGAGTTTGTAAAGTTTTATTGGCAAACACAAAACACCGTGATACCGCACGTTGAAAGAAGTGCCAATATGCGTGCCAAGGGCTCACAGCATCATTCAAAGTCGTCAAAGTAGTCGCAGAGACAGGCGAAGAGAGCGAGAGGTTTTGTAATGCGTGACGACGACAGGAGAGCTTTGGCAGAGTGGCCAGACAGGCCGACCGACGGCATTGTAGCGTTGTTCTGCCAGCTCAGACGTGTGCAATCAGCCAGAGCGAGGCCCGATGGCCACTCGCCTCCAGACTCTCGCAGTCCAGTCTTTCGCTGTCGATACCTTGTCTCACAAATGCCATCCACAGCGGATCTGACGCACCACGTCAATCCATCTCTACGGCGCGGCCGCCAAGACGGAGCAATCAGACACTTTAAGCATGCCATTGACCAGTCCAAAGTGTGCACGAAGAATGAATCCAAAATTGAATAGATAAAGTAACATGCCAGAGAGACAGAGGAAAAGATGCCTGGGAAACACCGTGAAACTCCAGATAGTGCATCATGCAGAAGTAAGAGAGACAGAGAGCAAAAAACTTGAACAGCCTCCTAAAAACCAAAAAAATAGAGCAGCAAAAAAAAGCCCAGAAAACAAAAACAAAAGACGACACAGCCGCTCCACAAGTACCAAAAGGGAAAGACATCTTCTCTGTACGGCCCATCATTTGCGCTAAGAGCCATACAGCCAGATGCGCTCTGCACCCCGGCCGCAGCAAATGCGCAACGGCTTACGGGGCTATCAGCCTTATCAGGGCCTCCCCTACATGTGCTCGACGGGCTCCTCCGGCAGCAGCTCCTGGGGCGGCGCCTGCAGGCTCTTGAGGGGCGGGCGCACGATGCCGTTGAAGACAAAGGTAAAGTAGACAAGCAGGACGAAGCCGGCGACCTGCAGCCACTTGAAGGACTCCCAGCCGAGGGCCAGCGACACCAGCCAGATGAAGAGGGTGCGGCAGGTGTCGATGGTGGAGCGCGAGGTGGCGCTGACGGAGCGGGTGACGGACAGGCCGAAGAAGTTGAAGCCGCCGATGCTGGCCATGATGAGGATGCTGGACACGAGGATGCGCGGGTCGGCCGTCATCTGGCGCCAGCCCTCGGCCATGTCGAAGAAGCCGCCGCGCCCGGCCTCTGAGCGGCCCACGGTGGCGTGCAGCACCACCATGCCGGCCAGCGTCACCGCCAGCCCAAACAGGCCCTCCCAGCCGACCACGCGCACCGGCTCGATGGCCGACCGCTCCAGGATCCACTCCTCCAGCACAAACTGCGTGGCCGTGAAGATCTGCGCGCCCGCGATCAGCAGCACGCCGATGATGACCCGCAGCGCCTCCGTGCTGACGTCGGCGGCAGCGGCGGCGTCGTCGGTGGCATGGGCGGCGGCACGGGTGGTGGCTATGGACGTGCTGCTGACATCCGCCGCCGTCTTGTCCGGCGAAAGGGCCCCCGCCAGCCCCACCAGCGCCACGCCCACGACGACGCCCACCAGCGACAGCCACTGGTACAGGTACATGTGGCGCCGCAGAAACACCACGCTGAAGAGCCCGACAAAGAGCACCAGCGCGCCGCGCGTCATCTGGTAGATCGACGCCGCCACCAGCAGCAGGCCCGTGTTCATCAGCGTCGTGCCCAGAATGTCGCAGATCGACGGCAGCGCCAGCAGCAGAATGCCATAGCCCTGCAGCACCGACGCCTTGCCCGCCGCGTCGCCCTTGCCGCTGCTGCTGCCGCCCGTCAGCGCCGTCGTCGACCGGATGCTCGCCCCGTCCCCGCCGTCGTGGTCGTTCCCGTCCCTATCCTCCCCGTCCGCGTCCTCCTCGTCCTCGTCCTCGTCCTCGGCTGTCCGCACCGCCTGGTACGCGCCCCCGGATGCTGCCCCGTCCCCGCCCGCCAGCACCGCCGACGCAGGACCTCTGCCAGCGCCGTCGCCCCGCCGTCCACGGTATCGCCTCCGCAGCGCCATCAAGCCCACCACCAGCCAGCAGCCCAGCTCGCCAACAAACATCTGCGCCGTCTGCAGCACCGGCTGCTCGAAATACGCCCGCTTCTTCGGGTCCGGGTCGTCGCAGTTGCGCACACACTGGTTGTCCTACACACATCATCGCATGTTAGCCGACGCCTGCGCCTGCAAAGTGGATAGAGAAAAGGACGCTTCCTGCCGTCCGGAGAAAAAGAGTGCTTCCTCCGCCTGCCATCGCGCAACGCACCTGGTATTTGCTCAGCAGCGTGTTGCAGACACCCGTCAGCAGCATCATCGCCACCAAAAAGGGAATGAGAAATCTGGACGCCATCGTTTGCGGCCGCAGAGATCAGCCTCTCTCTGCTGTGGAAACTGGATGGAAAGAAACGGAGGTGAAATGTGTCCTGGGAAGAGAAGTAAAATGGGAGGCTGTAATATTACGGAGTCTTACGTGCCTGAAACGGCAGGCCCCTCACGATACATTGGTCACGTGATTTCTAGTCTCAATAGCACCGGATCAGGAACAGCCAACAAGGGATAAGACAGAAACGGACATGAAGATAACCAGGAAAAGAAAGAGCGAAAACAAAGCAAAGAATCCAATCCGCTTGACAGCCTGGGTGCTCTTGCCGCAGAGAGTGCGCTGGCTATTGTCAGGTGCTCAGCTCAAGTGTGGCTAGTGCAGTTCAGCCACTGCCTGTACTATTAACCGCGTGACAGAGAGAGAGAGCCATGCACATACTTTGGATGATTTTTATCACTCCCGATCTGACGCACACAAAACAGAACATAAAAGGCGTGGCCGGCCTTTGGGGTGTGTCTTTCGCTGTCTAACCTTCTATATACTATGCAGGGATATAAATAAAGTAGAAATACGCACATGGCCAATTTTAATGACAAGGCAAGAGAATTCAACAAAAAAGGACAGGGGGTGGGAAAGCCGACATAAAAACAAAACAAAAATAAAACGAAGAAAGAAAGAAAGAAAGCAAAAAAGCACGCATATAAAAAAAAACTCCCGCCTGGCGTCCCGGCCGCAGCTTCACAGACGCCCAGCCTCGACATCCGTGGGCCTCCGCGCGTGCTTGTGGTTCTCCTTGGGCTTCTTGCCCGAGAGGTTGTTGTAGTGGTAGATGCCGCGCAGGCGGTCGCTCTCGAGGCGGGCGCGGTCCCTGGCGGTCAGGGCGACGCCCTCGATGCCCTTGACGCGCTTGCCCTCGATAAACATGCCGAGGCCGCCAAAGGCGCCGGCCAGACAGCCGAGGGCGACAAAGAGGCCGGTCGACCACGAGGGCCGATTGTAGCGGTTCATGCCCCACATGATGCCGGAGAGCACGCACTGCAGCAGCGTGTTGGCGAGGTTGAGCCACAGGATGGCGTCAATGTGCCACAGCGTCGTGGGCGGCGCGCGCACGCCCGTCAGCGGCGCGTCCGCCAGCTTGGACGGCGGGAACGGCAGCGCCGACTCGGGGATGCTGGCGGGGAGCGGCGCGCCGGGGCCGAGGTCCGCCGGCAGCGCGTCCGACCCCGGCAGGCGCACCCAGCCGCGATGCACGCCGGCCAGGCGGCGCAGGCCCAGCAGATTGCCGCGCAGGCGGAACTGCAGCAGGAAATAGACGTCGCGGAAGCGCCACGGCGCCAGCCCAAACGCCGTCACGCAAAACAGCGCCGTCAGCACCTGCGAGTCCCACTCGATCCACTTGCGCCGCGGCGAGTTGATGTCGTTGCACGTCGGGTGGCACATGGCCGGGCTCGCATTGCACAGCAGCAAGAACAGCATCCCGCCCCACGCCACAATGTTCATGCCGTACACCACCACCAGAAAGCCGACCGGCGTCTTGACGTAGCTCCAAAACGCCGCCGCCCCGTTGCTCAGCGACTCCTTGGTCGAGTACCGCGGCGGGAAGTGGTACCCGTTGTCGTAGTCCTTGTACAGCGCCGACTCCGCCGACGCCTCCGCGCCCACGGCCACCGCCCCGTCGCCGCCCGTGCCGCTGCCGCTGCCGCTACCGCTGCCGCTGATGCCGCCCGCTGTCATAGAACTGCCGTCTGCCGTCCACGGAGCCCCATCGCCGCCCTGGCCGCCCTGGCCGCCCTGGCCGTCCTGGCCGTCACCGGCCGCCGCCAGCACCGTGGCCACCACTGTTTCCTCTTTGCTGCGTCTCCGCTTCTCGGTCGGCGCCAGAGCGGTGAAGTGTCCCTTGCCCGAGTTCGCCTCGCCCAGCGTCTCCAGCTCCGTGCCATCCTCCACGCGCGACGCCTTCCGCCCGCGCCCGGCTCCCGCACTGGCGTGCTCGGCGTCCGTGGGGCTCGCCGCAGACGACGATCGGCGAGCGCGGCCGGCGGCCGACGACGGCCGCCGAGCTGCCGCAAGCACAGTCGACGTCATGTCGGCTGTCGCCGCCAAAAAGCCAACAGGCATCTCCGACTCCTGGAAGCTCTTCGAAAGGCGGCGCGGAAAACTGGTCGACCCCGACGACTCGGACCCGGCATGGCTGGCTCTTGTCGCCGGTATCTGTTGTTGCTGCCGCTGCTGCTGTTGCTGGGGCTGGGGCTGGGGCGGATGTGAGGTGCTGTCGTCGATGGGGGCTCGAGATGGGGAGGTGTCGGTCAATTCAATGGCGGGAGAAGACGGCGGGGAGGAAGGCCCGGAGACCGGAGGAAAGGGCTCGGAAAAGCCCATGATGGCGACCTTTCTCTCTCTCTCTCGCCGTGTTTATCGCGCACGATTTCAAGGCCGAGCGAAAAAGAAATCTGATAAGGAAAAGAGAATGCAAGCAAAAATGGGGTGGCCAGACAATTGGCCGTCCCCAGGTGTAACAGAAGGGTCGAGAAACAACAGCTGCGCTCCGAAGCAATGCAGCATGGGGTGACGCGGCAGGCGAAGTGCCAGAGGGCTCCCTTTTTGTTGGGGCCGTGTCTCGTTGCTCCGTGCAGGCACAAATCCCCAAAATTAAGGTTACAGATAAAGCGGGTAAAGAAGGCAAAAAAGGGGTGTGACCCTGTCCAACACTTTTTGGTCTAGAACCAAGGCCGAAAACGCCGGATTCAGACACAGCAATTGAAAAAAAAGTCAATCGCCTCGCTGTCTGGGCAAAAAAAAAAAAGAGCAAAAAACTGTTTGACAAAAATATGGAAGAAGCGATCAACAAAAGATGATCGTCCTATTTGGGACAAAATTGAAAATTGAAAAAAGGGAAAAGGGAAAAGGGAAAAAAAACAAGCCAAAATCCGCTGACAGCACATGGTTACAGCGCCATTGGCCCCAATAGAGTGACTGCAGATACCTGACGTCAGACGATACCGCCACCCGGCAGCAGCCAATGCAGGTTGTTTTTTACACAACACGTGACTGCACTGCGACTGGGATTCGGGAACTCGCAACAGTCCGCTTTTTAGCGGTTTTGATGCCGCCGCCCGTTTACTGGTTTACTGACAACCGTCGGCCTGGCCGTGGACAGAGCAAATCCCGTTCCAGGGAACAGACCGAGGAAATCGAGCTAAGTTTTTGTACGATGTAATGGAAGCCCCAAACATCCAAGCACACGGCATTGAAGCAGTGAGCGGCGTGAACACACAAAACACCACTCCATACAAACTGCTCCTTGCTTTCTGAGCAGCGATGTTGCACCAGGACGTCGTCCTTGGGCCGGAGCTGTTCTTATCTTACATCGCTTTCACACATCAACCTCCTCGGTCTCCCAGGGTAGCTCTGAGCAAATTGAATTTTCTTCTTTGGGTGTAGTAGGAACTGCGTACCTGGTGAACCCTTTTTTTTTTCGCTTTCCCTTCCCGTACCTCCCTCGCACGTCCACAGTCGGCGTATGTGTCTCCAGCATTCAGAACAACTTCAAAAAGGTTGAATTGGGCGTGAACCAGAATTCGAGCGTGCCCTTCATAGCCTGGCAGAACCACATTTGGTCTTCCGGGTGCGGGTGGGCTTCTGCGTCGCAGCGGAACTTGACCTCCGTACAGCTACCGCTCTGCGGCTGCGTTTCGGCCTCGACCCGTATGCACACCATGCGCGGTGTCTCGGTAGGCTCGGCAGTGTCGACATGCAGGCGGCACTGGCCGAGCGCCCGCTTGCTGCCGTTCTCATAGCAGAACAAGATGCCTCTGCATTTTCCCGTATCCGGGCGGGAAAAGACAACGGCCGAAACGACGCCGGCCAGGGGCGCGGCAGAGAAATACGCATAGCCATAGCCGCCATA
This sequence comes from Raffaelea deltoideospora, assembly GCA_019925385.1. Lineage (NCBI taxonomy): Eukaryota > Fungi > Ascomycota > Sordariomycetes > Ophiostomatales > Ophiostomataceae > Raffaelea > Raffaelea deltoideospora. Next base: position 140,027 of record JADHKP010000045.1, on the reverse strand, counting down.
CCATGACTGAAAGCGCCGTGTCGGAGGAAACGCCGCAGCAGGGAGCACCATTTCGTTTCCGTTTGGCGGGTCTCCGTGGCCAGGGCATGCAGCCACATACGGTACGCAATGGCCCTCTCTGTGTTCGCGGTAGAGCAAGGTTATCGGGGCCGAGTCGCTCAGACAGCGGTCTGTGTATGTTGTCGACTTGGGGCATCCGATCACAATGTCGCCGGCGAGCCGCAGGCGAACAAGCAGCATGGCCGATCCGCCCGGGTGGTCACGGATCCCAAAATAGAGCACGCGGTCGCCCCTGGCAATGGGCAAGTAGGCCCAGACCAGATGTATGTGGCATTTCCATTCCATGCGCTCAAACGTCCCCATGGCACTGTGCGACTCGTGGTTGGAATGGTGTACGTGGATGCCATGCAGACAGCCATGGAGAAAGAAAAATGTGAAGCCCCGAACGCGGTCCATTTCGACAGCGTAGGTCCGCCTCTAGGGATAGCTCGGGCCCAGCCGAAAGCCTGTTAGGTTTGAGAGGTCCGGCAAGATTGGCGTGTTCCATACAACGGGCGGCCAGTCTTTGTTATTGCGTTGCCAGAGCCGCAAATATCCGTTTTTTAAGTGGACGTGAATGCCATGAATATCTGTGACGTCGATAAAAATGTACGCCAATAACTCCGTGCACTCTCCGGTGTACGGCGGCAGCGTCCAGACACGCTCAATGCGGCGGATGCCGTCGCGGTCAATGGTGAGACGGAAAACCCGAGGGGCCGCTGTCCCTTGCTGTGTTGCAGATAGCGATGATGACGTTGCTGCACCCCCAGACGCCACCGGGCGTATGGACTGTTCCCCAATCCTCTTAACCCTGCCCCATCGCTGCCAGGAGGCCACCTGGCGCAGGCGGATGCTCAGCCACGCAGTCTCTGGCATTCGGGATGCGCGGCGCGCCAGCGCCACGGCCCTCATGCAGCGCCAGAGCAACGCCTGGCGCGACCGGAGGAATATGAGGTTGAGGAGCTCCAGCGGCAGCGTTGCCAGCTGCCGCATTCCGACAGCGCGGATGGCAGCCAAAAACGGGCTGTCTCCCGTCCCGGTAGACTCAAAGACTGCGTCCGGGAGCCCAAGCACTCGCAGGTGTATGGGCATTGCATAGCGCCACGGACGGCGCCACGCCGCCAAAATCCAGAGTTGGTCCATGGCAGACCTCCACGGGGCGGTGACGCTGCACCGGAAAATGCAGAAGCAGTCGTGGTGCACGGGCACAAACTCGCAGGGCGTGTCTTTGCAGTGTTCGCAGCCTGCTGGCCTCCGGCATAACTCCCAACCGTCTACCATCGTGATCTCAGGCTTGTCTTCGCGTCTGTTTTCGGGTCTGAGTGACGGAAAGATAAATGGTCTGGTGTGGCTGTCGTAACGGGCTGATTTCTAATCGCCGTAGACTGGACACGGTCCTGGTTAGCCAAACCCGCTTGCACCGCCTTAAAGTTACAAGGAGAATAGGAGAGTCTTCACGTACGTGCTATCACCCGCTCCAATGGAGCTATGTCTTCGGCACAGATGCCGCATTGGCGTGTCAACCCAATATGGCCCCGGCCTTCCATTGCAACAGAGAATGTGGTGCGAGAGATGCAGGACACACGAAGGATGTAAAGAGGCTCAAAAGACTCAAAATAGCCCTGAAAAGAAAAGAGAAAAAAAAGATGCTGTGACGCGACGTTATGGACAATTAGAACTGCTGCAATAATGCTGGATGTGAAGAATAAAACAAAAATCCGTCAAACCGGGCCACAACTTAGGCAGCCAGACGCATCCTGTTCACATCTGTTGCTAAGCATGCTATATCAGTAAAACTTTGCACACTTCGATAACTTGATGAAGCAGTGTAGGAGACTAGAACTTTGTTGTTACCGCTGAAGCTCAGACGCCCAATTTAACGGTTTGTTGGTTGGTCTAATGAGCTGTTCGGGCAGACTTGACAAAGGGGACCGCAAGGCTGCGGCAGGTGCGACCCGTCTGTAAGCAGCGCGTGAGGTCAAGCTGGAACCTTCCGTTACTGCTTTTTTTTGGCTTTCAGCTCTTCCAAGGGCCGTGTCATAAACGTCTTAGCACAGTCTGAGACTCGTCAGTGCAAATCACGGCACATGAGGCACAACGACAGCACTTGACAGATCTTCATAGAATCCAAGGCAAGGCTCTCAACGCCGTGGAAGGCTCCTACTCGTACATGGCATTGAAACGCTACAGTCTACGCTTGAGCCATGGTTCCTTGAAAGTCAAAAAACTGAGCATTGAGACTTGGCCGGATCTCTATCGGTCGACATGGGACAAGATTTTTGTCTTTTCGGAGCACTCGGTGCAAACGACGGATCCACGTCGTTCTAGAGTCGATGCGTCTACCACTCTGCAACTCCGTGCTCAACACCTTGTCAAGTGTGACTCGTACAGCACTGTGTGTCGAGTGCCGCCAAAGATGCCGGCCGGCAATTGAAAAGAGATACAGCTCCTACTCGTATTTTCTTACATCGCAAGACGAGAGGATGCAGAACCTTGAGTGGGGGGACATTGTCGAAAACGGCGCTTCGTATCCGTCTGCGGCCGAACGTTACGGCTCTTGGCACAGCGGGTCATACAGAGAGACATTGGGAGGAACGGCAGGCTTTCCAGGACAAGAGGATCGCGAACGAACAGGTCGAGATGAGCTGTCACACTGCATCTGTTAACTCGGGGCAGGTCCATAGCTAGGTTCCACTGCACGTTGCAGTGATGCAGGTACGGGGTATTAATACGGAGCAAATACGGAGTAAGGAGAAGTAATATGGATAGCTGTCGCGCCACCACAGAGAGTGCACGTGACGGCTGATTGTGCGAAAAAATTAGGCTCTCGAGTGAGCGACACAAGCACGACCGACTGAAAAGCGAAAACAAAAACAAAACTCTTCCAGAACGCGGTCCCACGAAAGACAGAAGAAAGAATGTTGCAGCATCCCGAGTCAAGATGATGACGGAAGTCGACGGCCACAGCACCCATTACCGACACTTGGCCAACGTCGTACGGAACAACCTGGAATACCAGCAGGATTGGACACAGCTTCGTGTTCATGGCGATGACGACGACCATGACGACGACGAGAACGGCGACAAAAACGAAAGCGACGACAGGCATGGCGGCGTAACGGGCGACAGTGGCACCGGCAGCGCCCGGGCCAAACGGCGAGAGGCGCATCGCCTGCCGCGCATTCTGCTCTCTGGCCTGCCTCCTCGCCGGCTGTACATCCACCCCGACGAGCAGATTGAGATCTTGCGCGCCGAGCGAGCCCTCGCGAGCGCCGCCAGCGGCAGCGGCAGCGGCAGCGGCCGCCGCATCATTCCACAGCCGCCCGAATACGAGTGGGTGCTGCCCATGCACCTGGCCGAGACGCCGTCCATCTCTCAGTTTGCAGCCGTCTTTGACTCGATCGGCTCGCTGCCGCCAGGGGCCGTCGAGGCCGCAGAGGCTGCAGAGGCGACGGCAGCGACAGCAGACCAATGGACGGAGTGGCGGGGGGCCAAGCGTGGGAAACGCATCCTTCTGGCTATTGTCCAGGACGACTCGACAGTGGTCTACTACTTTATGCACGATGGCATCGTGAAGCCAAGACAAAATTGAATGACGAATTTACGAGCAGAGCATCGCATTCTTTAAGCTATGGAATAACAGCTGCTTTTGCCCCTGCAGGTCTGGAGCGGCAGGCGGCAGCAGCAGCGGCAGCTCGCACGTTTCCTACGGCGTGAAAACAACTTTTTGCACCTTCATCTGGTCGAACAGCTCGTAGCCTTGCTTGGCCTCTGAGAGCGGCATGATTTTGTCAAACATGAAGCTGGGTTTTCGTTCCGTTTCGTTAGCAGATCATGCGCAGCGAATGAAAAGGAGATGCTTTGTGTTTCGTGGCATTAACAGAGGGACAGGAGAAAGGAGAGCCTCACCTGAACTTGTTCTCGTTCTTGGCCAAGACACGAAGTGCGTCGGGGAAGATGGACCGAACCGGGCATCGGCCCATGAGAAGACGCACGTTTTTGCTGAAAACGGGGAGAGCAAGCATGCGGTCAGCGACGGCGCATGGGCAAAACAAAAAAAAAAAAAAAAAGAAAGAAAGAAATGGACAGACACTCACTTGTATGCGTCGTTGCCGCTGAAGGGAATCTCGGCATTGTGCACGCCGATGGAGCTGATGATGCCAAACGGCCGAATCAGCTCGTAGGCGGTGCGCAGAGCAGGGCTGTGGCCGACGACCTCGATGACGGCGTCTGCGCCGCGGCCCTGGGTGACGGCGCGGATGCGCTGCAGCATGCCGGCGGTGCCCAGAGACTGGAAGTTGAGCGGCTCGGCACCCAGCCGGGCTGCCTGCTGCAGACGACTGTCGACGCTGTCAATGGCAAACAGGTGCTTTGGCTGGTACTCGAGCGCGGCGACGACGGCGCAGAGGCCGACGGGCCCGCAGCCGATGACAACGAGCACGGCGTCGGGAACGGCGACGGCGACGTCGGCATCGGCGTCCGGAGCAGAGACGCCGGCGGATGCCGGGGATGCTGCTCTGTCAATGCGCAGCTGGCGCACGGCATTGAGCGCGCCATAGTAGCCCGTGGGGAAGATGTCGGCCATCAACACCAGCGTGCGGTCCTGGACGGACGTGGTCGGCGCCTTCACGACGGTGCCATCCGCCCAGGGGATGCGCACATACTCGGCCTGGCCGCCGTCGAGCTTGCTGCAGCCAAAAAGAAGGCATTCCTCGCAGCGGGAGGAAAAGCCGTTTTGGCAGTAAAAGCACTTTGAGCTGGTGGTTGTCAGTGGTTGTCAGTGGCTGTCAATGGTTGCCAGTGCGTGCCCATGGCTGTCAGGAGCTTGTCGGAGAGTTGCCAAAGGGCTGAGAAAATAACTGAGAGACGGCCTGGGAGATGGCTCGGAGAGCGGGCCAGACAACAAGCAGCAAGCAGGGTGCCGGCTCGACGAAAGGAAATCCTACCAAGACACAGTGAACGGCGACACTATCTTGTCGCCGACCTGGACGGTCTGGACCGCTGACCCGGCTTCCACAACGGTGCCAACAAACTCATGGCCCATGATGAACCCTGTGTCCGAAGGTTGGTCGCCGCGGAAGACATGGAGCTCGCTGGCGGACAAGGAGTTAGCAGAGGGGGCAAAGAGAAGGGGCAGCGTGCCGGTGTGTGTTTGTGTGTGGTGTAGAGAGAGAAAGAGAGAGAGAGAGAGAGAGAGAGACATACGATCCACATAGAGCCGTTGCCGAGACCTTAACGATGATGTCGCGGTCGCTTTGTACTATAGAAAGGCAGTTAGAAAACCAAAGGAGTAAAAGGCCAGAGCCCTTTCGGCTGCCATAGTATGAGTTCGAGTAGGGCGGCGGCTGAATTGAACAGAACCAACAGCAACAAGGTTTTCTGCTCACTTTGTGGAACTGGCCGATCTTCGACGGCAATGTTGTGCGGGCCATGGAACACCACAGCCTTCATTATGTTCGGTGCCATGGTTTTCCCGTTTGGTTTCTTCGTGAAACTGTACTTTTGCCTATAGTTCGATTTCTTGCCCAAGTCGTCCCTCTTTCTCTTTCTCTCTTTCTCTCAATTTCTCAATTCCTTCCTTTTGCTTTCTTTGATTCAGCACTTGCTTTCCACTTGCTCTAGCAATGGTGATTCCTTTCGCAGAATTATGCGAGGAGGCGGATGTCACGATCTCTGCAAGCCTTCCACACGGATATCCGTAATCAGGAGATGTTGGGAGAGGGGCTCGATTGCTGATGCATGAGCCATGTCTCCGTAAAGCCGCTAGGCTTCACTTCTACCACAGGCAGTTGCTACATATTATTACTGCGGAGTTATGTCGTCCTAGCTCTCCAACATGACTTCGGAATTAGCTTTCCTGCTTTGCCACCACAGTACGAAGTAAGCGTGTGACGGTCTACCGGAGACGATCGCATGTGTGTGAGCCTCTCGAAGCGCCTGGCTACTACTGTAACTGCGCGTTCTATGAATCATAATAGTGCAGACAAAAAAAAAAAGAAATCAAAAGTAGATGACACACGATCGGACGAGGTGGCATTTTACAAGAACCAAAGAGGAAGAAAGCCTTGCGACTTGTGCCCGGAAAATGCTCTTTTTCTTTTGTTGCATAATAGCCCTCAACAACAAAGCCTGCAAACCAGGTTTGACAGTTTCCCTGTTGGGCAACACAATCATGCACTGGCGATCACGTTCGAGGCCAGTGCCTGCTTTGTGCTATAGTGGGTCTGCAAAAGTCACGCGTACAAATTGATTTCCATACAAAAATGCCCTAAACTCTCTTACTTTAAATTCAAATATCTCGAGTTTTTAAAAGACAACATATCTTCAAATTTATATATATTGTAAAATAATGAAAAGTAAACTGTTTTGTCTATTTAGATTTTTTTTAAGATTTTTTTATATGCTTTTATCAATGCTCAAAGTTGACCTAAGTTTGTAAATGCGATTTTAAGCGCTATAAAAAATTTTTTACCCCCTATAAGCCCCCTATAACGAAAATCTTAAAAATGACCTGTTTTTAAAGTTATCTCCTTACACGAAAAAAAATCTAAAAAATTTAAAAAAGGGTTTAAATTACTTTATAATAATAGATTTATCTTTTATTTCAGTTTTAACGTATGTTTGTTAATTAAATCGAGAGAAATTTAAGTTGAAAGATGGTGATCGATGTTAAGGTTTAAGGTGGTAATTGGTGAGGGTTTTTATCAAAAAAAAATGTACGCGTGACTTTTGCTGAGTGACTGTAGATTGTCTTCGCGAAGCTCTCGAATGTTCTCAAAGGGGGAAGATGTTTCTTGTTTGAGAGTTGCGAGGCTGGAGTCTGTATGCAGGAAATCTATAAAAGACTCGTGCGAACGAGGAGGAGAAGCAAAAAGACCTCTTCTGGGCCATCTTTGGTAGACTCGATTGCAAAATCAAAGGCTGCCTATAAGGACACTGCCTTCTCCAGGCCTAGCAATAGGTTGCAACCATTTTTTGTACGCCATACAGGAGTCCTTGGTGTTCCTGACAGCAGGGATCTTGTCTCCTGCTCTGGCTTGCGTTCTTTTTCTCATCGACAGAAACGCTCGCAGCCGACTCTGCCACATCTGCGCCATGCCGATCCCGAGAGACCTTAATTTTTGGGCTTCTGTTTCATGGCCCTCGTTGGCTTCCTTATTTTAATTTTGTTTCGGGCCTCTTCATCTCTTGCGCGGGAGGCTTTGCGACGTAGAGCCCCAAAAAGAAATAGCGTTCGACTGACTTTGCCCCGTTTCTCCGCTTTTTATTGTAGCGGCTGAAGTTTATCCTTTTCATCTCGCTTGTTGCAGCCCGTTTTTACTCTGATCAGGTACGGCATACTCCGTATTACAAGGTGTACTCGTATTATTCCCCGAAACCACTTCACCAGTGAGAATCTTGGGATGATACGATATAAACGGATAAAGCGGTGGGTGTTGCGTTGGAAAGCTGCATTGAAAATTCTACAGCCTTTTTGACCGTATTTCTTGCTGGAGGCTGCATTGCCACTTGAAAGATCCCGTCGTTACCCCGGTCAGAAAGACACCGCGCAAACCGTCCTTCCCAACGTGACCTCTGTTGAGTATTATGACCGGTAGAAGTCGGGAGACTTTTGCTGACAACGCGCAAACCGCCCATCCCAACGCTGGTCCAAACCCGAGTCCCGTCTGGTGTTTGGTGCCCAAAACCAGGCCAGCAATCGAAAAGGTGGCACAGGTCAGGCACCAGATACTACGACGAAGGTGGAGGTACTCCGTACACAATATGGCATTGCGATGCCTCTCCTTTGCCTGGCATGGAAACCTCATCAACTGAAGTCCAAAGGGCGAACTGCTTGTGCTCCGTGCGATCTCTGTATTATTTGTTAGAAAAAATGGGACAATAATTACCTCGTAATACTCGTACTCCGCACATCGAACGAAAGGGGGTTAACGTGGGTGTTCCAGCTTCTCAGCCCCCGATGATGTCTCCTTTCCTGCTTCTCCTTACCATCTTGCACAAAACAGGCTTAGTTAAACGAGCAGAATGCACACGAGTATGGACACTCCGCAAGTTCAGCGCAATGCGAGGTAATACGGCTTATTACCTGTTCGTCGTAGTACGATGCCGTGCACTGTCAATGGTTTTGCCCTCGCCAGCCCAGCTGACGACGCAATTCATTCCACCGAACCCGTACGAGTATGGGTTCGGAGGAATATGGATACTCCGTATTCCTCCGTACCAACAAGTGTTGTTGTACTCGAAATGAGTTGCTCCAAGCTTCGTGGTTGCCATCTATGCTGGCGTCTAATAACTGCTGCATCACACCTGGAACGTACGGGGTAACACGAGTACGAGCAGTACCACAGTCGCTCTTGCCAACTTGTCAGGGGATATGCACACATCTCAGTTGCTCTTGCCTCCTGATACTCCTATTTTTTGCGGGCAAAAAACCATCACGCGGATTTGTTACGACGTCACAAAAGCCTTTACGGTTAGACAACCGCTGCGCACTGCATACTCGTATGAAAGAGGCGGGAGCGCCATTTCCTTGCCCAGTGGGAAATATGGATACGAATGTCGCAGGGCGCAAAAAGTATCGAAAAAGGAAGGCACGGGCCATGCAAGACAACAGTGGAGTTGATAAAAAAAGTTGAATAATCCCGTAAAAGCACAAAGTCGCGAATACTTTCCAATGTCTGTGAATGCTGCTTCTGCTCACACACCATCATTGTCTTGCACAATGTACTCTGTACAAGACCGGCCAGCTGGCCGTCAGGAGGTCAGGCTTGTCGAAGTCCACTAGCGGCCCAGCCAGTCATCAGCCGCACTGAACGGTCGCCGTTCCCGCCGCAGTGCCTGGGAGGGCACCAGGCGGCTCAGAGAAGCAAAAAGCGAAGAGGCGCAACGAACACGGCCGTTGGCTGTTCACTAGCGCTGGTGCGTGCCATCACTGACCGCTCCGTGGAAAGAGGGGGGGTGCCCCACCTTTTTTGCTCACTGCCCTCTCATTCCATTTTATCCATTACGAGTACGAGTACTCCGTACATTCAACCTTCCAGACTCTCGTTGCCGACTACGAAAGTACAAAGTAATAATCTGCTCACACAATCCGCGGCAATGGGAGGTGAGGGTTTGGTCCAAGTCGCATGCTTCTTGTCGCTTCCCCGCCCCCACTCCAGTTAGACAGCTTTTAAGAAAGTCTCTTCTGCAAGAATGTTTCTTCTTGCTGTTAAGAGAAGAGAGGGCGGAAAAGGCAGTCATTATACTCGTATTGCTCGTACGATGTATGAGTACTCGTACTTTGTATTACTCCTGACTTGTATGGACATATGTCGACAGACGGTGATCTAATTGTACCGTATACGAGTACGAGTAAAATGAAGAGTGGCAAGCACATGGCACCATTTGTTTCCCTTGCGATTCCTTCTACAGGCACGTCGCACTCTTGCTCGAACGGTGTACTGCATCGAGACGGCGGCGGCTGTGCTATCGCTTTCCCTGGTTAGCTCGCTCGTTCAGTGCAGGCCAAGGTTTACCCAAACCGCAACAGGGGGTCGGGCAGGGATTGTCAGTGTGCGAATGATGACAAGAATGGAAAAGGCTACCAGTTTTACGACAGCAGTTTACGAGTACTCGTAAGGATACGTACCCGTACGCATGCTCAGACCCAATTGCGCATAAAAGTGACGTACAGACGTACGCGTACTAGAAGACCTGGAGATTAGACTTTCAGTTAGTGGCAGGCAGCCGAGCGAAAACGGAGAACTTTGTACGGAGAAGTTGTCTGGGCTACAATGTCTTTTACTCTCCTCTTCGAGTATGCCTCTCCCGAGTTTGGAAGACTCGTATGCCACCCCATAACGCTGAGCTTACGAGTATCCCGCTATTGAAAAACAAAACCTTTTTCCGCCGCCGCCCAGTTTTTGAAGAGGAGGCAACAATAGAACTAAAAAAACGGGTGGCGATCCTGCAGGGTCATAACGCCCCAAAACCTCTTTACCTCTTTATGCACTCTGCCGCCAGCTTCCAGGCTAAGCAGCCCAGTCGCACATTCACAACCTGCACTGAAAAAGTGTAGCCAATCAAACGCAGTTCTGGGTGCTCCTGTCAGGTTTGTGACTACTACCCAACGTCCATGGCGTATTATCATTTGGCCTTTATTCCATGCTGACAATCCACCTGCACGGAAGGAGTAATACGATGTACTTCGTCTTCGTGGGGCTCTGCTCTGCGATGCGCATTAGTGGCACTTCATTTCGCCTCTCTTGACCGCATCTTTGTGCTGCCTGCCTTGGGTTTAAAGCATGTTCTGGTGGGCTCTCTCTTCTGTCTTCCATCTCACTTGCTGCCTTTTGCAATTTGCACTGCTTAAAAACTCCGGATTTTGATTTGTTTTTTTTTTCTCTAATATGCATTTGCATTTGCATTTGCATTTGCATTTGCATTTGCATTTCTACTTCCTTCTTGCAGATGAATGGGACGTCAACACCAGCAAACCCCCTGATTGGGAGAGGGGATATGAAGGGTGGTGGACATACTCGTAAGATGGGGGGCGGGGGGGGGCGTTTCTGCGAGAAGATGCCCACCAGGCGCCAGTGGGCGTGCCCATTTTGTACTCGTAGCTCCTAACCTCGAAGTTTTTTTTATATGGATATTCCTGGGTTTACTGCGCCTCTTGAACAAGGTCCCCCCCCCCCCCCCCCCCCGGGGGGGGTGGGGGGGGGGGGGTGAACGGGGTATACCAAACCCAACCAGAAAAAGTCCCAGTACCGGTGTGGGTTACCACCCCATCGCCAAAAA